>CM050326.1:62237769-62562769 GCA_027475135.1 Bactrocera correcta | reverse complement strand
ACAAAAGCGACGACTGACATAAAATATCTGATAATCTGTAGTAGTATTTTTAACATTCGGGGAAAATGTTTCTTTGAAAATAATATGCTAGTTTGATTAATTAAAGCTTGAGAATCGACAATTATCAGTCAGAGCTCTTAAGGGAATCGTTAGAATATCGTAAGGACCAGTGAAACCCATTTTGAAAGATCAGTTAGGTCTAAGAATAGTGAAAACGCGACTGGTTTCAAAATCGCTCAATTTTATCGAAAAAATATCGTCGTGGTAACGTCTGTGAAGTCTTGAGTCTTGGATCTATGTTTACGACCCAAAAACAAATGAATCGGCTGAATATCGTGGCAAAGGTGAGCCGAAGCCAAATAAACCACATCAAAGCAGGTCAAGTACAGTTTTGTTCGATTATCTAGGTGTGGTGCACTCCGAATTCTTTCCGACCGGTCAAACTGTCAACAAAGAATACTATTTGAGTGTTATGCGTTGTTTGCGGGAAGCTATTCCTAAAAATAGGACGGAATTATGGGCCAAAAACTCTTTCTTTTTGCAACATGATAGTGAATTGATTTTTTGAGTTTTTCACTAAATTTTTAACCAATATCGTGCTGCAACCACCGTTTTCGTCTGATTGACATAAATATTTCCGTGCGACTTCTGACTGTCCACCAATTGAAGAATTTTAACGTGAATCGCTACGCGAATTGAGGGCTACAGGGTTTGTCCGGAACGTAATAGGTCTGAGTCGATTTAAAACAAGAAAAAACGTTAACTTCGGCTGCACCGAAGCTAATATACCCTTCACAGGTGCATTTCTTTTAATAACTATGTGTTCAGTCTGTATGGAAGCTATATGCTATAGTAATCTGATCTGAACAATTATTTTGGAGATTATATTGATTCCGATCGTTTGGCTTGTATGGCAGCTATATGCCATAGTGAGCCTATCTGAACAATTTCTTCCGATATTGCATTATTTCTAAAAACAATAATTCATACCAAATTTCGTGAAGACATATCGTCAAATGAGGTAGTTTTCCATGCAAGCATTTGATTCCGATCATTTAGTTTGTATGGCAGCTATATGCTACATTTAACCAATCTGAACAATTTCTTCGGAGTTTACATTGTTGTCTTAGAAAATAACCTGTGCTATCTTTTGTGAAAATACATTGTCAAATGTGAAAGCTTTCCATACAAAAACTTGAATCCGATCGTTCAGTTTGTATGGCAGATATATGTTATAGTGGTCCGATATCAGCACTTCCGACAAATGAGCAGTATCTTGAGAAGAAAATGACACTTGCAAAATTTCAAAACGATATCTTAAAAACTGAGGGACTAGTTCGTATATATACAGACAGACGGACGGACAGACGGAGAGACTGACTTGGCTTAACGACTCAGCTCGACATACTGATCATTTATATATATACTTTATAGGGTCTCGGACGCTTCCTTCTGTGTGTTACAAACTTCGTGACAGACTTAATATACCCTGTTCAGGGTATAAAAATGTATTGAACCAATCGTTACAATTCTTTAAAAACACATATCTCCACCAACTCAACCCGTTTCACCAAAGTTCGGTACATAATATTTGCCTGACGCTAAAGCAAATTTCACTTTCTAGCACACAAATCAACCACCAAAGAATATACTCATTCGGATAAAATTCGACAGAAGTAGTGCATACCTTTAGGTATGCCCGTTGGCATAACCTAGGGGCTTACCCACCATTATATTTCCGTTAGCTCTCTATTACCTAATATAAAGGTTTTCGAAATTCCGGGTGATTGCCACATTTATCAGCCAATATGGGAGTTACATACATCAATGAAAAGTAAAGAGATAATAACATTAATCTTGTCCTAGACCCTACATATATAACGAACAGAACTTTCGAATATCCAGCAACATAACTGATAATTATGATGATTGATGAAGGTATGTGAGGTATCTTACTAAAACTAAGGTAATATTTTATGGTAAAGATAATGTGGGTCGATACTATCCCCAACTCCCATATACTCGTATCACATACAAGTATAATGATTTCTATACTCTTGCAACCAATTGCTACAGAGTTTATTATAGTTTCGTTCACCGAACGGTTGTACGTATCACCTAAAACTAATCGAGGTAGATATAGGGTTATTTATATTATATATAAATAATCAGGATGACGGGACAAATTGAAATCCGGTTGACTGTCTGTCTGTCCGTCCGTCCGTTCGTGCATGTTGTAACTTGAATAAAAAATGAGATACCTCAAAGAATCGGACCACTGCCACGCACTTAAATCGTCATTAACCGAAAACTCAAAAAGAGACATAACTAAGCACCAAATTAAGAAATAAAGCTGTAATGTGGCGCAAGGAATTATTTTCGAGAATTTTGTTTAATGGGAGTGGCCCCGTCCTCTAACAAGTTTAACGTACGTATCTCCTAAACCACTTAAGCTACAACAACGAAATTTGCTGAGTACTCATAAGAACTTCTACCTCTATTGTGAAAATGGATGAATCGGAAGATAATCCAGCTCACTCCCCATATAACGGTACTGTTTAAAACTACTAAAAGCTCAATAAATCAATAACTAAGTACAACGTCCGGTGTGTTTTACGTGGGTACCTGCTGACGACAGCCTTACTCCACGGCGCTCAAAAGCACAGCGGATCAAATCAATGCGTTGATCAGCGCCCTGAGAATGCTAAGCATTTTCAGTACCAATTGGCAGTGTGGAATGGACACACTAACCACCTTGGTAGGGTTCGAGGCCCATCTAAAACCTCTGCCGTGCTTTGGGTCCGGCACCCGGTTGCAATGCAACTCCACATTCAACTGACAGGGTCAGTTCTTCCCGCGATTTGGGTTTCAACCACAACCACCACGATACTCCCCGAGGGGCCAGTCCGCACGAGCAGGTTGGAGTTACCTCCAAGGGCTCCTGCTCCCCGTGGTACCAGAATTAAGTCTCCGGTCAGACCTCGTAGCCGAAACTACTACCAGTTGAGCTTCCATACTGCTCTGGACTGGTGGCCAGGGGTTGGACCCCATACACACATCACTTACACACACCAATCATACCAAAAACTAAAACCCTAACTTCCAGCTAACCGCCTTCGCCGCTTAAATATTTCACGCGCAAACAGCCCTAACTGTTCGGTATTCCGACTAGTGGAGATCACACCACTAACATTTAATCGTCCATCAGTCCAGCTAATCCCCATACCACCCAGATCCCTAATGTCCGAGTACATCGGGCACTCCGCAATTAAATGCGACCAATTTTCTAACCCCGCCCCACAAAAACACCCTGACGTATCTGATAGGTGCCTCTGATGCAAAAATGCATTCAGAGGCCCATGCCCCGTAAGCAGGAAACCCAGACTCAGACAAAATCTGAAGTCTGGGTTATCCTCAACGAACCCAACGTCCCGAATGTACTCGTACGTCACTCGGCCGTTAGGACTATTGTCCCAACGTTCTTGCCACCTACACCTAACCCTATCATCTAGAAGCCTCTTGCTCCCTAGATATCCCTCCCTCTCCACATCATCGTCGGAAATCCAATCGTTCCGCAGCAATGACACACTCAAACCCCTTCTTAACCTGAATGCAACAGCACGCTGTATGACAATCAGGTCAAGAGGGGGTGCACCTAATAGCACCTGCATCGCATCCGTTGAGACGGTGCGACATACAGGCAAGCAAGCAAGCATCATACAACGCTGAATTGAGAGGAGTTTTTGAGACCCCAAGACAGTCGTGGCTGCCTCCCACCATACAGGGGCTCCATATGTGGCACAGGCCACAAACAAGCCACGATATATGGTGCGGACAGCACGACGTCCGAGACCCCAATCGCTCCTCAAAATACGTCGTATTTTGCCTACGGTTGCCTGCAGTCGCTCCTTCACTTTCACCAGGTGTGGAGTAAAACACATCCTTTCACTCATGGTCAACCCCAGATACTTGACTTGCGTCACATATCTGATGCTGACCCCATTCACACGGACAATCGGTGGACGAGCCGGTGACAATCTACCTTTCAGCAGCATTGCCACCGTTTTGTCCATCGATATGTCAACCCCCACACCTAAACCCCAAGAATTAACGATCTCTAAGAGATCTCCTCCCGCCCGCTCTAACTCAGACCTGGAGCGACCTTCAACAATAAGAAGAAGGTCGTCCGCATACGCACAACACTTACAGAGTGGCTCGAGCTGCCCAAGCAGAGTGTCCATCATAAGGTTCCAAATATATGGACCACAGATGGAACCCTGCGGGCAGCCCCGAACAACTCCGACCTCCACACTTCCATTCATGCCGACAAGAGAGGCCTTTCTGTCCGAAAAATAACTCCTCCAAAGAGTAACTTCCGGACAGCCAAGCTCCTCCAGTCGTTGTACCACTCGATCCCAGCTCAGGTAATCAAACGCCCCCTTGAAGTCAACAAATATGCCAAGGACATACTTGTTGACATTCTCCCTAACGACATTCTGTACAAAAAACCACGCATCCTCTATACTGCGTCCTTTCCTGAACCCAAACTGCCTATCCGACCACATACCCCGCGTTAGCTCCTGAAGCCGTTCCACCATGACCCTTTCCAGCACTTTTCCAAGTACTGGAAGGAGACTGATGCCCCGATAAGATCGAGGATCGCTCCTGACCTTATCAGGGGACTTCAGGAGAGGAACAACCCTAGCACTTTTCCACTCGCGTGGAAAATATCCCTCCCAGACGCACTTATTATAAATGGCCTCCAGGTATTCCGGAATGAACTTCCATAAGCTTTTACACATCTCTCCGTTCAAACCATCAAAACCTGGGGACCGTTTAGACCTAACCAGGCCAAAGGCGTACCCCAACTCCCCATCATCTAATGGAGGGACAGGCACCTCTTGTGCTTGAAGTACCTGCACCTCCGACCTAGGAAAGAACGCACCTAGCAGAACCCCCGCACACTCTCTCCACGACGATAACAGAGTGTCACCGACGCGAAGAGAGGTGATATCCTCCCTCCTACGACCCCTGCAGATCCTATAGACCTGACCCCAGGGGTCGTTCCTATCCTCTCTTACAAAGCTCCTCCACTCTTCCTCTTTAACTTTTACTAACATTTCTTTATACTCCCTATCCGCACAACTAAATTCGTACCTAAGCTGGGACAGCCTATCAGAATTGGACCGTCGAGCGCGTTGAAACTTTCGCCTCAAACGCCTGACAGTCCTCCTCTTCAAGGTTAGCTCACGCGTCCACCATTTAATTTTACTAATCTTACGACTTTCACACCTCCTAAATACCCTATCATTTACTCCCCAAACTACCCCGTATAGACGAGCAATTTGCTCGTCAACCCCCAACTCCTCAAACTCACTAAGCGGTACATCGGATACCGCTTCCCTAACCAAGAGTCCATATTGGTTCCAGTCAGTACCAGAGGTACGCCATCGCCGCAATGGACTCTCATAAGGTGAGGGAGGAGATCGAGGGGTAACCACAATTTGAAGCAAATTATGGTCACTCAATCCCCACCCTCCCCTAACCTCCCAACTAACATTGAAAGCCCTACTTGCTGCCTCGTTCATAAGCGTCACGTCAATGTCGCTCACGCCCCCAGGCCCATCGAACGTATACCACTCGCTCGGCTCATTCAAGACGTGGAGGCTATTAGCCACCACCCATTCGCTTAATGCCTCGCCTCGACTGTGGCTTTGGTATCCAGACGAATGCCGGGATACCTTACTAAACCACATCGAGGACGAGGCATTCGCATCCAACCCTAGGATAAATGGGCTACTACTCGCAAGTAGTAGTAGCTTATCCATGTAGCCCAGGTAGGGCTCTAGGGGCTCGCTATATTTGCAATACAAACTAGCGACAATCATCCTACCGAACTCCCCTTCTACCGCTACACATATACCCAGTTGTGAAGAATCCACAACTACACAATCGTAGCGTGGATTATTCACAACTATTGCGGCATTAGCTCTAAGGTCAGTGAAGACCCTGAAACCCCCAGGAAGACCCCGAACCACACCATTGGTGGCGTAGGGCTCCTGGAGTAGAGCAATACCGCACCCACCCTCTACCATACAACCCCCCAACTCACACATTACGGCATAAGAGCCCTGACAGTTGAGCTGGATAATCCCCCCCATCAGTGTCTGGCGAGGGCGCGCTCAACAATGCCACAGTAGATAGGGCAGACAGCTGACATCATCAGATGCCCAGCTGGCCTACCCTTAAACTCACAGTTGCGACAATGGGGTGCATTGACGCAACCGGCAGCTTTGTGGCCTTCCTGACCGCACCTCCGGCAGACATCTGACCTAGCCCTACACTCAGCCACCCTATGGTCAAATCCCATACAACGGAAGCATCCAGCGACGGGGCTGTCCGGTCGCACCCTGAAGGAGAACCACTTTATGTAGCACCGACCTGCCTCCAAGAGGGCGGACATCAATTTGTCCGTACCCTCAAGGACGACATTGGTGCTACCGTCAGCAGCCACCTTCCAGGGACGACTGACCATCCTTACGTCAGTCCTCTGGGATGCCGGGCTGAAGTCCTGGAGGTTCAGCCGGAGTAGTTCCTCCATGAATTCTTCATGGGGGATCTCCGTATGGACCCCCTGGACTACCACCCGACGTCCCAACTTCCGGTTGACAGAGACGTCCAACCCCACCTCCCCGAACTTTTTGTTACTCGCCACTCTCTCCCTCTCTAGGACGGAGGGAGTGCGAATAACCGCCCCACCACCCTTGATAGGCCTAACCTCGTGGACCCTCACGCCAAGTGAGGGACCCACCTCCTTCACTACCTTTTGAATAACTTCCTTAGAGGAAGTTGCGGGCACCTTACTCCTGACCACGACCGACCAGGTCTCCACAGGCTTCGGCGTCACCGGTGCGATTACCTCAAGCACAGGTGCTGGAGGCGCAGGCATCGGTGCTGACGGAGCCGGCATTGACCTGCTCGGCGCCGCGGAGTGACCCCCACAACTCCCCCTAAGGGCATCGACTTGACCGCGAAGATGGGCATTCTCGGTTATTACCGTCATTAGGAGCGCCTCATACTTTGACTAAGTACACTAAAGACATTAAATTTTACCACCGAGATCGTATGAGAGAGCTTTACTGGAGCCGGTGTGAAAATTGGACGATAGGTGTGACACCGCCGATATCTCCGGACCCGACAAACCGATTCCGAAAAATCGACGAAGTCGGACATCAACCACGCCTACTTTCGATAAATTCCAAACCAAGAAGCAAATAATAAAACGAGATAAAACTTTGCTCGATAATGTCTTCAGTATGTGCCACCTTATCCAAACATTGGCTAAATCCAATAAAAACTGTTCAAGTCCATCGAGTCCACCGAATACTTAGATACCGGTTGACTTTTGATCGAAAATGTTAGTCAATGTGTGGTATATAGAACTGTATTTAAGGGATAATACTTCTCTTATAATGGTGTGTCTGTATGTCAAAAATGGGTTGGATTGGTCCAATACTTCCCTTAGCCCCATATACATAATATAAAGATTTTCGAACGTCCGGGTGACTTTGTACCGCTTATATAGGCCAATATGTGAGTTATCCTAATGAAAATAAGAGAGCGTGTTTTACTCATAACAGTGTATTTTTGTGCTTAAAATAGATAAATTTGAGCGAAAACTTGGCCTAGCCCCTACATAACTAATAACAGGATTTTCGAACATCCGGCTGACTTTACTCTATATAATTATTTTTACACCTTTAAATATTTGATTCTTACAAGTTGCAAGAGTATAAAGTTATATTGAAATATTGAAAATACGTTTGAGCACCATCTAAATTAGTGCAATATGCCGCCAATACCCCATATAGTCATTTCGTCTTTCCACCTGACTTTAAACTGTACAGGTTTGCCAAAATATAATATTCTCACAAAAATTATTGCCCTATTCTAAAAATATTTAATTTCTACCCGAACTTATGTCTGGGAAATGGATATATATCGACCAGAATAATATCAAGACTTATTGGAGATGAAAATCTGCTGTCGGTTATCTGTTCATCTTAACTTGATGCAAATTACGGCCGCGAACGTATTCTTTTTATAGATGAACAAATATTCATGCTGTAATGAGGTTAAAACTTGGACAAAGAGGTATCAGCAGGGTGGTTTAGAAAGTGTACTGAAGCAGTAAAGCCATGCTCTCTTCATTCGATCTTTTACAAAGATTTCCCTTAGCACACAATGCAAAATCCACCTTGTAGGTGCTGAAAGAAGTATTCCAGTGGATTGACGGTCTGGTCGTATATCCGCAATTAAGATCATTCGTTTAGATCTCCATATAATGGTTTATTCCGTTTTTCTACATAACATAGTGGATAATTCCGAGTAATATTCCAAGTTCTAGCTTTTCTGATATATAGTGACAAAAACTAAATTTCAAATTAAGATATAATATATAGTTCTATCAGTTCTTAGTAAATAGCTTTACATACAATATAATTTAGTAATTATTTAGTTAAGTTATTTAAAACTTATGTAGGGTTCTGAGCTGTAAAAGCTTATTTGGAACCTCATGAATTTACACCATACTCATACAATTCTTTATTCCTACAGACACGGACAAAGGGATGATGACTCTGCAGAATCAATACTACTGCCGCCGATAACATTACCAAGGCATGTAATCGATACACTTGAGAATGATGAAAATCCTCGCGTTACCTACCACATAAAGAAACTTAATTAAATGGACGCCATCGGCTTGGATTTATCTTACATGTCAAAAAATTCAATGAACCTGATTATAATGGAAAACAGAGAAATTGAAAAAACTTAAAATTTTTTGTTAAGAACGCTTATATAGTATTTTATATAAAAGGATCAATATACCATTATGATATGCTTGCGAATATTACTTCTATGTTTTAACGGTAGATAGTAGGAACTTCTCCAATAAGTATTTAACGGGTGGGCCATATAAAATTTTAAATTCGAAGATAGGGCGTAAAAGATTGAGTGTAGCGTTAATGTTGTCCAAGTCTTCCTCTTTAATTTGCTTGAAGAAAAATTTGGTTAACATTGCGCGTTATCGCTCATTGGTCGTTACGGCCGTTCCTTCTTCATATTCGAAGAAAAATGGTCCGATGATTCCACCAGACCAAAATCCGCACCATACAGTGATTCGTGCTGGGTACATTGGCTTCTCGACGATTACGTGCGGGTTTTCTGTGCCCCAAATGCGAAAATTCTGCTTGTTAACGTAACCATTGAGGTGGAAATGAGCCTCGTCCGAAAAGATGATTTTCCGGTAAAATTGACCACCCACTTGACTCACCACTTTGGAAAAAAGTATTCAAAATTTCCCAGTTTTCTACTAGTGAATAGCGACCCATTTCGTAAATTTTAGACCTTTTACTGAATATCTGTCACTTTCCGGATGGTATTTGACGTTTTCAATGTCGAAATATAGATAATTCAAATTTAAAACGTTAGATGATCCACCCTATATATGTATATTGGATAGTCGAATAAGGCCTTTCGTATTTTGCCAATAGATGTCGTTGCAGTCGTATGTATATCTCCAGTGATACCAAACACATTGTGTCCTACCATATAGTGTTGGAAAGGTTTATTTAACCAAAAACCAATAAATTCGAGGAAGTTGAAAAATTGTTAAAGCTTTTCAAAATCAGTGAAAATAAGTAAGAAATTCGCTATATTTTGAAATTTTTGTATAGAAAAAGGGAAGAATACCAAGCAAGCTATGAATGAAATTTGTGAAGTTTACGGAGAAGATCGTTTAACACAACAATGGTTTGCTCGCTTCCGTTCTGGAAATTTGGATTTACACTGATGAAAGTTTTACACTCGATCTGGTCGATCAAATGCTATATATTTCTTTATTTATTTATTAGTATAAATATAAAAAAATAAGTTGAATTTTAATTAGAAATACGAAAAGACTTTTTCGACTACCCCATATTTTTAACTTTATGGCACCAACATTTACTGGAATGGTGTTTAACTAGGATGTATGGGATTTATTTACCTGAATTTGACGTAATGTTTCAATTGTTGTAGTGATCAAAATTCAAAGCTTCTTTAATATAACAGTAGCTCTAGGATACGAACTGCTGCGTTGGGGGAGCACTCTGAGAAAGCAATGATAGTGTATTTAATTTTAGGCGATATTTGAAGTAATGTTATGGATATGTTTTAATGAGTCGGAATCCAATCTAAATAAAAGGGGGCTTATGTGCTGCAGTTTCCAGAGTCCTTGCAAAGTTATTATCAGTTGGTAAGCTAAAACCACCTCTCCTTTTACCGGAGACAGCAAAGTAGCCTGATGAATTTTCTTGTGCTGGAATCTAGCACAATCCTGCATTAATCCGAAATTATATTTTAGCCCATTTTGTCTTAATACCCGTTACATACATTTGAATAGCAAATACCACGGAAACTGCGCCTCAACTGATCAACTGACCACTTTTATCATTGCTTCCTATACCTATGACCGAGAATCCAAATTATGCTCAATAAAAGTCTTTTAAGTATTCCTAAAAAGTGACATTTTTTGTAAACTATCTACTTGTTAGACAAGCTTGAGTTTGTCATACAGAGCCTAGTTTTCTGGTTTTTTTTTTATATAAATGGATTATTTGGATATTAACTGTATTAATCATTAAACTTAGTCATTATATTCGTAAATTAAGTCAATAAATTGAGAATATTATATTATAAAATTGTTAAATTATATTTTTTATATGATAGAAATAAAGTTTACGGAAAAAAAAATTTTTATTTTTGAAAATTTGGCAATTTTTTTTTTAAATAAAAAAAAGCGGCCCACTCCGGGATTAGCAAGGATAGTTTTCAAATTAATTAAAGTTAAAAAAAAAACAAAAAAAGGCGAAAAAATTTTGAAAAAATTCTCAAAAATGTTTTTCAAAGGGTAGAAAGGGATGGATAAGTTTCAGCAAAATCCAAAGGGGTCGGGTTCAAAAGTGGTCGATTTGGTATGGAATACCCCATATGTTCCAGCATATTCCACGACTAAGTACAAAAGCTAAACTAAATCGCTCTATAAACTAGTTTCACACCCACCAACCGTGGCAAAAAGTGACTCGTTGAAAAAGATTTTACTCAATAGAGGAGATCAAGATGAAAGCAAAGTTCTATTTTAAAGGCGTCGATGTTTACAGTATACAACTAATATAGAAATGTTGGATAAACGTTAATGATGTTTCGCCATTCGAAAGGTATATTTTCACTCAAAAACAAAAAACAACGCAGTAAATATAAAGGAAAAAATTTTTAAAACTTAATATTGATGGAAGCGGATGTACATACATATGTACATACATGCGACATCGAAGTTGGTGTAACTAACGGTACGTATAATAGCGTTTATTTATGCAGCATAAATTTATATATTGTATATACGAGTATGTATATTGTATGTGTGTGCGTGTGTTCACGAACGTTACGTAATTTGACTATGCGCCTCAGCGAAGCATATGAAATATATAAATTATATGCAGATGCAATTTTTCGTAACGTTTTCATTTTGTTGATAAAAAGATCAAGCAGCTGCAGCAACAATGTCAGTAGATAAAAGATAACAACTGTTAGCAACAACAAATGGTAAGCAGGCAGGCGGGCAAAATCAAAAGTTTTACGAAATTTTCAGCTCAACTCAACGAATGAAAATTATGTAAATATGATGGTGCCGCAAAATGTTCTGTACTCTCCTACACGTACTATATTCAGCATCATCACTGAATTGTGTTGAGCTGTGTTAGGACACCATACGTTAGAGTTTACCTCACCTCGTTCTCTTTAAATTCGACCTAGAGTGTACCGCAACCTGCACCAAGCCAAAACTCAAACAAAATTTTCAGGCAACGAGGAGAGCATGTTGCTGTAATTTCGCTGAAAATTCCACACAAAATAGGGAAAATCAACGCATTGCCGTAAAAGTTTCACCACACTTTTTATTAGTGATTGAGTTTCTGGCATGAAGCAACGCAAATTTAATATGAATTTATGTAAAATCATCAGAGGAACATCTTAATCATAAGAATTCGTGTTGACTTTTATTGGGTTAAAAATTAAGCAGCGCTCTATGCATCCAAGCACCATACATATTAAGTTATATGCATATACAAATGCACATGCGACTATAGGCAAAACATACTAAGATCTTTGAATTTAAATTTCGCACGAAAACTCATTCGTCAATTTTTTTTAAGCTGGTATGACTGTTCCTGATATCTGTGCCAAATGTGATATCAAAATAATCATTAGTGTTTAGTATACGTTTGTCTTTCTGAAGCACATAAAGAGCATGCGGCCGTTTTTACGAGGAATGAAATTATTCAACAAACAAGTTCCATTAAATTTCTGGTGCCGAACGTTTCAGAACGTTGCCAAGCAAAGCATTCTCCGGAATAGCCTTGAGATCCGAGGTGCATGCTGCTTAGATCTGCTCTGCCGTCTCAAAATGCTTGTCTTTCATCGGCCTTTTAAAGCAAGACAAAAAAGTCCGGGGGCTACATCTGGGCTGTAGAGCGACTGCATAAGCGTTGGGAGGCCGGCCTTGGTTATGTAGCTGTTCACAAGAAAGGCGGTATGAGTCGGTGCGTTGTCGTAGTGCAACTTCCAAGTTCAAGTGCTCCGTCACAATGTCATGAACCACAGATTTTGATAATTTTAACATCTGGGCAATTAACGAATACCAGTAATTCAATTTCCATTTTTGAAAAAAAGAATGAGAAAGAAAATTTAACACGTTTGCAAGTAGCTTCCATAAGTTATGCTAATGAGCTGCAGGTTAGAAATATGAATTTGGCATAAGCTGTTATAATTTTAATTTGCCGCTCCCTTGGGATGGTTGTGAATTAAATTGTGGAATAAAAACCCTGTGTGGGATACAATGAAGTTTATCTACAAAATTGTCTATCGTGTGTTGCATGCTAATCACAGCATTTTAGCTGGCCGAATGTGCAGCTTAAATACATATAGTACATTATCTGTTATATATTCCCATATAGTATACGTTATAGACATGCCACCAGCAGTATCACGGTGCGGAAAAACAAAAGGAGCATAAGAGAAGCAGGTAAATGTATAAATAGGGAAGCATTCTTTTTTTGGGTAAAATTTCTGAAAATTCGATTTTTGATATTCCTACTTTAAAGAAAACTTAGGAAATAATCATAATTTGGCTATGCACATTTGTAAATGCCTAGATACAAGGCACTATAGTTACAATTGTTGGAGCACAAGACCCAAGGAAATGATGATGGTAAAATTATAGATAATTACTGTTAATCAGACTATTGACATAGGCTTGATACTAAAAATCGCATAGTTCACCCGTAGCAATATGTACTATGATAAGATTGTTACCAAATATAAAATTTTGCATTTAAAATTAAATTCGTTTTAAAGAATTTGTTTAAAACGTAAATTAGGCCAGGGTAAATAATATATGGAAAAAATAAATTCGTAGCAGATTGAAAGCCATCGGAAGCGAAAGATATGCATTACAAACATGACATACATTAAGAACAAACTGTGATCAGGAAAAGGAAGGATTGGCTGAATTTTTAAGGGTTAAGAATGGCTTAACCCGATTTCCGTCGAAACTATGAATCCTATAGAAAAAAGTGATATAGCAAAGTTGTAAGTAATGAAAAGACCTACTATATAACTTCTGCACATATACATACTTTTTTCACACAATCTCAAAATATCCAACTCTCTTAGTGTTTCATGTACAAAGACAATTTCATTCACGAAATTTGATAGAAACTTACCTTTTTATGTCCCAAACATAATGTATTGCTTTTTATTTAAAATATTTATTATTTCTCCACATATTGACCTAAGATCCAGAAAAATCCTTACCTTTCAAACAAATCATCAAAAAATCTCTACTCAAAATATCTTTATATTTGGTAGTAAATAATTTAATACATTGGTATAACAACCTTCCTCAAAAAATGCGAGCATCATCCAAGCACTACTTCTTATTTTATGGGTGCCACAATAGTTAAAGCAAGAAACCTCATAGACCGAGTTTTCATTTGCGAATCGCAGCAAAATCCATCCATTTCTGATCAGGATTGTCACTGACCATGAATAGTGGGTCCACTACGAAAACGTCAAGCAAAAACAGTCGTAGTCGAATGATCTACTATCACCTGCGCCCACGGCCAAACTCTTAGGGGGTCAGTAGGGTAATTAATCTTTTTTCGAAAAAAAAAAATATTTTTTTTGCCCACTTTACAATTGGAAGGTTTCGAAAAAGGCCCAAACATAATAATACCGCTCGACGTTCGGAGTGCAGTCCTCAAACTTTAAACGCGTTTTTCTCAAAACACACTTTTTTAAACTGGCGGACATAATTCCGATCGAACTACTCAACCGATTTGCTTAATTTTTTTTAATGCTCTCAAAACATTTAAAGGGCTATCGTCCCTATATTTTTTATAATTTATTGACAATGTTATGACAAAATTTATATAAAAAACATGGAGAAAAATTAAAAAAATGCGTTAATTATTTTTTTATTTATCTAAATTTTTTCATGATTCTAGTAGGGACGATAACCATTCACGTGCTTTTTAAGAATAAATTGTGTTTTTATGTTTCAGATGACCCAAACATGAGAAATCGTGTCCGCCGTGAAAAAACGTATCTACGAGTATTCAGCCAGCCATTTCTCCGAAAAAATTTGTTTATATACTCCACGATATACCTCATGATATGTGAAAAAAATTGGAGGATGGAGTCATGTGTAGAAGTTCACGCCTTCAAGTTCTCTGATCGCCATTCACTTGGGAGTGGCCAGAAACGATTCTTTTACATATGACTCAAGCAGCTCACGACTTCCGGTCTTTGACCAAGTATCCTCTGGGTAGCCTAAGAACATCTGTTTGAAGGCGAGCTAAAGTGAGAAGGCCAAAAATCCCCTCCGCAGGGTTGTGCGTTGGGTTCGGGACCTGCCACGTAAAAATCATAGCAATGAAAAGCTCTACGAAAATGTGGCGGCTTACAGAAGGTTTCACGACTGGAGCATACCCTTGTAGAACCCCCTAAGGTGATCTAGTCACCGATGCCCAGAGCATACTTAAATTATGGAGGAAACACTTCTCCAGCCTGCTGAATGGCAGTGTACGTACAACGCCAGGAGGAGGCGAACCCGATTCCCCAATCGAAGACGATGGAGCAAGTTCGAATAGCAATTACCCGCCTGAAAAACAACAAAGCGGCGGGGGCCGATGGATTGCCGTCCGAGCTATTCAAACACGGTGGCGAAGAGCTGGTAAGGAGCATGCATCAGCTTCTTTGTAAAGTACGGTCGGACGAAAGCATGCTCAACGATTGGAATTTAAGTGTGCTATGCCCAATCCATAAAAAGGGAGACCCCACAATCTGCGCCAACTACCGTGGGATTAGCCTCCTCAACATCGCATATAAGGTTCTATCGAGCCCAATGTGTGAAAGATTAAAGCCCACCCTCAACAAACTGTTTAGACCTTATCAGTGTAGCTTTAGACCTGGCAAATCAACAAGCGACCAGATATTCACCATGCACCAAACATTGGAAAAGACTCGTGAAAGGAGAATCGACACACACCACCTCTTTGTCGACTTCAAAGCTGCTTTCGACAGCACGAAAAGGAGCTGCCTTTATGCCGCCATGTCTGAATTTGGTATCGGGAAGGACCTCTCCGAGCCGTTCGATACCAAACGAGGTTGCAGACAAGGCAACTCCCTATCGTGCGACTTCTCCAATCTGCCGCTGGAAAAAATAGTTCGAGCTGCAGAACTTAATCGAGCAGGTACAATCTTTTATAAGAGTGTACAGCTGCTGGCGTATGCCGATGATATTGATATTATCGGCCTCAACACCGGGGCCGAGGGTCTGGCAGTGAACGAGGGCAAGACGAAATATCTCCTGTCATCAAACAAACAGTCGTCGCACACGCCACTTAGCTCTCACGTCACTGTTGACAGTCATAACTTTGAAGTTGTAGATAATTTCGTCTATTTAGGAACCAGCATTAACACCACCAACAATGTCAGCCTGGAAATTCAGCGCAGAATTACTCTTGCCAACAGGTGCTACTTCGGACTGAGTAGGCAATTGAAAAGTAAAGTCCTCTCTCGACGAACAAAAATCAAACTCTATAAGTCGTTCATAATTCCCGTCCTATTATATGGTGCAGAGGCTTGGACGATGACAACAACCAATGAGTCGACCTTAAGAGTTTTCGAGAGAAAGGTTCTGCAAAAGATTTACGGTCCTTTGCGCATTGGCCACAGCAAATATCGCATTCGATGGAACGATGAGCTGTACAAGATGTACGACGACATTGACATTGTTCAGCGAATTAAAAGACAGCGGCTACGCTGGCTAGGTCATGTTGCCCGGAAGGACGAAAACACTCCAGCTCTGAAAGTATTCGACGCAGTACCTGCCGGGGGAAGCAGAGGAAGAGAAAGACCTCCACTCCGTTGGAAGGACCAAGTGGAGAAGAACCTGGCTTCGCTTGGAATATCCAATTGGCGCCACGTAGCGAAAAGAAGAAACGACTGGCGCGCTGTTGTTGACTCGGCTATATTCGCGTAAGCGGTGTCAACGCCAATTAAGAAGAAGATGTGAAAAAAATTCTTTTGTAGAATAAAAATTTCTATGAAAAAAAAAAGTCAAAAAACAGGCCAGATTACCCTGCTGACCCCTTAATTTGGACAATTACTGTCAACAACCGGACCATCTAAGAGAAGCCATAGTCGAGAATTGTTTGGCTTAGGATAATAGCGAATGAATTATTTGCAGCAGGACAACGCCTGGCCATATACATCGATATTGTATGTTAATTTGCACTTTGCTAAATGCTGATGTGCTCGTCATAGAACTGTTAATAGTAATTTATTCTGGAATATATGTATTATATATTGAACAGTGCCAACGTTATGGACTTCACTGGACCCATGTCGATAAATAATAATCAACTTTCCTTCATTTAGAGGTGACTAAATAGTCTCACATTTGTTACTCGCGCCTTGCAGCCATTCCAAAAGTTTACAATGACATTGACTAAGAAAGATAAAATTCTATATATAATATATTAGCGATTCATCAGTATGAAATTAACCACTCACAAAATACACTGGTATATTTAGATGCATAAAAATTAATCTCTTTGTTAAGAAAAATATATAAACATATATATGAACACGAAGAGGAAGTCTTTCATTACAATTATCAAGTACAAATTATATGGAGTAATAGTTCATAAAGATCGAAATATACGATTATTTACTTAATTCTAAATTTTAATCCGTGGTTCCACATTGGTTGGGATTTTATTTTTCAGTTCCATCTTCTTTGTTGTCGCCCACATCTTTTTCTTCTTTTTCTAGTTTATCGACGCTTTCATTCACAACGCTTTGTTCTTCCGGATATGGCGTTTGCTGAAGACGCCTTACCATATCCTCCAAACTTTCACCATCTTTCTGATTGTTTTGTTTCTGTTTCTGCTCTTTATTGTTCGCAGCCTTGGCGCGTATTTCAGCATTCAACACCAAGCCAGCAGGTCTTGTACGCGGTTGCTTTGGAATAGCGCCCTGTTTCGCAGCAATTTGACTGGGTGTTGTAATAACTGTAACGCGATCCGTCAATTCCTCCGACACAATACTAGAACATGCGACATTATTGAACGTAGGCAAGACGGAGGCTACCGCTGATGCCTCCATACCCGCCGCAAACTCATCTTCGGGATCGGACACTTTATCTGTGGTGGGGTTAACCGGTATTTCGCTATCAGCCGTTTCCATTGCAGTTGCTTGGCGATTTTGCTCTCGCGCAGCTATGCGATTGATCATCTCCGTACCACGCGCCGACGTGCCAGCTAATCGATCAAGCAACTCTTTGCCCTCTTCCTCGAGAATGCGTAGACGTTCCATACGATTGGATGATATTTGTTCGATATTTCCTAAACGTTGCTCAATGCTAACCTTCGGAACTGCAGGTGGTAATGATATATTTACTGGAGCTTCCTCCACCACCTTCGTATGCACATCGAAGTGATGTTCATGCAATGCATCTAACTTATTGCCTAATTGCTGACCGCGTTCATTGTTGCGCGAAAGTCTATTTAATAGTTCTTTGCTCTCATTCTCCAAACGCTGTAGACGCGCCGAACGTTGGGCCGTGTAAGCTTCTTCATTCTCTGTCAAGGGGTTCAGATTTATCTGTGGTTCGGCCTCTTCTATTTCATTCGTGTCTTGGACCTTAGTTTTTGCATCATCAATTTGCTTGTCTTCTTGTAACATTTTCAGCTTAGAAGACGATGGTTTTTCTTCAGTTTTGCTAGATTCTTCCTCCGTATTACTTTCGAAACTTCCCTCTCGACTGGGTCCACGTCGCAAACGATCCAAAGAACAACGCAGATAATGGCCCCGATCGGACGTGCGCTTAATGCGTGACAACAGCTGGCGGCTCTCTTCCTCCAAACGCCCTAATCGTTCTGAGCGCTTACGCGTATATTCTTCTTCTCTCGGCGTAAGCGTACCAGTAACAGGGACAGAACTTGCGCGAGTCATGCGTTCAATACGTTTCTTTTTAAAGAAATCATTCAGTGGCACGGCATATTGCACCGGTGCGATCTCATCTTGAAAACTACGCAGCTGCACTTCTAACCGCTCACGATTATCAGATGTCTCAAGTACTCGCTTGATCAACGTTTTACACTGTTCCTCCAGCCTTTGTATACGTTCGGCTCGTTCTCCTCGCGAGCCACCCACGTCGACAACGTCAGTTGCCTCCCTTTCCACAGCATCTCTTCTGCTCTGGTGTCTATTGCGTACGACAATATTCTTTGGTATAGCGCCGCGACTGGCTGCGGTTACACCTGTCAAATCGACTGCACCTGCAAACTGACTATCACCTCCGCTAGCATTATTATCTTCATCGCCGTACACGTCGGCCACGCCATGATTGGCCTCACTGCTGTCACGCCAACCACAGGTTGGTGGCGCACTATTCCAGCGTAACACTATCTCAGCGCTACCATCACCTGCACGTCCGGGCGAAGTGCTTTGCATGCGCTTTATCTTGCGCGAATGTTCGAACATTTCCTTCAAACGTTTACGCCTACATGCTGCAGCGGCTCCTCCAACTCCACCAGCACAGCCACCGCCTCCACCTGCACCATTTGAAGTTGTCGTCTCAACGTCAGAGGTTAAATTTGTAGGCGCTGCGACTACTATTTCCTCATCCGAAGCCTGACCTGAGTCACTGTAGCCGCTTTCGGCTGAATTGCTGGCATGCTCTAGTTTTCGCAATGCAAATTCGCGTCGTAAATCATTCCACTGCTCTTGACTCTCATCGTTTTTGGCACGTGCGGCCGCCCATTTGCGCCGACAATACTCCAACTCGTCTTTCAGTTCGGTGAGTAAGCGCCGCTTTTGCTGCAATTGATACCGCAATATTTGCTCTTGTGTGTGCAGCTGACGATGTTGACGCTGCATTTTGCCAACCAAATGCCAAGTTTTTGTCAACTCCAAACTAACGGCACTTAAGCGCTTCTCTTGCTCATTCAATCGATATTCAAGATGGCAATTTAAGGTTTTCAAGCGATTCGTTTCTTTGACCAAGGATTTTTTCTCCAATATCAGATCCTATCGTTGGCAAGTGAAAAGTATAAAAAAACGATATTAAAAAGTTGGTCACTTAAAAATGAGGTTAAAAATCGGTTAACAGTAGATAACTCAAATTGAATAGAAAATTGGTACAATTATCACTACTCAGTTTGATGATAAACTGCTCTTTTCGAACGTTTAAATAATCAAAAGTAGACCTAGGCATTTCCTATATGACGTTTCAAAATTCATGAGGATAATTAAATTACTTCAAGAAAATATGGATGTCGGGAATTCAGTTAAAATTCCTATAATCTAAATTATAGGAATTATTTAGGTAAATTAAAATAAGTATTTTAACCGACATAAGAAAAGTAGTTTGTCGATACTACTAAGAAATATAAATGTATTATTAATATTTTAATCTAACTTTATTCTAAGTGTATATATTATTTCTTATTATCGAGCTCAAGTCAAAGAAGACTCCTGCTCTGCGTGTTTGATTAACTCACGGTTTATTGTCACATGTCATTGCATAAAATTTACGACCTGCTCTTGGCTGCATTTAAACATTAAGTGATCTATTAAAAGTACCAAACGTCTACTTAACAACTTCATCAACTTTTATAAAGTGCCTTTTGAGTATTCAACCGCATGTTATCGTTAATTCATTTATGTGCTATCGCAGCATGCGCAAAATGGACGAAAGTCTTCATGTAATGAAAAGAGAGCATTTGAATTTACTCAAGACTGACAAAAATAATCAACCTGAAAAGTGCAACTTTGAAGGGGGTCCATAAAACTGCTTAAGTGAAAAATGTTCAAAGTTGAGCGCAACACGTCGTTAAGTGCAACAGCCACTTTACATAGCTTCACAGCGCTGCACCACAGCATTTACTAAGCGGAAGTGGCTGCTAACAAGCTTGACTGACGCGTCATGCGGCCCAAACTCAAGAATTCACAGTCCAACACAAGACGTTCGTTATGCAGCCAAAGTGTGGCACGCGCATTACACTCACCTTTAACTTAATATATGTCTTGCTGACGCTCAGTTCCGCCTTTGGTCCATTGGCCGTCTCAACGGATTTGTAGCAATCCTCGCTGGCGCCATGCTCCTCAAATTGCACCCGCTCGATTTTGTGGTGACTTAAGAGCTCCATTAGCACTTTCCAAACTTTCGGCAAGTTACCAATAATTTCTTGTGTCGTTGCAACTTTACTCATAACTTCTGGTTCATGGGTTTTCAATGCAGCAGTTGCCGCTGCAGTGCTGTCTGTTGCGGCAGTGGCTGCTGGTAATTTCATCCGGTTGCCGGCACTTTTACGATGATGTTTTCTACCGCAGCAAGCGCCTGCAGTGGCAGTGACTGTGGCAACAGCAGTGGCAGCTTTTTCAGTCTTGCAGTTGGTATTGTTGTGGTCGGCTGCCGCTGCAGCGTCCAGTTCCGCAGTAACAGTAGACGCCATTTCTTCACTTTCAAAGCTATGACGTGCACCATGGTCGGGTGTATCTCTATACAGTTTGTATTCTTCCTCATCAGCGCTGGTGTTAACAATCGACGTAGGCGTTGGGCTACGATTGTCCTCAACGGACTTGCCAGTCATTCCCGCCTCTTCAACTAATTCGAATAATAATTTCGGCAACGTTGCGCCATCGGTGCAATTTGCTTCCTTGGTTGCCATGTCGTTGAGCAAGCCGCGGTTCTCCTCTAACATCGTCGTCAGTCGATCAATATCCAAGTTATTCTCGCCATTGAAGCCCATCACCATCTGGCTAAAGAGCTGCAAATGTAGAAAAGTGTGATTAATTGGTTGCAACAGCAAATACAAGCAACATAAGACAAGCGTGAGTGTGTGTGTGCAATTTTAAACGAATAGTGTGTGCACTGCTCCTGTTATCATGCTGGCTGTGGGAATATGTGCAGGCCTTTTGTAATTAAGGAAAAATATTTTCACTTCATCATTGCCAATAGATTGCCACGAAATACAGGTTGGCACCATTTATTTGCTACGAAATTTAAAATGAGTTTAAAATCATTAAAACGGATATGAAATGCGCTGTGATCTTGGCAAACTGGAGACACCGATCTTAACTGAAACAAAGTAAGATATGAACTTGGAATAAGATCAGTTTTGCAAAAATTACTCTCATAAAAGTGGAACCGACCGAAAATGACAGTTTAATTTAATTTTTCACAAGATTCTAGAATTAAGCTTCTATCTTTGACTCTGAATTACCATTTTTTTTATTAAAAACCGATACCAACTAATAAAAAAATAAAAAATTTAAATGAACAAGCTGCATCGAGGCTATAATACCCAGGTACATTTCTTATAGCAAGCACACATATATTTAAACTAAATCTGAAAACATAATTGTTCAACGGTTTACATCCAGTCACTTTTATATAATAGCATTTAAATGGATTTAAGGTTACTTAACAAGGAAAAAAGATCTTAGTCAGTGGTCCGAGCTAAACTACTTATTCGGAATTGTATTATTGTTTTGACAATAATAATAAATACAAAGAATTTCCCAATAAAGATTTATTTTTGACGAACTAGTTTGTATGTTCAATATTGGCCATCATATACAGACGAGCCGCTTCTTGGAGAGAATACGACATAAGTAAAATCCAGATTGATATCTTAATTACAAGGAATTAGTTCACGTCTGTATAGGGCGGATAGCCAGGCATACATATGTATATGGTCAAATCAACTCAGCTCGCCTCGCTGCTCATTTGAAATACCCATACCTTATAGGGTCTCCGGAGTTTCCTTCTGAGTGTTACAAATTTCGTTGCAAGCTTAATGTACCCTGTTCAGAGTATAATTATTGTTCCGCCAGATGAGATCGTCTAATAAATACCTATTTAGCTAAAGATTCGGCACACTTCTTCTTATTTAATAACCCTATCTCGTTATATTTTAAAGACTAAAACCTCAATTACTTTGAATATTTTTCAAGTCGTCAGACAACTCTGTCCCTTTCTAGCCAAATTCGACCTAAGATATGCAGTGCTTTTAGTAATGATTTAAGTTTGACACTCAACGTACTAAACTTGTACTAAAACGTTTGAATTCTTCGCGAAAGCACTTTCTGTAAAAGTAACACTCCATTTGTTATTAAAGCTCAAATGGGGTTTTGATCTAAATGTGGCTGACAACTGTAAAGTTGAGGATCATAAACCTTTGTAACTCGATATTAGTCAACTGAGTACACTTGTTTTCTTGTGGCTTTATCTATTGAACAGATATTCGTTCTCACGTGATCTCAGCGAATTTTGGGTAACTCCAATTTAGATTTAGTTTTGCACCGGCGTAAAGGGTAAGAAGTGTGATGAGCTGGACGCAGGCAGTAAAGTTCATAAATCTTATCTCGAGTTATCGTCAGGTTGACGCCCATACCTTAAACTTAAAACTTTTGGTGAAACCCATTGTCTAGATTGCCCGAAAGAAGGCGAGTTAGAACTATCTCAGCACTTCCATTTGAACTGTTACACCTTGTCTAAGCCAAAGTTGAAGCACTCTTCCTCTGATTCTTCTTCTTTCCTGATTTGATCAAAACATTTCATTAGTTTATGAAGATTTTTTCCGTCTTTAGGAATTTTTAGCATAATGATGTAAATCTCTAAATGTGATCTCATGATCGGAAATCTTCCACAAAACCTAATATAGGCTAATTTACAGGTGTCAAAAGAATCGTTTTCTAGCGAAACACAAACACAAAACCTTGTTTCCTTATGACTATTTTCTGTTCCTTCAACTCAAAAATTTGCAGTAAGAATTTGCCATCTTGATAACTGTCTCAAGTGAAGTTTAGAACTAGTGTTGGGGTGATGGGATTAAAACGCCTTATTGATCTAAGGATCAAAGGCGAGAGTTCGAGGCAAATTTATTGAGATAACTGTATTCAAAAACAGTTTTCGTTTTAGAAATATTTCTTTAATATAAAAGTAAGAGCGCTAAATTTTGGTACTGACGATTATTTTTTATTATTTTCTAGAATTACTTCCTTTCTTAATTTCTATTAAATTGTCAAAGAAATAAAATTAGAATTTATTACATTTTAATTGTTCAAACACTTACGCACCCTCTATCCAAATATGATTTTAAGCAAATTCAATCAACTCAATGACTTTCAAGTGAAATTTCGACACTTGGAAATATTCTGCTGGAAATGCAGGAATGCATCAACGCTTCCTGTCATTCCGGTTTACCAAAACTTTTTACCAATGAAAACATGAGCACACTCACACACACCCCATTTGTGTGTATACATACATATGGGATATTTAAACACACTCACATGACGATGCACATTGTAATTGTGTGAGTGAAGACACAAAGCAAACAATTTCCAAGTTTACAATTGACTTGAAATCCGCTTACGAACGTTTACCATATTCGCGCATAGTTACATACAAAAGCAGCTAAACGCGTACATACACACACATACATATATACAAGAAATTCTTCTACGCACCGTATTGACTGTGCCCATTTCCTCTTTGAGTGCTTTCTTCTCGAACTTGTGTTCGTTGCATTCTTCGCGCAATGTTGCCAATTCTATATTTGCGCTTTCAATTTCCTTCATCAATGTTTGATTATGCTCTTCGAAGTTTTTCGTTCTGCAAATAAAGAGAAAAAACCAAATTTCTTCAGAAATTCTGTTCAAACTCATATAAGCTCATGGAATATTTTGACAAGTTGCATTGTGTGAGGGGGAATTCGTGAATGTTTGCATTTTTCTTGCAATTAAATGGGAACAATTTGCCAAATGTAAACATTTTACTTAAACGACAATTGAAAAGAGAAGTGTAAATGACAGATTATGTGTGCACACACACACATGCGCCACATGTAGTTGAAAATTCCTTCTCTAAGTATATAATCATGTATGGCTTTGATAAAACATTTCTTTACAATATTAACGGCCATATTTATGCTATTCGTTGTGTGTAGTCTTTCCCCAAGGTTGTGCGCTGGGTTCGGGACCCACCACGGCAAAACCACTACCACAGGAAAGAAGAAGTTGCTGCTGAGGCACTCCGATTGTGCCACAGAGCGTATAAAAGGCATTTAATATAGATTCCAGTTATTATTCGATAATTATTGTATTGGAAGACAAATAAATCTATTTCTGATATATTTTATTTGTAGTACAGTTATAAGATATTAGTTAAATACTTCGACTACTCATACATTCAATTCGCAATAGTTAAAATTCATTTAACTGAAATAAGGTGAGCTCTGCTGCAAGCAAAATGGATACTGTTATCTTCATTTGTATCTAGTTAAGAATATCTAAAATAAAAAAGTATTTATTCAAGGTAGAGGTAGAGAAGGCACATTTTCTTCAAAAGACAGTTTAAGTTAAAAGTAATTATAAAGCGTAAAATTAATATACAAGGTCTGTCGCAAAAGAAACAGGACTGTTAAAAAAAAAACAACAAAAAATTAATAATTTTCAAAAGTTCTATTTTTTATTCAAAGTAGTTTCCTTGTGCTTTGATACAGCGTTTAGTTCGGTCAATTAGCATTTCAAATGAGTGTTTAAGGTCGCTTTTCGAAATGCTTTTGGGAATATCGGTCGTCGCCTTTTGGATAGCTGAAATGTCCTGAAACCAGTGTACTTTCATGGGCAAATGAAGTTTTCCAAATAGGTAAAAATCACAGGGTGCCAGATCAGGTGAGTAGGGTGAGTGATTAATGGTTAATATGGAGCTTTTTGTCAAAAAATCAGTGACAAGCGTCCACCGATGACACGGCGCATTATCGTGCAACAGGCGCCAGGACCCTGCCTCACGGTATTGTGGTCGAGCACGACGAATGCGTGACAAAAGACGCTTCATAACACCAAGTTAAAACACAACATTAATCGTTTGGTCAGGTGGGACGAATTTCCGGTGTACAATTCCCTCGGAATCGTAAAAACAAATCAGCATTGCCTTTATTTTTGACTTCTGAAGACGACTTTTTTTCGGTGACTTCTGATCGTCACAGACGTCCTCACGACCTTCTTGGAATCGCTTAAGCCACTCCTGCACATTACTAAGGGATAGGCACTGATCACCATAAATTTTTTTCATCACACATTTTCTTCAAAACCCAAGTTTATACCAAAATTTAATATTTTCTCTTTGTTCAAACTGCATTTTACGACCGATGACCAAAAGCTGCTGTCACTTTTTGATCGATATCATCGATTGTAGTTATCCAATTGTCTTCAATTTTTTACGAAATGTCAACAAGAGATCAAACTTTTTATTTCATATACCCACCAATAGGTGGCGCTACCAGAAACAATTATATGTATTTGAAAAGTTCTGTTTCTTTTGCGACAGACCTTGTATATAACAGAAAGTCGTGTTAGTTTCACTATTTACAACTCAAGAATGGCTGAATCGATTTAGCCGGAAATCAGTGTGGTAGTTTCTTATTTTAAAAGCCAAATCAATTTATAAATAAAAAAAAAATTATGATTCAAATTATAAGCATGTGTTCAAATATGTATTATATAATTATAATTTGAATATTTTTTATAGCTAATGAAGGAGTGCAATAATTTTTACATATATAGTACATGTATATATTAGGGGTGGCTCAAAAAGCCGATTGTTTTTTTCGATTGGTACTCTAAGTATGGGCTCTTACTGGTATGCGGAAAATCCTTCTAACCGTTTTTTATTTTCTAATAGTATACCGCATTATGGGAAAACCAAACCAATAATATTATTAGAATACCTCAAAGACACTATTTATGCAAAGTTTTACCGGAATACATTGGTTCTTTATTTGTATGTATATAGGATAGTAAAAGAAACAGTTAAATCAGACTTAAATTGTATAATATCGGAAGTAGAGGATTTTTTGGCTGATTTTGCTCATTTTCACACTGTAATGTAGGAATGTCAGAATAATATTGTATACCGAATTTGGTTGAAATCGGTTGTGGAGCTCCAGAGATATGGTGGTTCATCACCCAAAATTTTACATTGGCTTCTATAAAGCTTTATCGTACCATCGCGTATGTAATTTTGTTTCTCTGGTATATTTAGTTACTGATTTATTTATTCAGAGGGGGAAAGACAACAGCTAAAAGCTAAAACTATTGTACATCGAGCGTTTTGACATTTTTGAGCTTTCTCCGATTCAGCTTTTATATCCTCAATTGAGTCAAAACGGTGTCCTCGGAGTGATCATGTGAATTTGCTGAATAGCCAGAATTTACACGAAGGTAAATCTGGCGAATGCCGTGGTAGCGGCACGCTATTAGTTGAAAATGTGGCGAAATTATCGCGAATAACCAATGCAGTATGAGATGGTGCATTATCGCACTTCTTTGTTTAATAAATTCAGACATACTAAAAATCTGAGAAATCACTTTTAGAGCCTCACAAAACCACGACATTTAACATGGATGTCACTAACAGTACTACCAACTTACGGAAAAACTACTACAGGGTCTCAGTGTACATTGCTCTGTTGGATACAATCGGCGAATATTTGAAGACGTGCTTTTCTATTGAATGTATTTCAATTGAATTATTGACTGCTTGATAGACCACGTCGCGCGACGTTTGAAGCTCAAAGGTGAACTTGGTCACTTGCAGTACCATTGGGGGCAAATGCTAAAGTCAAAAGACAACAAGTTACCGGCTACTGCATTGAAAACGTTGAAGAACTGCGATGTAGACCTATACCCCATAATTCATAGTTTTCTGCGCATATTCTCCTCATTTCCTGTGCCAAATGCGAGCTTGAACGCTGTTTTCGGCAGTTCGCTGCATGATAACTTGGCCGAGGGGGAACAAGCTTCAAGATAGATTGATCGGCCTGATGTTGCATCACACGCATCATGGCACTTGGCACACATCGTTTTGTTTTGTAAAATTTTTCTATTAAATACACGAACTGATTACATTATTATATATTGCAATAAAATATGTCACCCATACGTCTACGATTTCCATATAATGTATTTTTTCAATTTAGTAATTTTTGATATTAAAAGGTCGATTTGAATAAATTAAACTGTATAAATACTATTATATTTAATATAATAATCTTCATGTTTGAAGAAAATGTTTCATTATGATATCTCAATGTTTACTCAAATTATCTCTATAACGGATAGACGGACAGACAGTAACTTGAAACTTTTCTTGCCATCCTGATCATTTATATATTTAATGTTTGTATAAATTCATATCTTTATCGATTAGTGATACAAACAATCGTTAGGTGAACCAAACTATTATGCTTTATAGCAACATAAGGAAATTTCACATCTTATATTGATTTGTGCTTAATAGCAACTCAAATAATTTTTTCCATGTCATGTTTAAACTTTTATCCCGTGGATTTTTTTACCACTTATAGCGTTTACGTCTTTATTCATAAGTTCCATTTCACCGTACTGAATAGTTTACAATGTATACTCTCGCAGAAACTAGTAGCCAAGTCTATGTAGTATATGTATACCATACATTGTGACAAAAAAAGTAAATGATGCTTCAAAAAGTTGGTAGGTTTGTTTACAGTTTGTTTAAAATATCGAAGAAAGAATTTGTCTCAAATTTTGTATTTCTAGCCAAATTGCGTATGCAGAATCGTTGGGAATGTTGAAAAAGGTTTACGGTGATTCAGTTTTATCAAAAAAAAAAACAAGTTAACGAGTGGTATAAAGCCTTCAAAGAAGGTCGAAAAATCATTAACGACATTCCTCTTTCTAGACGACCTTTTCAACTAATGAGAATATTATAAAATCAAGCACCAGCATCCAGCTGAAACTCGTTAGGCAAGTGTTTTACAGAGATGGCAAGAGAGCTCAACATCTCTCGCGAGTCCGTTAGATTGGTTTGGTGGATATTTTGGGTATGAAACGTGTTCTTGCTCGACTAGCCCCGATAAAGTTGAATGGAATGGAAAAATAGTTGACATAAGTGTATTACATCTGGTGGATATGATTACTTTGAAGGTGACAAAATAAATTCTGATGAATAATTAAATACACAATCACAATTTCCGGGAACTATGTAGCTTGTCACAATGTATTTTAAAATATTTGATACTATAAAATTTTTTAAAAAATAAAGCTTTAGAATGCATACTGGAGTACTCAATAACAAAAATATGATTCTTTAATTCGGTTACTTACAACTTGAGCTATTTTTGAATACAGCTTTTTCTAGCACCGCGTTCGGTATGCAGAAGATCTCGAAGAACTTATAAATAAGTCTCGAGTATGGGGATTGTGAACTTTGTTTTCGTAATAAAAATATCCGAGAGAGTAAAATTTTAAATGAAATTACATTTGAGAGTTTTAGTATTCTTGATCGAAGCCCGAAATATATTTTTTGAGTAAAAGAAAAACTATTTTCGCAAGAGGAAAATAAGAGACTTATTTGAAACCAGTAGCTTTATATTTGAATAGCGAACCAGAAATATATACTATGTTAAACCGATTTGTTGAAGCACTTAAATTTTAAAAACAAAATAACAGTATATACATATACATTGTATATAGTATATGGCATACACATTAGGGTGATTCAAAAAAATTTTTTTTTTCGATTGGTACTCGGAAAAATATGTTCCTAGACACATCTAAGAAAGCTTCTCCAAATATGAGTTTTTAATTGTAACGGGAAGGTCCTCCTACATACAGTGTTCTATTTTTTCTTATTATCAGATAGAAAAATTTATATCTCGCTACCAACTACTTGAAAAAATATATTGTTCCTTAAATTTTGTAGGAAATTGAACGCTCTACAAAAAAGGTCTCTACGACTTTTTCGTGAACCCAACCGTTTAAAAGATATTAACGGTTGAAGTTTGATTATTTTTGGGAACATTTTTTATTTCTTATTATTTATAAAACTCAATGAAAAAAATTATTATGAATGATGAAACTCATATATATGTACATACATACATATGTATATAAAAAAGAAACTCGTGGAAAAGTTTAATATTTTTCAAATTTTGTTTAGTTTTTTTACGTTCAAGCCATGGCTCAAGTTAAATAGTTATACCTAAGTAACGAGTTTTTCAACAAAAGTAAGGTTTGCCAGTTAATCCTAAAAAGATAAACGATCCAACAACGAGTCGAAATGATTAAAATTTACTACCGACGTTCGGAGTCAGTGGCCTCAACTTTAAGGGCAGGTTTTAAATAACAGCGAAGCAAAAGATTTTTTTAACAAAACCAAAATATTTATTCCTGTGAAAGTACATTCGTACGTACTCCAAGAGTCGCCATTGCATTTCGAAAAATTTACAGTTTGGTGCGATTTATGGGCCGGCGGCGTCATTGTTCCGTACTTCTTCCGTGATGATCAAGGCCGCTACCTCTCAATGGTAACCGAATATTTTTTCCCGAATTGGATGATATGGTCATAAACAATATGTGGTTCCAATAGGACAGCACTACAAGCCACACAGCTAATGTCACAATCGATTTATTGAAAAGTTGGCTGCCTCGGTCATGCGCCGTTGAACTAGTTCCTGTGGGGTTAAGTCCAGTCTATAGTCTATGCCAAAGAGCCAGTGACGATTGATGAACTTCTTACAAATATCGAAAGTGAAATTGTAGCAATAACGGCCGATGCATGCTTGAAAACCGTCGAAAATTCAGTTCAGCTTCTGGACTTCCGCAAGCGTGCCCGTTGTGGTCATGCAAAAGAAAACGAATTCCATACATAATGGCATCGAATGTATTTTCACTGGAATAATGTTGTTTTATTTAAAGAAAAACGTTTGTAGCGCTCTTATTGAAAAACCCGTTATAATTATAAGAATGTCGATTATTTCATGTGAGAAATAAGTTGTTTAATTTTTTTTTAATTATTACCGCTACTTTCCAAAATAAATTTCAATTAAAAGCTGCATAACCAAGCATATTCAGCTGCTACATATGTACATATCTACATGTATGGGTTTTTTAATTTTTTGTTATGTTTGTATAATAATGTCAAGCAAATGGCACTGGGTAAAAGGCTGCCGCAAGCATATTAAAACACCAACGCGCTCACATACGAGTATGTTTATAAAGCAAATAGCAAATAGCAACAAAAAGTAAAAGGAAATAACCAAAATAGCCTGTTACCGCAAGGCTAAAGTGCACAGTGAATTTCCTAGTAGGCTATGCAGCCGAGCAAACTTGGATATGAATAGAAGCATATTCTTTTAAATTTGCACACATGCATATTTAATTTGGTGAAGGAGCATATGAGCGCATATGTTGACGAATAAAGTTGAGCAACATTCGCACTTTTATGTTGTGAGCAGAAATTTGCGAAACAAAAAGTTTGCCTACGCTCCGCTCTGCTCCATACTCCGGAACTAGTGTTGCCATACTCTGCTTGTAATTTGGGACTCACCAAACTTTGCCTATTGACGTGTGACAACTAAGCGCCGCGAAGGCGTAGCGAAGAGTGGGAAATTGTGATGAACATAATATTTGGCTTTTTAAATTAAAAATTTATATAAAAATATTCTTCTTCCGTAATACTTTTTTGATTTTTCGTAGCATATAAGCTGCGAAGCAAAAAAGAAAACATTTGTCTGAAATTTTATACAGAAATAAAAAATTAATAATTATGTGAATTATTTTTTCGTGTTATCTAGGTATTTCCCCCATATAAAGCTATAATGTTTTCCCATCTTTCTGGGCTATAAGCGGATGAGACAAAACTACCCATCTGCTGTTTTCCAAATAGTTCTTAACCGGTCTTGTAACATGAGGCCGAATGATGTCATGAAATGGATGGAAATTTATTACCTCGTAATTTTCGACGGTTTTTCGGCCATCATTCGCTTCAAATTGGCGTGTTGTTGTCAGTGATGTTCCTCATTAAGGATATTGGAACAATGGAATAATAATCAAGTTACGCACGAATGTATTTATGGACCCAATGGATAAATACAGAATAACATAAAAGTTTTGAAGGTTTGAATGATTTAATCACTTCATAGAACGACAAACTAATTTTTTTCACAATTTTATCAGACGAAAAATTTGATTTTGAATTTTAACTTTAAACTGATAAAATTTTAAATACTATGCAGTATAAATACTTTTGCCAGTATAAAAATTTTTTTTGGTATCATAGGGGTATGTTTAGGGTACTACATAAATTAACTGTCTAAGCTTTTAAACATCTCTAGGCAAATATTTTAACCAAAATAAATAAAATCACAGAAAATTAAATTTCGAATTGTCTTGATTGATCAATTAAACTTAACACACTTAAATACATTGAGCCCTTCATTTGATGTCACAGTAAGTAAAATGTTCATAAAAATATCTTTTAATAAAATTTGTGATTAAATTTGAATCGTCCCACTATTCCTTCCGAAAGTTAAAACACAGCGAGAAAAAAATAACTCGCTACAGCAAATGTAAGTCAGCTAGTCTGCCAGTCAAGCTGTTGCACAGCAAATACAATATGTAAACACATTTTTTTGTTTTCTATTTGCGAGTATATTTTTCGCTCCCACATGGAACTAATAAAAAATTTTGTAATTTTTGGCTTTGTTTATGTTAGTCTGTTGTATTTAGATTTTTGCTTTTGTTTCTGTTTTCATTTCATAATTTTCTCACATACGAAGGCAGAAATGAAAGAACAAAAGTTTTTCTTCTCTCTTTTGAGGTAACAACAACATTTTGTAATAGCACGTGCTCATAAAAATATGTTAGTGTGCATATAGGCGTGTACACTAATGCGTACAAAAATATCACTGTGCTTAGTTTAGTGTATGAATATACGATTTATTTAATAAGGCGATCAAATACTCATATTTTACTTATGAATTTCGAAAATCAAAATAAATTCAAGAACTTAAAATAAATCAATTTGTTGGTGCTATTACTCTTAGGCCTGAAGTCTCCTGTTCAACCTTGTGAAGTTAGCCAAATTACATACCGTTTAACTAAATTTGAAAATGTTTTGAGTTTGTACGAAATCGAAATATTTTTAATCAAATTATTTAATTTTACAACCCAAATCAATATACATATATTTTTTCTTTTTTTGAAGGTTAACTGGAATATTTATTATTACCTACATAAAATATTAGTACATAATCTATGATAATAAGTACTATTATTTCCTTAATTTATATTAATATTTTTAGCATATTTGAAGTATAAAATATTTGAGGAGACTAAAAGATTGACAAAGAAGTTTTTTGAATTAATTGGTTAATTGAATTAGTCAGCTGTCAGAAGAGAGAGTCTTATACAAGATTGAAGTTGGCCCTTACCTATAAAGTTATGAATTCCTTCTTCAATTTTATTGATTTTATGTGGAGTATTTATCGCGGTAGTGTCATTATTTTATCATTTTTGCTTCTACACTTTCTAACGATATATGAACACTCGAGAATAGATAATGTTATATTTTAACTTCAAGGAATAACACTTATATATACAAAACAGATGCCACTAAATATTGAAGCAGCTCTTTTGATACGCGCAATTATTTTTGGAGACTATGTAAAAACTAAAGCTTCGTAATCAAGTTGGTATTAAATCTTACAGGTTTGAATGAAAATTTACCGTTTTCAATTAAGTGTCATTTAATTTGTCATAAACCTTTAAGATTAACTCTCGCATGTTATATATTTTTACAATATGTACATTTGAAAAGTAGCTTGCAGATTACCGCAAGATCAGTTAAATAAATTTGGTGTCAGAATATGTTTTAGAAATATTTCCGTCTCTGCTCCCCATATTGGATGTGTATGATACCCAATTGTGAAGTCAGATAAACCAAGCAGACAACAGTTCCGAAAACATTTTTTATAAAATTTTAGTTGCATACTTATACTTGTATATAGAAAATTATAGCAACGAAAAGTATGATCTTCGACGGCAAACAAATTTCTTATTTTTATTTTTTATTTATACCACTTACTCCATTTTTATACCTAAACAGGGTATAATATAATATTTTTGTCCTTATGTTTCCTTACGTTATTCTAATTTTCTGTATGAGCCTTACTAATCCTCAATAATTTAATTATAAATTTAAATTCTTCTATAAATTCATCTGAGCTGTTAGCATTTTTCTACTTTTTACAAATCATGCACACACACATACATTCTTTAACGTCACTTTTAGTGAATGCGCTGCTTTCGACTTCAAATAGAATTAAATACATATTTTTAACACAAAATGTGGATTTTGTTCAAGTGCTTGTGGTTTGTTTGTTAGTGGCCTTTTGTTAGTTATTTTGTAATTGCGAAAACGTGCCTATCTCGCGAAAAAAAAGCAAACAAGTATTATTAATTAATACAAAATGGTACAAATTAATTTCAGCTTAAACTTCTACTAAAGTTTTTGATGTATTGTATATTTTATTAATTTTTATATAAATCGAAAACATAGGTAGTTCTATTTGGACTGACATAAACATATTAAGTACGTATTCATACATACAATGTACTATATACTGGTTGATCTATTTCACTTAAAGTATTCATGAAAAGAAAAATTATTGTGTTTTTAGTATTAATTCAGTTTTTTATAAAGACATACAATTCTTGAGCCTATTTTAAATGGTTTCTAAGTCTACTTCAAATAAATTTGAACTCGTATTATAAAAGAACTTTAATGGGCTGTGAAACATTGGATCGGTCGCTTTTTTATTGTGTGAAAGATTTTGTGAAATTACATTATATGCGTTTAAGTCCAATACTTTTTGCCATTTTTCGGTCATGAGATTGATTCCACGCTCACATAATTTGTGACCCTTACAGGCTAAAGAACTGATCCAAGTGTTTTCAAGTGAAGATTCTCATTCCATCTTGTTTGAGGACTCACATGATCCTGGTGGAACACTACACCTTTGATCAACTCTAGCCTCTCTTGTTCATACAAGTTTGCATCATTGAATTTGTTCAGATAACCAGAATATATTTGAATATATTTCAGATTTAACAACCCACTGTTCGTCGCCAGTAATAATGCGCCTCTCATAATCATTTTTTTGACGTTGGATAAGCAAATCGGAGCAAACGAAGCAAATTTCGTTCATGAGTAATCCATATTTCAACTTTCGAAATTAATCCTAGACGTTTTATGTGCTTATCAACGGTCATGTTTGACAAATTTGATATTTTAGCAATCCCTGGAATTGTAATTCGGCGATTTGCATCAACCAAGGACTTTATTTTATTCAGATCGGAGTCCTTTCAGGACGTGGTGCATCCTCAGATAATTCTAATGATGTTCAAAATCAACTATAAATGGTGCTTACAAAATTTGGTTGAGCGATAAAAGATGTGATCTACAATTGCAAAGCTTTAATACTTTCTAACGAATATATTGCTGATGGATCGCTTATCCGAAATGATTCAAAGTCTATAGCATTAATACTTTCACATACGATTTTGATTTCGAAATTCAAAATAGCAGCCATACTATACTTCAAAGCTATGCATAACACCATCGCTCTCTCTCCATCTGAGAATTCATCAAGCGAAATCAAACGGGTAAGTAATTAATAGGAAAGTTTTATTTTCCTGCAAAGTCAGCGCTAAGAAAAACGAAGATAGATGGGAATAAAGTTTATAAGAACTTGGTCTACTTATTTTTTGGACTGCCTTTCATAATCAAATAAGGCGTGCTTTGTTTACAATTAAAGTGAAAACTTGATAGTTCGCTTCGTTTATCACGTTTCACATCGTTCTTGGACCAAAACAATTTATATTGGAATACGTACATATGTATAGTAAATTGTTTTTAACTAACTTTCTGTTTAGAATAATTAAAGAAACTAGGTCTTCGTGACTCACCCTTTATACCTGTAGGTAATTATTAGTATTCCAGAAGCCACAATTAATTTGAAATTAAGAAATGGCATATACAAGTACATACGTTTCATAAATAAATGAGTGTACAACGTAAACCGATATTTAGGTGAATCATAGACATAACACACAAAAATATTCTAACGAAATTCAACTAAGTGTAAAGTGTAAAATATAAATTATTTACAATTTAAACTCGTGTATTTCATTAACATCTTGTGAGTATTCAAATCGGAGATAAAACATGCATGATCATTAAAAATATATACTGTATATATACAAAAAGTCGCATTAACTGTATAAAATATATAAATATAATATATAAATAAAAGTCATTGCAAGACGTCGTCATTGACTTTTTTCATTTTAAAGACACACGTTTTATATATGTTATGCCAATTAATTTCATTATTTTATATTTTTCTTTTCAACTCACTTTTGCTGTTCCGCCGCCAATTCGTCTCTTTTTATCGAAATTAAACGCTGCAAATTCTCTTGCTCTGCCAAAGCGATGCGCTGCCGTTCCTCGTACAATTGACGCAGTTGTCGTATATTGCCCAGTTGCCGTTCGTATTCTTGTCTCAAATTGCTCGACATGATTTTCAATTCACGTTCTCCGAATGCCGTTTCGATTTCATCTAATTTAGTTTTAAGCTGAAAATGCAAACAAAAATAATTTCCATTAACTCTTGTATTATATAAAATCATAAATTAATTATTTTGTGGATAGGATTTGCCAAATTTTACTCCAAATCTTATATTTACACTAGAATGAAGTATCTCGGGCATTTACAAAAACGTAACTGTTATAACTATAGACAAATTTTTATTTTAAATTAAATGTCGCTGCTGATCTCTGTTATCGCATGTTGATACAATAATTTTCAATTGACGATTCGAACCACAAATGATATGAATCATCCACACTTGTGTAATCAAATTGAAGATAAGGAATGTTGCGCATTTATACCACTTCAATGAGTTATATTCCCTATAACTTAATTAAATTGTATAACTTTTTTATTGGATTCACGGGAAAATTATTTAAGAAGAGATTAGAGCTCACCAGAGCAAGTGGCGAATCGAAGACGGTTCATTAGAGAACTTAAGAACTGATTTTCAATATCAAAACTGATGCAAGGGCTATAAATGCTTTCACCATACTTGTAACAACTGTCTCAAATTGTATTTATTTGTTGTTAAATAATAAAAATTAGTATTGAATCACCTAAAATTATTTTACTCAAAGAAATCAGAACAAAGTAGCTAATGTAGCAGTTTTATACTGGCTGAAGCATGTTTTTATCTTAAGAGAAAATAATTTCGAATACCAGAAACAAGATGACGTAGCGTTAAAGCAATTATATTTCTAAAATGAAGAAGTGTGAGCGTAATGCCGCAGATGTTTTGGGACAAAATGTATGCCACTTGGTAATTCAATGACAAGGTCATTGCCCAAGTCACATACAATTTATTAGAAAAAACAATTATTTTGTGCAGGTGATGAGTAAACTATCAAGCGTATAGTGAGTAATATTTGATGTTTTATTGTTTTTAAAACGTACACAGTAAATTATAAAAATCCATGTGTTACATGGCGTATGAGTGATATTTTCTTAATCAGCAATTACTTGTTGACTTTACTCTAATATTAACCATTTTCGATTCGGCACCTCTCCGCATAACTTAACGTTTTGATAGAACAAAATGACACGTGAGAGCATCAGTTATGTATCTAGTCGAATTTAGTACAATTGAGTATATATATATATACTCTTTAAATGGTACACTCATAACCACTTACTACTTCAGTACACATAGGTACCAATTCGCCTAATATGCGATTAGCAAATCCAAGACTGCTATAGAAGAACCTACTAACAATATTTTTTAAATAAAAATATATAAAATATTAAACATTTCTTAAGTGATGTCAATGATAGGTTCATATATACTTATCGAAAAATTATCCACAGAAAACATCATTCATCACTTCATCTATGCACTTAAAATGTGCATTTATTAAAAATATTTTATTTCAAAAATATTTTAAATACCAATAAGCATACAAAAAAATTATAACAGTATATAAAACTATTTTTGAGAAGGAAATATGCATAAAATCATATAACAATAGTTTTAAGAATGAATTTTTAAAAACACAAAAATTTCTAATTCATTGAGATCAATATTTTGATCGACAAAAAGTTCCATCGATTGGTCAATTTTCTGTCTTTACAAAAGTTGAAGTAGTGTAAATTTTCTATATTAGTTTCACAGATGTACATACATATATTGACTTAAATTTAAATATATGTTTGGACGATCGAAAATTTATTTAAATTTAGTTCCAATGTACAAAGCTCCACAGAAAAAGCATCGATCACTTAGGGACCTTAGATGCATCTTAGTGGCTGTTATTTTGGCATTCTTTAGCTGATCCTGTAAAAAAGAAGAATTAACAAATTAAGATAATACCAAAGCTGATTTACCACCCACATTCACAAAAAGAAGTATTGTTAAACTTACTTGGAAAATTGAACACAAGCGAGTCGCAACAAAATAAAATAATGTAAAGTAGTTCCCAAAGTTAAGAACCCATTTTCTAGTTGGGAATCAGCACAAAACATAAGAGACAACTAAAAAGCGATTGTTATTATTAAATTCTACCTGCCCGCAGCACCGTTCAAAGCAACGAAAAGGGATGGTTACATGATTTGATATACAAATAGCCAATTTCTGCCGACAAATTTACCTTCGAGATTTCACTACGATCTGTTTATAAATATGACATAAATTATTTTCTAAGGCAAAACGTTAACTTAAATTCATTCCAAATAAATGTTGACATATTCTGACGAATTTATGCCGAATGGTCCCTACAGTAAATTTGGCATATACAGCAGTACCAAATTAAAAATCTAAAAACTGGCTTTATCCACAACATCGGTTTAACGCCTCATTATCCGGGCGTTATCCGGGCAAAGAAAAAAGGAGCCGAGTTCACATATTCTACATGTTTCTAACAAACTCAACGAAAATGAAGAGTTCCGCACACACTTTGTTCCAAGATTCAATACGCAATAAGTTATATGTAAGGAATCATAGAACCCCAGCTACGCAAAGAATACATTTTATTGCGCAAACTGTACACTCACCTGTACACACTGCTCCTCCTTTACATTCAGCATCTGCTTGCAACAGGCAATAACTTCCTTCAGTGTGCCGACTTGTTTTTGTACCACACCCATTTCGGTGCGCAGTGACAGATTCTCCGCATTAGCCATTTGGAGTGCCAGCTGTGCGTTTGCTAACTCAATATTGGCATGACGTCCGCGACTTTGTGGATCCTCATCATCGGAATCGGGTTCAGCGCTAGTGGCACCACCAATAGCACCCTCTTCATCGACGACTGACGACACTTCCAATTCAGTACTGGACAGCTCGACAGCATTATTGCGACGCAAACGACGTGTTAGCTCCTGCTCCTCAGCCAATTGTCGACGCAATGTGGCAATCTCATCGCGTAAGTCTTGCACAGCCGTCTGACGAGCTAACCGCTTAATGCGCAATTCCTCTTTGAATTCTTCGAGAGTTTGTTCGCGTGCACCTGCCTGGCTGGGTGCGACTGGGTCATGTGAGTCGGGTAAACGATAAGTTGTGTCGTTATTTTCTACCTCTACAGTGTCAGACTGCGTTTTCTCGGCCAACTGCTTGTTAACGCTTGCAGCTACATCAATACTTTCGGCAATCGCATTATCAGCATCGCCATCACTGGCATTTGTATTGTTCGCCAACAATGTCACGTTAGCGGTTTCGCCGCTCTTCAACAACGAGACAAAGTCTGATGACAATTCATTGGTGTTGTTGCTGTTGTTGTTGTTGATATTTTCACTTTCACTATTCGATGTCGCGTCAATATTTGGCACGAGGTCTAAAATCAAATCACCATTCTCCACTTCCCACCACCAAGCGTCTTCGTCGTGTGGCTGAGCTTGTGCCGTCGTTGTTGAAGATTGATTGACGAATGTTATAGTACCACTATGTTCCTGTTGTTGTTGTTGTTGTTGGGTGGGCTCTTCTCTTTGTTCATCCATCTCGTTCGAGGGAGATCTTATGTGCTCGTCAGAAGATTCTATCTCTGGTGGGTGAAGGCCTTGTTACTACTGTGTATGAGTGTATGTATAGCTCTTTCGGGGTATGCGGTTGCGACCGGCGCTTAAAATGTACCGTTTGTTAGTGCGGACGTCTTCCTACTGCAAAACGTACTGGCTGTTCAACGGCCAAGACAAGAATTTTCGTCTTTCGAGGCAAAAAACCGACTGAATGGCCTGTGTGTTTGTCTCGGTAATGGGTTACCACACAATTATTTATGTTTCGAGTAATTGCGAACTTTGCCGTGTGCGTTCTATCCTTTAATGTATCTTCAACTGCGTTTCAATTTTTATATCTTTTATTTTTATTTTTTATTTCAATATATTTAAATATTTATCTTGTTTAGGGAGATCAGGACGTTACCCTGACTTATGGTATTCGTAAATCACTTTAAAAAACAACAACACTAACCAATATATATACGTTGAGGTATGTTGATTTGCGAAAACACATCCACATATACGTTTGTATGTATTTAGACCGAATTTTCAGAGTTTTTGCCAATTTGCGGTTTCACAATCACTTCAACTTATTTTACTTCTTTATGCATACATAATATATTTATAATTCAAGAGCACATTAAATATACCAATACACAAAATTTATATACAAGTGTATGTATGTACATATACTACGTATATCACTTATTAACACATATTCTGCTTTATTTCATAATTCCTGCATTCCAAATTTTTTTCGCAATTATTTTCACAGGTTTTTCACACCATTAGAACTTTACAGTTAATTATTTAACGCAGTTTTTTCTTTAAAAATTCTAATTATTACGAAAACATGTGAAGGAAAACTTTAAATTTTGTATTCAATGCAACTTATCGGCAACAGTTCTCTTGTAAAACTGACAGCGCGTGCTATTTTTAAAAAATGTACGCGTACCAGAAAGAAAAATTCATGCTTTTCACTGCGAGCATGCACGATCTTGGTGAGCAAATTCATATGATTTTGTTTATTTTATTTATGTTTTTCTTTTCACATTTTCTATTCTTCTTCATTTTCACGTGAAAGCTTTCTAAACTTCGTGTTTTTGTTAGTTTTGTTCTTGGCTTTGTTTTCGAAATTTTTTCTTTTTGAAAATAGAGAAGGTGGACATTTTAATGCATCTCAGATGTTTTTAGTGTTATAACAAAAACGCCAAAGAATAATTTTCAGAAGAAGGAGGATTCACAGACTTTCGTTGACATAGCTTGAGTAGTTAGTGAGATATGCACATCATACTTATTAGAGAGCGGAAACACTCCGAAAATATTATACAAGTATCTCAAATGAATCAGACAACTTTTTTTTGAACTTAATACTTAACGTTTTACGACACTGCTAATTAATATAATATAAAAAATAAAATTCCTAAAATAATTTTTTTTGATCTGAGACATATATGTTTATATATAACCCTAGGCTGTCTGTCGTGAGAACGTCTCATTACTATATATTGTCATTATATCTACTTTTATATTATGCACATCTTATCAAATTTTAGTTTTATTCGTCTACAGAAGTTCCAATCACTTAAATATTTATAAATCCTTTGGCCAAAGCCGATCAGTGATATCTTCAGGCTACCTACAATAAAATATGTGCTGAAATAATTAAATTAAATTAAATTATATATACTATATATGTATAATTATGTATATGACATGTGTGCGTTGGTACAACTTATTTAACTAGCCTCTCACGGTTTACTTATATTTACAATATACATACTGAGGTTTGTAGTTATGTATAAATTAGCTGAACATTTTTATTATTGTTTGTTCCCTTGTACTTTGTACAATGCATTTTTCTTTTAATATGTACTTAGTATTTTTGTACATTTATACTCATTTAAAAAATCTATAGGTACATGCAAAAAGAACCGCAATAAAAACAAAATCAAATAAAAACGAGTGCAAGTAGCAGCAACCATTAAGCAGCCATGAACTTCTTTGTCTGCAACGGAATGCCAACAGCATGCGGAACATCAAAGTGCATCTAGGAGATGACAAGCTTTCGAAATAAGGAAGCACTAATTTCAAGCGGAACCGAACATTATAAATAAGGCGCACTATATGTTGGAAGTGCGTTGATTAGAAGATAAACCGAAATCGGTTACATTTTCTTTAAATTCTTTCTTATCAAAATTTATTACAAATACAAAGGAGGCGACAGACTTCAAGCGACATCTGTCAAATAGATTTATCAATCCGGCCTTCAGTAGCTTTAACACAAATATTTGGTAGCATTCTGAAGTTGATAATATTAGCTCTCAACATCTTGAGTAGAGGTTTAAATGACCTAGCCAGCGCAGCCATTGTCTCTTCATTCGCTGAACTATGTCAACGTCGTCGTATATCTCATACAGCTCTTCGTTCCATCGAATGCGATATTCGCTGTTGCCAACGCGCAAAGAGCCATAAATCTTTCGCAGAACCTTTCTCTCGAAAACTCGTAATGTCGACTCATCAGATGTTGTCATCGTCCATGCCTCTACACCATATAGCAGGACGGAAATAATGAGTGACTTGTAGAATTTGATTTTTGTTCGTCGAGAGAGGACTTTACTTCTCAATCGCCTACTTAGTCCAAAGTAGCACGTGTTGGCAAGACTTATTCTGCGTTTGATATCGAGCCTGACATTGTTGTTACTGTTAATGCTGGTTCCAAGATAGACGAAATTATCTACAACTTCGAAGTTATGACTGTCAACAGTGACGTGGGCGCCTAGTCGCGAGTGCGATGACAGGAGATACTCGTACTTCCTCTCGGCCGCGTTGACTGCCAGACCCATTTGCTTTGCTTCCTTATCCAGTCTGGAGAAAGCAGAACTAACGGCGCGGCAGTTGTACACTCTTATAGAAGATTGTACCTTCTCTACTCAGATCTGCAGATCGAACTATATTCTCCAGCAGCAGGTTGAAGAAGTCGCACGATAGGGAGTCGCCTTGTCTGAACCCTCATTTGGTATCGAATGGCTCGGAGATGACCTCCCCGATCCTGATGGAGCTTTTGGTGCTGCTCAACGTCAGTTTATCTCGTTTAAATTCTTTCAATTAAAAACTGTTCACATTAAGTAAGTACATTTCATTTGAGGGAAAAATATATGGACGTATATTTAAGATATGAAGTCTCACTTCCTTTAATATATCAAAGAGTCACATAACAAAAGCTACTTATAATACCCAGGTGTAACATGTCACCCGAACATAAAAAGCGATAAACCAACGAAAAGCAACTAGTGCAATATTTCCCTAAGTATCTTGTAGACAAACAATTGGGTATATACTAAAGGTAAAGTGAGCAGCAATCCATCATTTTTGGGTGACGCAAAATTCAAAACAATGCACTTTGGCTGTCAGAACAGCTGCTATGCATATGATGACACTTTTTTCCTTGTTCTTCATTAATAATATAAGAGTAGTGCGTAATTTAGAAGCTTCACAAACTTAACCTAGTTGGGACGAATCCGCGTTTTTGGTAGCGAAGTATGACACTAATTTTTTATGACTACGCCGAGGCTGTATTGAATAAAATTTCAAGAGTTAGATGAAATATCCTGGTATGTTTAGTCGTAACCTTTTGGGCACATAATTTCGTAAATACTATAAAAATATTCAGTAACTAAGATTGTGAATTAGGACATGGAAGTCTATCCACAGTTCACAACAAATCCATTGTAAGGTTCTACGACTTTTCAAAATCCTTTTTAGACAAGAAACTAATTATATTTTAGTTCGCGGCATCATGAAAGAATGAAAATATCACTTTGTTTACAATTGCTATTAAAATCTGACAGTTCGATTTGTTAATGACGCAGCGTGTCGCAATTTTGTAAACTGCCTCCTTTGATATCACCGGAAACTCTGATCACTTCACCCACATACTAAACGGGAACTTGAGTTCAGCTAAGTAAACGTTTAATAAATTCCCAATTGCCACTAGGGTCATCACCGATAGCTTTCTTAGAGGAGATGAAATTCTATTTTACGAAGTTAATACAAAAGCAACAAAATCATTTTCTTTTATGATATTCAAAAGATAGAACACTGTATCCGCTTAATTGTGAGTCAGCTATTTCAAATGACAACAAATGACTTCGCGAAATCACCAAAAATAATTTTGCACGTCGCGCATTCTTATGCGGGGTGTAGTGGAAATCATTAAAAATTGTGATGTATCAAAACAAATATGAGTTGCCAAAACAAACGTAAACAGTGTGTGCCCACTTTAAAGAATTTTTAAAATACAATACTATGTAATTAAAAGTAATGAGTTATTACTTTAACGTCTATTATGATTTATTGCTGTGTTAAAAGAATTAACTAACTTTTTTAACTAAATTAACGAACCAGATGTTCCAGACTCTAATTTATTGATCCCCCTTTGCCATGTCCTTGAAATATACTGTATTTGAATTTACATATTCATATGGTTTCAATATGTAGCCTTAGCGTCATCTTAAAATATAACAAAATCGTCATCGCCTTTCAAATTAAATTCTCTTCTGCATTTAATGCATTTTTTTTTTTGATATTTGTCATGCATGTTGTGGCTGCAACCAATATATTAAATTTTACAAGGGTACGTTTTAGGCACTTACAATATTTATACTACAAAACATAAACAATATATTCGTGATGAGATGATAAATCGGTGGGTGAGAATTTTTTTTAATTTACTCATAAGAATATACCTCTAAAATATACATACTATATTTCATATTATACATGGGGATAAACCATACTTTTGCTCAGAGTTCAATCAAAGGGAAACGTGAACATTTTTTTTTTCGATCAGAATGCAACTTTCGTGGAATCGCAGAAATTTATATCATATGTTGATGACAATTACAAGAAAGTGAAAGAAATTTGGTTGAAAAATATATATGCTTTAAAGTGGTCACTATCTCAGTTTGGAAGCAACGCAAGTGACTGATTTTTTGTACATAAGTAAAGCCGAGAGTAGAGATCGCCAAATTGATACTTGATACAGTTTTGGTTCTTTGTGAGTTTTCATGTTTGAAGTACTGAAATATCGGGTTCAGGCGTATTAGACGATTGTGCCTGTCTGGGGTTTTTCAAAAATTTAAATATTTTCGCTTATTGTACACTTTAGGGTATTGTATGTACATATGTACGTATTTGTTTTCATTTCGAATTTCATATACACACGCATATGTACATAAGCCTATATATTCAAGTGTGGGTATATTTTGGATTTTGCATTATTCAAAAACTATAAACCCCCACAATTTGACGTAGATGAACATTGTTGAGTTCAGTGCACTTTGATTTTGCTTTGGCATACAAACTTTCATATACATACATACATACATACATATGTATGTACATAGACATATTATTAACCTGCTGGCGTTTGGCCTACGGTTCCTTTGTCTGCAAAAAGAAAATTGCGCACCAAAGAATGGGTAGCATCAGCACGTGCAATAACAGACGTCTCAGAGTAAAATAATAACATAAATCAATAATCATGAGTGGGTAGCCGCACTACATATTTAACAAATTTATAATTCTAGTTACATATCTCAGCTACAAGTATATGTCAAATCCGATTAGGAACTCTGAATGTTTTGTTTTATCTTGTCGACGTTCCTATGGTACTTCGGTTTTTACACTATAAAATCTTAACAAAACTACTAATATTGTTGCATACTTTTTTTGTCCCATATTTCGTTTTAGATGATGAGATACTCCTATGAGCAAAAAATAGTAAGGCTTTGTTCATAATTTTATTTTTCAAAATCTATGTCGTTCCCTCAAAGTAATCCCCTTGGCCCAATGCACTTGTGCCAACGTGTTATGAACCTTATAATATAGTTCTTGTTGTATTTGATCATGGATTCTTATAGTTGAAGATATTCACATTAAATCTGTAGAAGGTCTTTTTGATTACCTCTGGTATTCGTCAAGTTAGGATAACGAGGACCTTAGTTATACTGTCCCAACACAGTCTGTAACAATTTTCTTCACCTAATGATTTTGTGTACCATAATGTTCGAGATCTGTACATATCTTTAGTTAACCCCTTTTTCCGAATCAGATACTTCTATAAGAGCATGTTTGGAATGCTCACTAGCATAACTTTTATGTTATAACTTTTCAAAATTAGTAAAGTAATTTTGTTAAAAAGGAAAAACACAATTAGAGTTATTAGTATTGTGCATGAAAAAACCTATTTTAATTCCCTAAAATCAAGTAAAACAAAGTTTTATGTACTGATAATTAAATGGCTTTTAAAGAAGGTTTGTTGCAGATTCATAAGTTGTTTCATTTAAAAAAGGAAGCAGTTATTTTTTCTAAATTAGATGAAGGAGTTATTTAGAATGCATTTAAAGTAAATTTAATTGTGAGCTGGCGCAGGCTACGATATCAATGGTTGTTAAGAATGGGTTTAAAAGTCATGAACACCGGCTTTGTGCGTAGTGGATAAAACGCAAACAATTGTAGAGGAGCAAAACGTTTAAAAACTCTAATTTTACTTGAAAATATATTTCTAGGAATGTATATTGTACCGACTGGTATGTCGAAACATTTTAATCTAACTTATTGTTATATTGCTGTTTCCAAATTGTAGGCTTGCCTTCGGAATTTTTCCAAGAGGCTCAACAAAATCATATTCCTATAGTTCAACTATAACTGCTTGGTAGTAATTGAAATTTATTTTAGTAAATCCTTCTGAGTAGGATTGAAAATCATAATACCATAAAAAAGTTGAAGTTTGACAACACTGCAACTATTTTTTTTTTTGATCTTTTTTTTTTTTTTTTTTTTTTTTTTTTTTTTTTTTTTTTTTTTTTTTTTTTTTTTTTTTTTTTTTTTTTTTTTTTTTTTTTTTTTTTTTGCCTTAATGCCGCGATGTCTGAATTTGGTATCCCCGCAAAACTAATACGGCTGTGTAAGCTGACGTTGAGCAATACCAACTGCTCCGTCAGAATCGGGAAGGACCTCTCCGAGCCGTTCGATACCAAACAAGGATTCAGACAAGGCGATTCTCTATCGTGCGACTTTTTCAACCTGCTTCTGGAGGAAATAGGTTGAGCTGCAGAACTTAATAGAGAAGGTACAATCTTCTATAAGAGTGTACAGCTGTTGACGTATGCTAATGATATTCGCCGTTAAATCTACTTTCTCCAGAATGGATAAGGCTCGGAAGGTGAACGAGAGCAAGACGAAATATCTCCTGTCCTCAAAGAAACAGTAGAAACGACTGGCGCGCGGTTGTTAACTCGGCTATAATCGCGTAAGCGGTGTCTACGCCAATTGAGAAGAAGAAGAAATCGTTGTGATGTAGGATTGAAAATCATAATACTATAAAAAAGTTGAAGTTTGACAACACTGCAACTATTTTTTTTTTTTTTTTGTGACGGGTTGAGTTGATATCGATAGAACCGATTTTCGAAACTTCAACGAATATGCAGTTAGGTTCAAATCGTAATAGAGTCCATAATTATTAAAAAAATATTGTAACATTATACATTTTCGTGGATTTAATTTGAAAAAAATTAGACACAACCATTTTATTGATAATGTTTTAAGTTTCAATTAGAAAAACTGTTCTCTCGTCTATCTACGGACATAGGATGTTTTAGCAATACTCATATTGCCGTAAATAAATTTAGAATGATATTTATTTATTCGTTTGAACAAATATACATACATAATTCAAAACGTCCAGTAGTGTAGTTTTATGAAAAAAGTTTTCTGTCAAAAGCTGGTACTTCGTTGCATAAATCTGTTAATTAATGGCATAATATAATACACAATTTTTACTATAACTTTTTAAAGCAGTAAATTTCACGTTTTAGGTCGTAATTAACCCAAAAAAAATATATGCCATGAAAAAGTTGGTTTTTTTTAGGAAATCGCATTAAAGATATTTTTTAAAATATGTGGTTTTAATTTTTATTTGAAAATGAAATCACTTAAATAAATCGGAGATAACATTGTTGCCATATAAAATAACATATGCCAAATTTCGTGAATACATAGGTTGCTATATAAAACTAAGTGTTGCCAGGTGCAATCTGACATTTCCATTGGAAAGTTTGACATTTTTTGGCATAACATCACTCAGAACGTTTTGTCATTTAATCGTGAATTGTTTTATTTACAGGGAATTAAAAAATTCATCTCGGCCAAAAAATGGAATTATCACGACAAGAGTGCATCGATGAACTAAAATCTTTGTATGGCTATGAAGCACCATCCTATAGCACTGTGAAAAACTGTTACAACGAATTCAATCGTGGCCGACGCTCGCTCAAAGACGAATTCCGTGAAGGTCGTCCAAAAACAGCCGTTGTGTCAGAAAACATCGATGCCGTACGTGAACTGATAATGCAAGACCGTCATGTAACATACCTTCAGATAGAGGCATGCCTATGCATTTCTCCCACCAGCATACATTCGATATTGCATGAACACCTGGCCGTAAAAAAGGTTCGTTCTCGTTGGATCCCGCACAATTTGACAATCGCTCAAAAAAAGGCTCGTGTGGATTGGTGTAAAGAAATGCTGAAAAATACGATCGCGGTGCTTCAAAAGACGTTTATAAGATCGTCACAGGTGACGAATCATGGATCTATGCGTATGAGCCCGAAACAAAACAGCAATCGACCGTGTGGGTCTTCCAAGAGACCCAAATCCAACAAAAAAAAAACCATTTTCGTTGATAAATATGCCTATTTTCATTATTAGGCCAGAAATATATATAGCAGCCCTCGTATATCTTGTCAAATGTGAAAGTTTTCCATACAAGCATTTGATTCCGATCGTTCAGTTTGTATGGCAGCTATATGCTATAGTTAACGATCTGAACAATTTTTTCGGAGATTACATTCTTGCCTTAGAAAATAATATAAACCAAATTTCGTGAATATATCTTGTCAAATGTGAAAGTTTTCCATACAAGCATTTGATTCCGATCGTTCAGTTTGTATGGCAGCTATATGTTATAGTGGTCCGATATCGGCCGTTCCGAAAAGAAAATAGTTTGCAAATTTCAAAATGATATCTTAAAAACTGAGGGACTAGTTCGTATATATACAGACAGACGGACATGGCTAAATCGACTCAGCTCGACATACTGATCATTTATATACTATATACTTTATAGGGTCTCCGACGATTCCTTCTGGGTGTTACAAACTTCGTGACAAACTTAATATACCCTGTTCAGGGTACAAAAAGGTATTTTCTTATCGTTTTGTTCATAATTAATCAGAAAATCATAAGATAAACTTTAGGACAAAGAACGAAAATTTTTTTGTATAGTCGTGTTATAGAAAAATATAAATTAATTTTAAAATTTTGCTTATAAACGCGATTTGTCTCATTTTCCCCCTCAGGAACTGTCTTTTCTATTTCTCAAGTAAGCTGATGCCGTATCTGACCGAAAGTGCATACATATGGTACATAAATATAGACATAAACACGGAATGTGAGTATTCAACACATATCAACTAACATAAACAAAATTTGTAAAGAAAATTCCCCTAATTGCCGCTCTAAAGCAATTATTCGCACTGCTAGCAGCAACACGTTTGGCATCTCCCTCCTCCCATTGCTTAGTAGCTTAACAGAGTTTAGTACCGGCTGCCTCCGTTGCTGTTGCTTTCCTGGAGCCAGCCTTAATTTCAGGCTGTGTGCCCTGACCAAGCTCGCTCCTGTCAGAGTGGTGGCTGGTCTCAAGCCTCTTAAAAACATTGCTCTCTTCGAGGAGCTGAAGATCCAAACTCCTTTAATTCTTTTCATTTTTATATTTTGGACCTACCAATGTAGGGGAAAGTATGACCCTTGCGCATAGCTACTACATTTTGATAGTGGAGAACCTGATAAACTTACTGCAAATACAAATTACTTACTTGAACAAATACAATTAAATTTGTATTCATGTATTTATTGTTATCATATTTTGTTTTAATATTTTCTTCCCTCAAAGATCTTTTAGTTAACGACTTATTTTGTTGTGTTTGATTTAATAAAATAAACATTAATACTTTTTCTTAAATATACTTAATATTAAATAGTGTTTAATCACTTGCCACCAATGCCTTTATTACACCGTTTTTTCTAGAAGCAGTCTACGGTAAAAACATATTTGGTATGTGTACTTAATTTTGTCAGTAAATGAATGAATGATTATTTTGGATTTCCTGTGAGAAATCAAAAAAAAATCACGGGTTTCTTATAAATGTTATGTAACGTGAGTGCGATTGATATTAGGTTAAGCTAACCGGACACAGGCATATGCCATTTGCTATAGCAATTATTGTTATTTTTGTTTGGCGCAAACAAAAGGTACTACAGCCAAGTTCAAACACTCTTCCCGGTATCTAAATTTGTCTACGGCCAACAGTACCTACATAATGCCGAAATGCATGTCCCAAAGTCTCCAAATCGATTTGTATATCTCAAAAACAGTTCCCCGTTCTGAACGAGGCAAAAATTATGAAAAGTATATTTCTAGGTTCATAAAGCGGCAACTGATAAAGGATAATAGCTTTGAAAAAAACTGAATTGTCAGGAAAACTCGACCGGAAATGATTTTGGACGTTGTCCAAAATTTTCCAGAAAGCCATAAATCGTGCCATAAAAATGTGTAAATGTAATGTCATATAAAGCTTTGGGTGGTTTTATACCCTTAAAACTACATACGCTGGACTCTCATCTGGATTTCGGGATTTCTTTTCGGTAAATTTTGGTGATGCGAGTGCCAAACAAGATAAGAGGTTCCATCAAGAAAATTTCTTAATGGAGAAGCGTTAGGAAGGGAAATGGAACACAGGAATGTTAGCAGAATATTGTTGGAGACTTAAAAATTACCTTCCAGAAGCCAAATATTCAAGAATATATATAGATATGTTTTCTATACTAAACAATTCTTTATCGAAATGTAGGTGACGTTTGTACTTTACAAAAAAAGTCTAAATTTTTTTGGACATCTTGCTGTTGGAGCGGCAGAAAACATTCCTGAAGTAATTTCGAGGCATTGTGTCTGGTTGACAGTCCCTGGCCGGATAAAAATACGAATCCGTGGGAAGTTTTTTATTCATATTATCATTATTTGTTGACCCTAGTAAATTTAAAATTTGATATGAATTTTCATGTAACAAAAAAAAATAAAAATTTTGTTAACCAATGTAATTATCATAATAATTAGTAATAAAATTGTTTTTATAATTATGTTAAACATTGATAATGCGAGAGTTTTTTAGGGTAAAATAAGCTTAGAAGGGGCGCAGAATACATTACATAGTACTAATAATTACAATATGTGTGTATGTACTATGTCCAAGGGATTCAATATTCCCCTAACAATTTCTAAAAATAAAAAGAAAATAGTTCCCATTATTCTAAAACTGTCGTAATTAAAAATAATATAATTCTTTATTACTATCCTAAAATTATTATATATAAGAATTTTTAAATTAAGAAAACCGAATACATTTTATACCTGTTGTTGAAGAAAACATATCTACATATGTTTCTGCAGCATTATCGAAATTGTGCATACTTCGCTGACACAACACGTGCTAGCGAGAAACTATTTTGACATTTCTTGATAACAATTTCGTTCATTTCACGTTTGTTATTAATTTTAATTGTAGCTTTCTTGATTTGAACACTTAAATAAAGCGCTTTAAAATGAAATTATATCCGACATTAACAAATAGTCGTCCCGACTTCAAAAAATTCCCGGATAAACTAAATGAGGTATGTTTCTTTTCATTGTTTTTCATGGGACTTGTAACTACATTTCTCTTATTTCCGATTAGCATTTGGAAAATTTGGGAGCACCACATTTGGATTCATTCAATGAAATGTTAACCGATGGCTTGGCGAATTGTGCAAAGTATATGACTCCAGTTAGCTTCAAAACACCAGCGGGCGAACAAATAGAACTCCGTATAGAAAGTATACAAATTGCGCGTCCACAAGTGCCTATGGCTGTGATAGATGTGAAAAATCGTTTAACATACCCAACCGAGTCCAGACAATTGCATACCTCGTACATGGGTATGTGCACTGTGCGTGTGGGATGGACAGTTAGCGGCTTGGAGAAGGCACCAATAGATATCGATCTCGGTGAGGTACCTATAATGGTTAAGTCTAGAGCGTGTAATATTGGTTCACTCAAGCCGGAGGAAATGGTAAAACATGGCGAACACGATACTGAATGGGGAGGAATATTTATTATAAAAGGCAATGAACGAATTATACGTATGCTGCTGATGAGTAGACGCAATTACCCGATCGCAGTGAAACGTTCCTCATGGAAGGATCGTGGTGCAAATTTTAGTGAAATTGGCATAATGGTGCGCTCAGTGCGGGAAGATGAGACTTCTTATAACAATGTATTACACTTTCTCAACAACGGAACTGCTAAACTGATGTTTTCTCAAATGAAAATGATGTCATATATACCGATATGTCTTATATTACGCTGTTTGGTAGATTTTACTGATGAACAGATTTACCGCCATCTAGTACGCGGTTACGAAAAAGACCAGTACTATGTATCATGTGTGCAGACAATGCTTAGAGATGTCCATGGTGAAGGGCTGCATACGCATAAAAATTGTAAATCATATTTAGGAAAGATTTTCCGTTCAAAATTCCCTGAAGTTCCAGAATGGAAAACCGATGCAGATGTTACTGACTTCATTCTAAATGAAAAAATACTCATACATTTGGAAACACATAGAGAAAAGTTCGATATGTTAGTGTTTATGGTGCAAAAATTGTTTCAATGTGCACAAGGAAACTATAAAATTGAAAATGTAGATTCGGTAATGATGCAAGAGGTTTTACTTTCCGGTAAATATATTATATTTTTTCTCTAAATTACCATAATATTCATATTTCTTCACATTTTAGGTCACTTGTATCAGAAAGTTTTAGCTGATCGTATCGAGCTATGGTTACAATATGGGAAAAAATATTTACTTAGACGTTTAGAAGCCCCAGACGCGCTTATAACTCCAACTCTGCTTACAAATTGTTTACGAAATGGAAGTGGCGTTTCGCACGCCATGGAATCCTTCCTCGCTACCGGTAATGCGTCTTCGCGCTCTGGTTTGGGTCTAATGCAGAATTCTGGTTTGGCTGTAATGGCAGAAAATATCAATCGTATTCGTTACATGTCACATTTTCGTGCAGTACATCGTGGTTCATACTTTACCACTATGCGTACAACCGAAGCACGTCAATTGCTACCGGATGCTTGGGGCTACATTTGTCCCGTCCATACGCCTGATGGTGCGCCTTGTGGTTTGCTCAATCACTTGACTGTATCTTGTCGCATATCACGCATACCGAAAAAAGAGCAAGTTATGGTTTGTATATTTTGCTTAAGATAACAATTATTATTACATGTTTTGATAACATATTTTATAGGCTATACCAAAATATCTAATAGAAATGGGCATGATACCTCTGGACTCGGAAGTCTACGATTCGAATGCCAAGTTATTTGTAGTATTCCTGGAAGGAAAACTATTAGGGTACATTCGTCAAGCAGATGCAGACAAAATAGTGAATAAGCTACGTTTGTTGAAGATAGAAGGGCATTTGCCTGAAATGATGGAAATAGCATACATACCTTATAAAGCAAAGGGTCAGTTTCCAGGTTTATTTATTTTTGTTGGACCAGCACGCTTAATGCGTCCAGTGAAGAATTTAGCGCTTGGAAAAATTGAATACATTGGCTCTCTTGAGCAAGTGTACATGGATATTGCCATTGATTTGAAAGAGTTTTATCCAGGCTTCACAACACATATGGAATTGTCCAAGACCGAATTTCTTAGCAACTTGGCAAATCTAATACCAATGCCGGACTACAATCAATCGCCGAGGTATGTTAAAATGAAACATGATAATTAGATAACATATAATTTATTATTTCAATAAATTACCGCAGAAATATGTATCAGTGTCAGATGGGTAAGCAAACTATGGGCACGCCATGCCTTAACTGGCCCAAACAAGCTGCTAACAAGTTATACCGCTTGCAAACGCCCGCAACACCGCTCTTCCGACCAGTGCATCACGACAATGTTCAACTCGATGACTTTGCTATGGGCACAAACGCTATAGTGGCAGTTATTTCTTATACCGGCTACGATATGGAGGATGCCATGATAATAAACAAGTCTGCACATGAGCGTGGCTTCGCTTATGGCAGCATATATAAATCAAAATTCATCCAATTAGATGGTGCGAGTTATTTTGCGCGTAGTCCACATCTGCCAGAATTGAATAAGATGTTGGACAATGACGGTTTGCCACATGCTGGCACAAAACTTTGGCATGGTTGCCCTTTTTACTGGTAAATACAATGAAATATGCTGTATATATGCTTTTGTATAAACATTTATTTATTTATTTTTTTTTTACTAAATATAGTTACTTTGACGCTGACAAATCCACATATAAAGTTGTGAAATTAGACGAAAAGGAAGATTGTGTTGTGGATAGCGTACGCTATTGCGGTAGTTTTAAGGCGAACGCACGCCGCATGGTATGCGTGACACTACGTATACCACGTCCGCCCACAATAGGAGACAAATTCGCCTCACGTGCTGGACAAAAAGGCATCTGTTCACAACGTTTTCCGGCCGAAGATTTGCCATTCAGTGAAACCGGGCTTATACCAGACATTGTTTTCAACCCTCACGGTTTCCCATCGCGTATGACAATAGCTATGATGATCGAAACAATGGCGGGCAAAAGTGCTGCCTTGCATGGTCTCGTACACGATGCAACACCATTCCGCTTTTCGGAGAAACACACCGCCATCGATTATTTTGGACGTTTACTAGAGGCCGGTGGTTATAATTACTACGGCACGGAACGCCTTTACTCCGGCGTAGATGGCCGTGAAATGACTGCAGACATATTCTTTGGCGTGGTACATTATCAGCGGCTGCGTCACATGGTATTCGACAAGTGGCAGGTACGTTCAACCGGTCCCGTCGATGCCATAACACAACAGCCCATAAAGGGTCGCAAACGTGGTGGCGGTGTACGTTTCGGTGAGATGGAACGCGATGCCTTAATATCACATGGCGCCGCCTTTCTGCTGCAAGATCGGCTTTTCCACAACTCTGATAAAACGCATACATTAGTGTGTAGCAAATGTGGCAGTATATTAGCACCGCTAAAGAAGATTATTAAGCGCACAGAGACTGGTAAATTGCAATCAATGCCGGACACATGCCGCTTGTGCGGTGATGGCGCCGCTGTGGGATACATTGAAATACCATTCTCTTTCAAATATTTAGTTACCGAGCTGAGTTCGGTAAACATTAATGCGAGATTTAAGTTGATGACTATCTAATGTTTAATGATTATGTATAAAATTTAGTGTGTCCAGCAAAGTGTTATAATAAATAATACAATTTCTTAAATTTAAATAATAAAATTGCTTGTGTTTTTATCATTAGTAGAATTAGAAATAATATTAGTATGATTCCTATGTGAACTAAAAAGAATCTAGAAGAAAAAACATATTGACCATTAAGGTCACTTAACAACAACAAAGTCTTATAACAATAATATTAAATTTTTTCAATATAAATCACACATGATTTTTGTATATTCCTGGTTTGTATTTTTATTAAATTTATATATGTGTTTAAATATACAATAATATAGAATTATTTTATTACGATAATTCATAAACTGTTTCGAATTATAGGTGTGAAGTTCAACTTTATTGTTTTCTAAGTTAGTTCAACATTCAATTATTTGCCAAATTATATGCAAATTTCTCACCAACAGTTTGTATTTATTACTATTGCATTATTTTGCAAGTAATGAATATTTATTTAATACAAATACATACATAAATTCTCTATACATACATATGTATATAATATTGTGGTATGTGTTTTAAGTGTGTCTAACTGTACATAACATGCTGCTGCTGCAATTAAATTAAATTTTAAATTTGAAGCTCCCATTATACTATGAACTGAGTAATAACTAGTCGTAATATAGCTATATATTTATGTGTATATGTACTTAAAGCGTAGTCATATAGTACAGAATAAATTCCATTTTTCATTAGAAAAAAATATATGGGTATAGTTAATGATATTTCCCAACACGAGAAAAAGGTGGCGTAGTTGATTGGTTGACTGACTGACACTTCAGATGGTTATATGATTGTAGAGTGAAAAAATAACAGTACTATATATAAAGTATTAGTACGATTATTGGCGGCTTTCAGAATCTATATATGTATGTAAATATAACTCGTGGTTGCAAATTTTTCACATAAGATTTTATATACTTTATTTAATTTTATTATTCGTTTGTCTGTTAGCATAATGCTTTTGATGTCGTAGCTTAACTAGCTTTATTCAATATTGACCACTTGACAAATACTACATTTAATACTATTATGGAGTTCACAAGTCGTGCTATTTTTCGTAATTTCATAATCTGCTATTGAGTTGTGAAGCGGAATATGTGTTTTAACTAATAAAATCATTGTATTTTCAATGGTCGCTTTTGCGCACATAAGAAAAAAGTGAAAACAGAAACAGCTGATCGAACAGCAAATATAAATATTACATTAAGGCGAACTGTCAGGGGCGAGAGTACTGTAGTAAAAAATATGAAATATGTGAAAATTTCACAAGTAACCTGAACAAGTTTTTAACTGTACTAATATTATAACACCATTATAGCAGTACGATAAATAGCACTACTTGATAATACGTTATATTATGTAATTTGCATTTAACGACAATGTCAAATCGTTCATAATCCAAATCGACGACTTTACCAATTATGCATAAAAACATATAATAATACAAAACACGATAAAATTCAACTGTTCGTAAACTTATAACTATTTATCACTATGAAAACGTAATGAGTACAAAAAGCAGGATAACATTTCTTTCGTTAGGTTATAATGATTTGGATTGTGAACATTTATACTACATTAAATGCATGAAAATAATAATACATAAATATATTGTAATATCATTAAGCTGTTAGCGGCACCTTATGCATGCTTTGTATATTTCGCCACTAGATGTTTTGAGTTCATAAGTTTATACAAAAAAAGCGGGTTATGCGATTAAGTAATTATATTTTTTCAAACTTCTTTACAGTTGTGTTTAGTTCAAAAATAATCTATCGAAATTTTAATTAGTTTATTCGTTTTTGGAATGCTTTTTAGTAAGTTTAATCGAAATTTCAATCAAATTATATGATTTTGTTGCAAATGATCAAAATTTGGCTATAATAAATATAACCTCTCAGACACTTACGTTAAAAGATATAGACATCAACTAAATCAATTAAATAGTAGACGAAAGAGAAAATATATCAGTCAATATGCATTATACAAAAATCGCTTAATCGCACAACACAAACAAACAACTTTATTTTAATACTACTTAATTTTGTTCAGCAAATCCATGGCTTTCAACATGTTTGTGAGATTATTTATCTAGTATGAGATTATTTAAATTCATTTAAATTCTTTTACATTAATGCATGCATATACTACAATATCAAATAGTAGTTACTGAAGTTTATAATGATATAACGATAACAAAAGTTTTGTCCGACATTTATATATTACAACAAAACTCCTTATTTATATTAAGTATTATGAACTCATATATTTGAAAGGTATGTACAGTATATTCTTAACTCCTTTCTAACGAACGCCATGTCGATAGAGAAATACACGCTTCCGAACTAACTTTCAATTTCATTGAATATTCTGTGCACAAAACGTACTCGAATTGTCATATAGTGACGAGCAACATGCTGACGCCCCTTTTGTATTAGAGATAAAGTTGTATTTCAATTTTTTTTTTTTTAAGTATTGCTAATTTTCGTGTTTCCTTTATACATTTGGTTGTCTATTGATTATTATTGTTTTCCTTCAAACATATTTTTAAGCAAACAAATGTTTATGTAAAAATAATAAATTACATATTTATTCGCATAGGTTGCAATTGTAAAACAATTGTAGGTTTCAACTTAAAATAATATGCTTGTATGGTTTTACATCTGATCGATTTCAACGAATTTTCAATATTACATTTTATGTTTCTATTATAATTCTTAACGAACAAACATTGCGATTATTATTATTTTGTGAAATTGTGGTTTGAAATAGTGTGGTTAGAATGAATGGCAAACAAACAAAAAAAATGTCAATCATTCAGTGGTGGATCTAGTTTTTAACGCGATTTTAACGATCCGCATATTTTCGTATCACTTTCACACACGCAAACACCGAAAACTAAATTTGTAAACAAAAACTGCTCACAATTTGTTATGCTAATGTTTTGCAAAAGCTATACAATTGTTCACACATTTAAAATTTTCATTCATATACTTCTTTTTATGTATATATTGATAAAAGGTGTTGCCTTTAGATTTTTGAATTGTGCTAAATAGGAGATAGTAATTTTTTATTATAATTTTCGTTATGTATTTTTGTATCTCTGTCTGTTTTTTGCTTAATAACAAAATAACCGGAGCCTATGCAAGCGCTCAAGTAGTGTCTTAACCAGTTTAGGTTGTTTTTTTTTTATTGAATATTTACTTTTTAGCCTACGCATAGAAGGTTGTTCATATTTAGTTTTTAAAATTGATCTGAAAGTAGATCACATATTTCGCGGGTAACGGTTTCTTTGCTAGCGCGTATAGTGAGTCGAAACATCTGCAATTAATTCAAAATGTAGATTAAGAATATTACAAATCCATAGAAAATAATAAAACACAAACCTGCGCTTGTTTATTCGGTTCCAGTCGCAACAGACAGCCCACCTGTTGCGTTTGCGTGTGTATAATGCCTGCGCATACCATATTATCGGGATTGGGATCCACATTGTCCAATAGTTGCATACCGAATCCCATAAGCTTATTGCGTGCACCCGGCAGATCCAATGGCTGCTGTGCCTTGAAGACCTTTTGTGCTCTTTGTTGTTCGCTGTATAATACGATCATATGGATATATAGTTGCATTTTTTTGAAAAGTAACATACGGGCTCAACTTACCCCCCTAAATTTTTCCATCGTGCGAAAAATGACTCGCCATTCATTTCCGTGGGCTCAAAAAATTTATTTAACGTCAGTGGCAACTTTATGCTGAATTTCTGTGGCACATTATTATAGCGGAAATTCACCTCGATAGTGGGTGCATCCGCGTAGTCCTCAATGCATTCAGCGGTGAGTAGTTGCTGAATTTGTGCGCCAGCTTCCAGTGTGGGGTCAACGGGTTTTACTTGGACATTAAGCTTCAATGCATCCTCTGCACTCCATTGGAGAACTGGCATGAAATTCTACATAACAAATTATATTAATTAAGAGAAAATTAAAAATTGTCAATGTAATTACCGTCAAAGGTATTTGTGTCTTATTGCCATAAAATAAGCCTAAACGCCCGAGGTTTTGTCGGAATTCACTCTTAACACCGATTTGCAGCATTTCATTTTCAAAAAGCACACCATTATTCTTGAAGAGGAACTTCTTGGTGTTGTAAGTCGCCGCATTGTTATTGCCATAGATGTCGCCTAGTACATCGATTAAAGTTCCACTGCCTCCAGTGTTATTTAAACCAGCTGGTGGTGTACTCAAACCTAACAAGTCTGCATTAGCATTGCTATTTACTCTGTGGTAAGATATAATTTTTGGAATAAGGTTAAACCTTCAACAAACGGAATCAATTATGATAAACTTACTTGTGATTTACGATTACGTTATTCTGCGCCAAAGCATTTGGTGCTGGGCTCTTTGACTCGCGTATCTCATTTTCGGGCACGCGGCCAGGTTTCTTCTTCTTCAAAACGGCCAAAATCGAACTTTCCCTTTCGGGGAATGATGGCATCTCCTCTAGCACAGTCGCCAAAACATCGGTCGATGCCACAATACTCAATTGCAAATATTCGCTTGCACGCTGTTGCAATTCAGCATCCGCGGAGCGTAGATTACTATGTTGACGGAACACTTCCTGAATGTTGGTGCGTATCTCAGGGAACAGATTTATAAATTTAATGTAGGTGGATAGCAACAATGCGCGTGTCATAGGTGAGCAAAGGTGATATTTCGAGTGCAATAATTTAAATTGTACGAGCGGAGCGGAGCGTGAGTCACCAGCGATCAGATTGCCAAATTCGCCTAGTATATATCCACCTACTTTAACCATATTTTCATGACAAGCTGGTGCCTGCAGAGCTTCGAAAACAGTTTTGGCAGCATAGCCTTGAACTTCTTCTCGATTAATTACAATCTGTATGACACGATACCACACTTCCTCGGAAACGTAATCGCCAGCAATACGTATAAGATTGAGAATGACATCCACATACCTATACAAAAGAGATATTTCAGTTTATTTTTTCTATTTTCAAAATCTATGTTTAGGGTATAAGGTATTTCGTACCAGGTGTAATCAGTAGCGTATTTCTCAGCCAATATCGCCACTTTAAGCACCATTTCTTCGCGTATGGAGTAGTCAGCTGTCTCCAAGTAATTGAGCATTTCTTGTACAATTTCCTCAGCATTGCCACGATCGCACATGGCATACAACAAATCCACAGCCATTTGGCGCACCGAAACGTCCTTTTCCATCTGTAGATAAATGAGAAAATTAGTAATAAAAATCTGTAATACTATACAACTGAGCTCACGTTGTCTTACCTTCATAGATAAAATGACAACCTCCTGATGTTTCTTTACTTCTTCATGGGAAAACTCCGACGTGGCCAAATGGCACATTGACTCTAATGCCAAATAACGCAAATTTGTCTCGCGATTACTCAAAAATTGTCCCAATTGATTGCAGGCGCGAACCAACAAATTCGGCTCACTATCACTATGGATAATTAAGTTAATAGCCTCGAACAAGACTGCATTCTTGGCATTCGAATGTTGCACTTTTTTACTCTTCGGTGGCTCCTGCGCCTTATTCAAAATAGTCTCTAGTGTTTCATTCAAACGTGCTCGTACACCAGGCTCTTCAGTAACTGGATTATAGTTTTGTAGCAAGCGCAATAACTTCACCGACAACCATGGCGCTGGCACAAAATAATATGTGTAATCTTGTAAATCCGTATAACTGGCTGTAACAATGCGTGAGAGACGCGAAACAGCTAGATTTACGCAACCTTTATACTCCTCTGGATTGCGCTTAACAAGAGCATCTATCAATGAAGTGGCCGCTGTTACCACGCCCATATGTTGATCGTTGAGCAAATGAATGATGCGCGAAGTCCACTCGCCGCCTGGTATTATATCTGGACTGGAACGGAATAAACGTAGAAGACAAAGCGCCGCCGATTGTTTTACAACATCCATTGTATCACTGCAGTGAATAAAGAAACATAATGACCCAACCAAAGTTTACAAGAGAAGCAGATACTCACCCCGATACCAATAACTTTGGTATCTCATTCGAGAATGATTCAGCCATATCTCGACTACCAATATTAGCAATACACTGCAGTGCCAAGTTCACATGAACAGGGTTACGGGATTGTAAATCATTTTTGATCGACTGTATGATCAAACGTATTAAATCGCTATTGGTGTTCACCAAGACCGAAATGAATAGGTAGCCCTTAAAATATATTATAATAAGATATTTAATTGTTAATTATACTTAGTTCATAATACATACAATTTGTTTTTCGGAATATTTGTTTGAAGAGAGTAAATTAACCGCCTCCATGTGGCCAAAGTCGATGTCATGTCCCAATAGAAAAATAAACAATAGCTTACACACATATTTTTTCTTTTGGTAGCCGTCGAGCGTCTTGTCGCCTTTGAATTTGCTACGTATGTTGGCGAGCTCCTTATTTATGCGCTTCACTTCGGCCTCTTTACTTTTACCTGTTAAAATATATACATTTATTGCATTATTAAAAATTTATGAAACTCTTTTTCGCAAATTAGACTTTTATTTCAAAATGAAACTCTGAAGTTACTATAAATTCATTTAAAATTTTCACAATTAATTATATTACTAGTGCGTATGTGTGTATATTACTTTATTAAAAATTTGCCAGTATTTTGTAAGACTTTTTACGAGTTATATGACTTTCAATAAAATAATTGAAGTCAAAGTAAAGTAATTTTTGAATATGAAAGGAATTGAATTAAAATAAATATGTGCGGTTCATACGAGACTTTATACGTGTATGTATATTGGATGTAAATTCGACAAACATTCATCTGTCCATTTGATATCACTCAATTAAAATGCGTCCTCTACATCGTGATATGCCAATCAATTCTTAAAAACTTGGCGCCAAGCAGTACCAGCCACTTACTACAGTCGCACAAAATTTGAACCAACAAACACACAAAAAAGCGTACGAACAATAGCTCTCCTACGGGAAATTTGTCCGACCGTTTCGACACCGAAAACACACTTGCAAATGTTACTGTAAATCAGTGATATGAAAATTAAAGCGAAACATGTCGCTGACCAGCAATTGCTGCAACGCTTCATTCTATGTTTTAGATGTATGTTTTTACGCCCCTGCGATACGAACACCATTTAAATAAAATAAATTGCTATGTGTGTACATGTATGTATGTATATACATGAACACATGCACATATATACTTATCAGTGAAAGCAATGTTCGATTGTGTTGGAAAGTTTAAACGCTTTCAATCGTACAATAACTATGAATTATCCACATATTGAGAAATACTTACAATTTCTTATATCCGATATAAAAACCGCTAAACCTCTCATACCGTCCCCCCGCACAGGTGCCATTGTGGTTAATTTATTAATTTTCGCCGATTTACTGCAAAACCTCTGCGATAAGAAACCTTTGCTTTTGTGTTCAACAACAATATTCCGTGAATCTTGGTGATGCTGCAGAGCCCACTGCTAAGATTTGAGTTTCAATGTTATAGTGAATACGAACGAATATTTACAAAATTAAACTTATATGTAAATCGCTGGTGTTTATTTATGCAGTTGAATTCTATGCGATAATACCCTAAAGGCGAAACTTACGTAGTCCGCCTGAGAATATTGGTTTCGATGAGCTCGTTAATAAACGCAGAGGCTGCTGCAATGAAGGCAGATAAGAAGCCCGCCGAGTTGCTTTTGTTTGACTTTAGTTGCACCCGTTACTAGCGATTGGCTGATTAACAAAAGCAGTGATTCGCTGTGCGTTAAATCGGTATCTTTAGAGAAATAGTAGAACAAAAACAATGATAGATAAATATTATGTGGTGTGTTTATTATAACATAACTCATTACGTTAAATATTAAACGAAAACATTTTTTTATATATGCAAATAAATATATATAGTGTATATATTTACATAAGCGGAACACTGAGTCTGATATTGACCATATAATCACCAATATATGTACATATATATAATTTATATATAAATAAAGTAAAAAGTAATGTATGCAATTCTTTGCCAAATATATGTAAAACAGTTGAACTTCGCTGTATTTAAATTTGTTTTTACATATGTAGTACATATCTTTCTAGCACATATATACTGAATGTTTTCTTAATGTTTTCGTCAAAACTCGTTCAATACAGCAAATGTTATAACGACAACGCAGGATTATGCACTTACATGATTTTCTCAACCAAAATATAACATCATTTTATTAAAAAAAAAATAATAATAATGTTGTTTATTCTAAGTACTTAATTGTGCTCTAAAGCAATTGTAACATCGTATCATTGGGGAAGATTATAGCATAAATAAAATTTCTAAGGAATAGAAAAATTTTCGGTACTTGAGTTTTTGGTAAAAAAAAATAAAACTTTTTCACATAAATAATTATGTGTTAGTTACAAATATAATTTTGAAAATATATTTTTTATATACAAAATGTACTTATTGATATTTGGATTTCGTATAATTATTAAAAAAATACAGTTAATACATCTATCAACCAATACTTCCTAATTGTAATTTTCATAAAAATCTCTATATAAACTATAAATGTAATGTGACGTTGGCACAGTTTAATATACCTTACTATCAGCCATACTTTTATGCACATATGTACATCTGCAAGCAAAAGAATGCAAGTTGAATCATTATTCTTTCAAATTCAGCAAAATGATAATTAACCGGCTTTTTAAGATAGAACATTTCAATTTAAATTTTTCTGGTAGTTTAAATTTTTGGTTAATAACATAAATTTTCTTTTAGATAGAAAGACCTATTTTATTGCTTTGCTAATACGACCCTATCGACTTTTAGCTAAACGCCCCTAACTTCATTAAGCGATGACGAAGGCGAAAGAGTTGTAATAAAACCATATTTATCGGATATACACTTTCATTTAATTTATACGGCTTACTTTTGATTTATTTTTTCCAATTGGCGACGACAGTTTTAACAAATTGGTCTTGAATTAAGATTTATAGAAGATTGCAGCATCGAAAGACGAGACACCGATCGCGACTTCGACACGACGGCTTCTTTAACAATAAATTCAATTTCTTTCTGCGACTCTGGCGTATTCGGTCAAAATGGGCGTAGCAAAACCACTTTTCTTATAGCTTATGTATTCATGTACAATTGTTTAATTAATTCACTTTAAACGCCATTAAATATTTAGCTAACTTATTTAACAAAATTTCTGCATACAATACAATACAGCACTACTGAAAATGAAAATTTTTATTGATTTTTCCTTACGTTGACTTTTTACACAGTTTTCTCTGATTTCGCTTTTCCTCAGCAGTGCTGCCCTTCTACAAATATTTGCAACTGTATATAGAAGTCACAATAGACCGGCGCCTACATCTCGAAGTGATGCCCAACTTTTTTATGTTGCATGTAAAAATTTAAATAAAGTTGTAAGAACACAACATAAATAATGGAAAAACAGAAATACGTCACAAGTCGGATAATATTAAATACGTTTCGTTTATTTATTAGTGTTACGTATAATTACGTTTAATGCTGGAGAGTGCCATTATGTGATTCCATTATCACAGTTTCACAGCTAACTTAATGACGTAAAATAAAATATTAATAACACGTAAAAAATGCAATAAGTTTAATTCACAGATTTGATTAATTTTGGCTTATGTATATTTTTAATTATGCATAAACCTAAATAAATATCTTCGAACTTTACATGATAACTATAATAAACGGGAGAAAAAGTTTCGAGGAAAATATTAGTAAAAGAATATTGAAAAAAGTGTAGTCTGAACATTGATCCGCAAAAATGAGTTTTTCCAGCGACGAAGTAAACTTTTTGGTTTATAGATATCTGCAAGAATCCGGTAAACCTGTTATATTTTTCACTAGATATCACAAAATTTTAAAAAATGTCAACATTAAATAGGTTTTGTACATTCTGCTTTTGTGTTTGGTGTGGAATCTCATATTTCACAAAGCAACATAAATGGCGCTTTGGTACCACCGGCTGCTCTTCTCACTATTCTTCAGAAAGGCCTAATGTATACTGAAGTTGAATGGAGCGTTGGAGAGGATGGTGAAGCTGGTCGTTCAGTTGAAGGGTTAAGTTTAATTGATGCCGTTATGCCCGAAGTAAAGCCACCAAAACCAGCAGCTGTAAAATCAGAGCCTGGAAAAGCCAGTGCGGACAGCAGTAGCGCACCTGCATCGTCAACGACAACAGGTGGTGTTGTAAAATCGGAAGTAAAATCCGAGGGTAATGCTCCAGGAGCTTCCACAAACAATGAACAAAACTCGGGAGGAGCTCCATCCGCTTCTGCTGATTCTAATGAAACTGATAGTAATACTAATTCAGCTGCAAATAGCACAACGTCTGTTGCACCATCCGTCGGAACTAATAGTACAGCTGGGACAACTAGTGACGCATCTTCAACTTTAAATAAAAAGGCCAACCCCTCCGAAACAGCATCTGGCAGTTCTTTAGCCACAAATGATCTTACAACAAATACAAATGTCAATAACGGCATTAACGCAGGTCCTAATGCTAATGTCAATGAACCAACAACAACCACGAATTCAGTAGTAACCGGTTCAACAACTGGGACAAATATTTCGGGAGCCGGTACTACTACCACTTCTAGCGGTAGTGCTGCTAATAATAACCCAGCTCCAGGCAGCTCTGATATTTTGACCCAGATACAATTGGGTAATACTGCATCAACAACTGGAACAGAACCAATGGATATCGATCAAGGAATTGAGATACCTGCCTCTAAAGCAACAGTTTTACGTGGACATGAAAGCGAAGTATTCATATGTGCCTGGAATCCCAGCAGAGACCTTCTTGCAAGTGGTTCTGGTGATAGCACTGCACGCATATGGGATATGTCTGATGCTACCAGTAGCCCTAACCAATTAGTTTTACGCCATTGCATTCAAAAGGGAGGGGCAGAAGTTCCAAGCAACAAAGACGTTACATCATTAGATTGGAATGTAGGTACACGTAAATGCTTAAAAATTATATTGTTTACAAATAAAAATGTGCACATTTAAAAACTTACATTTTTGTAGTGCGATGGCACCTTGCTAGCTACTGGCAGTTATGACGGGTACGCACGCATATGGAAAACTGATGGTCGATTAGCATCAACTCTCGGTCAACATAAAGGTCCAATATTTGCATTAAAATGGAATAAACGGGGTAATTACATACTCTCGGCTGGTGTTGATAAAACTACTATTATCTGGGATGCTTCTACTGGACAATGTAACCAACAATTTTCTTTCCACAATGCACCCGCACTCGATGTCGATTGGCAAACAAATGTATCATTCGCTTCGTGCAGTACTGATCAACGTATCCATGTGTGTCGCCTTGGCTCAGATATGCCTATTAAAACATTTAAAGGTCATACTAATGAGGTTAACGCTATAAAGTGGTGCCCACAGGGTCAATTGCTTGCCTCCTGTTCAGACGATATGACACTGAAAATTTGGAGTATGAAGCAAGACAAATGCTGTCATGATTTACAAGCACATTCTAAGGAAATCTATACAATCAAATGGTCTCCCACTGGACCAGGAACACAAAATCCTAACACGAATCTGATACTTGCTTCCGCGTCATTTGACTCCACCGTACGTCTATGGGATGTTGAGCGTGGTACATGCATTCATACTCTTACGAAACATACAGAGCCTGTCTATTCGGTAGCATTTAGTCCAGATGGAAAATATTTAGCTTCAGGAAGTTTCGATAAATGTGTACATATTTGGAGTACTCAGTCGGGACAGTTAGTACACAGTTACAAAGGAACAGGTGGTATTTTTGAGGTCTGTTGGAATTCCAAGGGCACTAAAGTGGGTGCCAGCGCTTCGGATGGTAGCGTTTTTGTGTTGGATTTAAGAAAAATCTAGAATTTAGTTTAAATATTATCTGATATATTAGCAATTATTATAAGAAAGCATTTGAACATTTTATATTAAAAGAATAAACATTAAAAGTATAAGCATTAAAATTTTATTTATTTGCTTGATGTAGATTTCAAAGTACAATGATTAGCTTATTTTCATAATTTTGTAAAATAATACATACATATATGCAAAGCCCACAACATTTGGAGATGGAAGTTTTCAGAACTACCGGTAAATATAAAAATTGCATCACTGCATACAAAGCAGCATGCTTACGGAGCATGCAGATCGACTATGTAATGCTGTTCTGAACCTGCTAATTTCGGAGATACGGAGTTCGCTGGAAAAAGAGAATCGAAGATGCTTTTGGCAACAAAAGGGTGTAAACCTTGCTAAGAGATTGTGTAGTGGGGATTAACTGAAAGTCAACCCCTTGGAGACGACATCGTTTCGGGACAGAGATGTAGAGATGACTAATATGGAAAAATATCTTGGTCATCGTGATTCCACTCTACGATAAAAGCAGCATGTTGACCTGGCCATGTGATAAGATAAGGATTGTTAGGTGGTTATACACCATAATCATTCGACCGATTATCATGAGGCGATGCCTTGACTCTCAAAACCATCACAGACTTCGATAGAGCTTCAAAGATGGAAGTTGCAGCGATGTGATTGAATCTGTGCGTCGGGTACCATGTACATATGTTTGGCAGTAGCACTTGAAGTCATGCTTGAACTCACACAACTTCACCTAGTAATCGGTCAGGTAGTCACACACATTTCTTCAAATGGCAGCAGAAGTGTTTGGCAGAGGTAAGATAAGCGACAGCTGTCAAATATTAAAAAACACACGCTCTTAAGGACACAGCTACTTAGACAGCTGCACGACTACACGACTGCAGGCTGTCAGTTGCCGCTCTCGCTAATTTAAAGAATTTTTAAATTTGTCGGCGACAGTAGAGAGGAGAGGATGCCACTAATATGTAAAATTATGCAAAGCTCTAACAAACCTGATGTAATTTTACAAATAAAAGGTAAATAGGTCTGTTATATCATTTGTAATAACAATTGATAATTTAAAACAAATAAACTTACCTATTTACTTATTTTTTGCATACAAAATTTCACTTTGAGCAAACTACTAAAATTTCATTGAAGTGAAAGGTATTAGTATAACAACAACGAAATTGTGTCCATACAAAATGAACAACTGTGTTGTTTTTTGTACATGCCGACCATTGTTATGTCGCTGCCTTCTTACAAATGTTCATGGAGTAGGATTCACGCCGCCATTTACAGTTCACTGTCGTGTCGCTCTCTTTGTATTCAGAGCGACATCTGTGAAATATTAAAATATACACGTTCTTATGCATACAGTTATTTAGACAAGACCCTCCGTAATGGGAAGACTCCCGAGGTAGCGGAGGCTATGGAGCATGGCAGGGCTGGGGAGGCTACGCCTGCTGCGATCTCCGACGTCCCCGATGAGAGGTCCTGTGGCCAGGGAGCAAAGCTACCCTCCACGCAGGAATTCATCGGTAGGCTGAGGATCTGCCCCTCATCAAACCACTATTATAGTGGCCGTTAACACGGAAGTCGCCCAGGTGAACCTGCATCACGCGGCGGCAGCTTCAGCCGTCGTAACGAGCTGCTGATCCAAGAGCCTTGGGTCTATAGAGGAGAGGTTAAAGGCCTCAAGACGGAGTTCAATAAGGTAATCTGGGATCTCTCTAGCGATAGACCTAGAACTTGCATAGTGGTCAGGAATAATATTGAATTTTTCTGCATTTCAGAGTTCCTGACGCAGGATCTAGTGGCGGAGCAAGCCACCTTGCTGGACATCACTTTGAGCAACAAGCCTGCGAACGGATTGGTCTCACAATGGAGGGTTTCAACGGGGCCCTCCTTGTCAGACCACAAGATTGTAAGGTTCGCGCTAAAGGTATAGATCAGACAACTCCCCCCTAGATGCAACCCTCGAAGGGCGAACAGGGATACTTTTAGGGAGATACTAAGTAAGGAATTGAGCAGTGAGGGGCAGACCGCCAATAGCGTTACAGCCCCAGGAATGTAGAGTAGGCTATCTGCGCTGAACGGGTCTATTATTAACGCTTATCATGGCAGTTGCTCCCTAAAAGTACCCACAGACAGACGCAACTGTCCCAGTCAAGGAAACTTGCAGACCTCAGGAAAAAGTACGGAGTTTATTTAATAAAGCGAAACGTACGGGGGTCTGGGAAGAATACAGGGGCAACGTGATCTTATATAATAAGGAGATTAGGTTTGCAAAACAGGCAAGCTTCAGGAAATTCTGTGAAAATGTCACCTCAACCCCAGAAGCGTCTCGGCTGCATAAGGCTCTGCCTAGAGGTACGACTGACACAGTAATAGCAATCAAAAGAGGTGACGGGACGTTTTCGACCTGCGCAGAAGACGGAGCTACGGAGCTTCTGCGGGCGCACTTCCCGGAGGCAATTCGGGAAGACCAATGACCGTGATCGATCACAGGCCATCCCCGCTCGGATTGGAGAATCTCTAAGCCACTATATACGGCGGATTCGATCAAGTGGGCAATGGCCCTGTTTGAGAAATTCAAGTCTCCGGGAGTGGATGGCATCTTTCCAGCGCTGTTACCTGTTTCTGCTGCCATACCTGGTTTGGCTGCTGAGAGAGCTTCGCAATGACGTACATCCCTAAATTATGGAGGACAGCTAAGATGATCTTCACACCCAAAGTAGGAAGGGGGGACTACTCACTGGCGAAGTCCTTCAGGCCAATCAGGTGGTGGGGAGGTGATGTTTTGCGCTTACTTGGACATCGAAGGTGCCTTTGACAACACGTCTCACAGGAGTGTAGCCAGGGCACTGGGGAAAAGGAATGTGGCAGCACCGGTGCGTAGATGGATAGAGGCCGAATTCGTCTTGGCACAACAAGAGGTTGCCCACAAAGGGGTGTGCTATCACCCCTGCTATGGAGTCTTGTCGTGGACGACCTGTTAACACTGCTAACGAACAATGGGATCCGCTGCCAGGGGTATGCGGACGATATTGTAATCATAGCCAAAGGTAAATTTGCGGACACTCTCTGCTACCTAATGCAATGAGATCTAAACCTGGCAAAGGGGTGGTGTAAGGGGTTGAATTGAATATCAACCCTTCCAAAGACGACCGTAGTCCCGTTCACGAGACGCAGGTCCCTACTCGGTCTAAAGAACCTCACAATTGGGGTAGAGAGATAGAGATGACCAACAAGGTCAAAGACGTCTCACGCTGGATTCTACTTTGCGGTGGAAGCAGCATGTAAACCTGACCTTGTTCAAAGCCACAAAAGCATTAATGGTGTGCAATCGGCTGGCGGGAAAGTCCTGGGGCTGTAAGTCAAGGCTCGTTAGGTGGCTGTACAACATGATTGTGCGATCGGTAATCACGCGATCGGGGCTAAATAGCGTCGCAGATTTCGGTAGGGATCAAACTATCGAAGCTACAGCGGCTAGTCTGTGACTACAAGACGGCCGCAATGCGCACTTGTCCAACGGCAGCACTGAAGGTCCTGCTTGAACCTTCATCGCTTCACTTGGTTATCGGTCAAGTAGCCAAGCACACACTTCTGCAAATAACGGCAGGGGGGTGTGGCAAAGGCAAGGTAATCTCGTCCCAGAGGATGGAAAAGATGAGTGGCAATATACCATTATCCCTCCTCCCGAAGGACAGCACTACCAAAATAGTTAACTTCACGAAAAAGTTTAAGGTCACCCTCGGAAGCGAGGATGAGTGGAACGACTCCAATCTCGAGCTGATGCTGAGGAATAGTACGTTGAGATGGTACACCGACGGCTCAGAAATGTCGGAGGGAATCGGTGCAGGGATCACGGATCCACGCACCAAGCTCTCCATACCTATGGGAGGGTTTCCGAGCATTTTTCAGGCAGAAGTCTTTGCCATGAGTCGGTGCATAGAGATAAACCTCCATCGCAACTATCACAATGAGCGGATAACCATACTTAGCGATAGTCAAGCAGCACTAAAAGCGATCTCTTCCTACGAGATCAAATCGCTGCCAGTACAGGAGTGTAGAGAACGGCTGAACAGCCTAGCGGAACGGAACCAGGTGCACCTAATCTGGGTGCCTGGTCACAGAGGTATAGCCGGTAACGAACTGGCTAATGAGCTCCCCCTCCCCGCAGCCTCCACCAAAATGGTAGGACCTGAACTCTTTAATGGGGTGGGTCCCCATACCATAGAGGAGCTACTACGCAGGGAAGAGCATTGGCAACGATCAAACGGTATGCGACAAGCCAAGTTGCTTATTGGAGGGTACAACTTGAGCAGGTTCAAAGTTGTAATTAACCTAAGATAGCGCGCAAGATCGCTGTTTTAGAAATGCCAACTATAGCACGCGGGACGTATGTAGAATGGGAATGTCCTTTAAGCGATGATCCAATTCCTTTTTTTAGTTGCTAGTGTCCCTATAGGCGGTGACTTCGTTCATGTTGTTCTCATATATTGATTTTGGTGTGATTCTTAAGTGTGGTGAGTTGAGCTAGGGGTCTCCAGTTTTTTCCGCATAGAATAGTGTGGTAAGAGGAAGCTTACTTCATTTAAACAACATTATAAGGAACAATACCTGAGTGCGCTTAACGGTGACCAAATCGTTCCGTCTGTATTTAACTGATTCCTTCCTCTCAGTGTTAAAATACCCTTATTTTCTTTCTGAATCGATGCAATTTTATTTTTGGCTTGTCCGCGAATTTCCTAACGTTCCGCATGTAATTCATTGAAAGCAGTCTGTTTCATTTTATAGTAAGTCATTCAACTCCAACAACAGTTAATATTTTGATAAGTGCAAAACATGTTCTACGCGGCGGGGTGTTGTTGATGACTTGCTGCACTTTACCTAAGTGTTTATACTAATCACCCGATTCCTCGGAACACAATTTTGATAATGACTGAATTCTTGCGAGAATTAATTAAGAGAAATGCTTTGAAGAAAAATATGCAAAGTCACACAGAGAATGTAGAAAAGCATTATCTGAGTCACATATGCATCACGCATATGAATTATATGAACCATTTTTTCCGAAAAGTGGTAAAAATTTAAATTGTTTTATAAAAACGTGAAAACTTTGATCAAAAATAATTTAATTATATTTTTTAATTTTTAAATTATTTCAAAAAAGTTAAATTTTTTTTCCAATATTACAAAATGAAGATGTGCCAAATGAACTGAAATGTGCTCATATAACACGTCATTCCTTTCATTTCTTCAAAAAAAAATAATGACCTTCACATATGCATATTCCCATTATGTCTATAATATCTACAGTCGTACCAATTTTACAGCATACGCACGCAAGCTATAGAAGCATAATACATACATATACAAAAAATTAGACCAAAGTCGCTACTACTGCCATTTATTAATAGTGGCACCAAAAATACCTATCAAAAAGGAACTAAAGGCTCTATAATAGACCTGATGTTTGCAAATGACGCACTAAGCAGACACATTAAGTGGGAGGTGTCAGGCAAGTTTACATATAGTGACCACATGGCAATCACTGCAGAAGTTTCGTTCTTTCGGTCCCAGGAACCCTCACGACTTAACACTACACGAAAAAGAAGCTGGAAACAAACAGATTGATACTGACGTTTTTGAGATAGCCTGGAGTGCAGCAGTAGCACCGGACGAAGGCAGCGTCCACTTAGTAACCGCATTGCGAAAGGAACTGGTGGCAGCATGCGACGCTACAATGCGAAGGACGAAATGTCACAATAGGCGAACCTCTGTATACTGGTGGAATGAAGAAATTGCCACGCTGAGAAAGCTCTGTCGCGCAGCTCGACGTCGCCTACAACGCAATCAGAGCGACGAAAACGAAAACCGTCTCAAAGAAGATTTTAAAAGCCACAAAAAGCTCTTAAAGTCAGCTATAACTCGAAGCAAAAGAAACTGTTTTGAAAAAAATCTGTGGAGAAGCGAATATAGACCTTTGGGGGACTGCTTATAAAATCTGTATGTCCAAATTCAAAAATAAGCGGCAGCAACCCAAATGCGCTGCGTTCATGAAGAAAGTTGTCGAGGCATTATTTCCGACGTACGAACCGATTACTAACGCTGAAAAACACCAGATGAACCTTCTTCGTATCGACCTCTATGTATGCTCGACATAATGGGCAAAGTGTACGAAAGCATAATAAGAAACCGCTTGGAGATTGCAATCCAGGAAGCCGGCGGACTATAAGAAAGACAATACGGCTTCAGAAAACAGAGGTCGACTATCGATGCCCTGAAAGAAGTTGTCGACACTGCAAAAAGAGCAGTAAGTGGAAAAATATGGAAAGGTGGTACAAAAAAATATTGTGCGCTGATCACCCTGGATGTGAAGAATGCATTCAACTCGCTAAATGGGAAAATATATTCGAAGCCCTATACGGAATACGCGCCCTTCAGTACCTCATCAAGAGCTACCCTATTACAAGTGGAGTACCACAAGGATCTGTTTTAGGCCCTCTCTTATGGAATCTAGTTTTTGATGGGGTGCTAAGAATTCCACAGCCTAAAAAAGTTAAGCTAATCGCATACGCGGACGACCTTATAATGGTAGCAGTAGGTAAACAACTTGATGACCTACTACATAAATGTAATGAATGCGTAAATAGTCTACGCCAATGGTTTTCTTCCAAGAGTTTGGAGCTGGCTTAGCAAAAAACACAGGTATTGCTCATAAGCACCAGGAAAATTGAGGAAAAAATAACTCTCACTATAGGAGAGTGCGTAATTACTTCACAACCACAGTTGAAGTATTTAGGGGTAAGATTGGACTCCAAACTGACATTCAAGCAGCACCTGGCAAACATAGAAAATAAGTTTTATAACGCCTTATCAAGAATGATGGCAAATAGAGGCTGTGTGCGCTCCAGCCGCCGACTTCTAACCGCAAAAGCTATGAGCTCAGTTATATTATATGCAGCTTCAGTATAGATACAGGCACTAAACATAAAAGTGTATGCCAAACCAATAAATGCGGTGCATAGACCCACAGCAATAAGAGTGAAACAAGTGCTTTCCGAACTATCTCCAGCGAAGCATCTGAAGTACTAGCTAGTATGCTGCCCATAGACATCCAGGGTGAGAGCCACGAGATTATATGAGCTATCAGCGCCAATTAAGAAATTCAAAAGAGAGAAAGAGACATAACTATATGGCACCAACGGTGGCAAACCTCAACTAAAGGACGGTGGACCCACAGACTTATACCTGACATCCATACGTGGATAAGTAGACGACATGGGGACCTGGATTTCCACCTGACCCAAATATTAAACGGGCATGGGTGCTTCAGAGGCTACCTATGCCCAAATTCAAAAATGCGGTCAAAACCCCGTAAAAAAATTTTTTCCCAACGGATCTCCATAGAAACTCTGAAGACGTGTATGCTGCCCATAGACATCCAGGGTAACCTCACGAGATTATATGAGGTATCAGCGCCAATTACAGAAATTCAAAAGAGAGAAGAGAGTATAGAAGAGCAAAATATATGGCAGCAACGGTGGAAACCTCAACTAAAGGACGGTGGACCCACAGACTTCACTTGACATCCATTACGTGATAAGTAGACTGACATGGGGACCTGCTTTCCACCTGAATTCCTGGATTTAAAATATGAATAAAGCAAAAACAGCAACATAAAAGTATGTGCGTATCAACACATTTTTCCGCACAAGCGTCGCTGCCCATAAACTATTCCTCGTCACGATGGCAAAACTGCTTAGAAGAAATGTTGCAACAGTGCCGGCAGCCCACTAAAATCACAAAAGAATGAAAAATTTTTATTTTACAATTTATTCTCATGGAAGAATAAAAGGCAAAAATTAAAAATAAATTCTGTGGAGATTCGAACCTGTATACTCATCGTGACTTTTCAAACGCTTACCACCAGCACCACAATTGACACTTATATTGCGTTGTCTTTGTCCTGTGCCGAAAAAAACTAACAAACGATCGCCGATTGTTACCGCTTCCCTTGCTGCTCGAACAGCTTCGCCTACAAGCTAGCGTATACATATAAGTATGTATGTTTTTATATGAGCTTCCATACATATCGACGCTGATTTTTGCGAGCCACGGAAAAATATTTTAGAATTGACAAATATTGTAAATCGACAACAGCTATGTTGCCACTTTTCTCACTTTTTTCTTAGAACAAACACCAGAAAGATGTTCTTTGTGATTTTTAGCTTTTGCCATCGTCGCGAAAAGGCGCTTGTAGGCAAAGGCATGCTCGGGGAGATGTTACGGCGTCTGTTTTTATGAATGAAGCGAGGTCGCTTATGGAATATGCGCCTGCGTTTATGAATGAAATCGTTTTTGTTGTAAAATTTACTACATTTGGGCTTCGCCAATTCATCCATATTGACTTGGCATGCTTATGCTATTTGAAACAGTTGTTGTTTTTGTAGAACAATGTTTCTATTTTTTGTTGGTGACATATTCACATGTGTACGCATATGTATGTTTGTATGCTTGTGCATTATTTGTTCGGAAGTGTATACAAATATATGTACATATAAGTATATATGAATGTATGAACATGCAGATTAATGCGCGCACATGTAATAATTGATAAGTGATAAAACCATGCTTTGAATTTCTGAACGCGCACATGCGCATACATACATTCATATGAGCAGATAATAAGATTAATATGATAGACGATGTATTTATAGTATATATCAGGGATGGGCATATTAGCCCTCAGTGGCATTTTGCCCGTGCGGGCACGAGTGCCGAGGGCTAGGTGAGGGGATCATCGCGGGCAAATATGAAGAGGGAAGTGAGAGCAACGTATTTTCCCACACCATGTTTACAAATGAGAGCGCACGCATATATGGGAAGTTGCACTGTTGGTAATAACTGTAACTGTAAAATTTTAAGACAAATAACAAAAAGTATAATAAATATTTTATTTTAGTAATATTTTTTTAATATGTCTTTATAACAGCATTTAATTTGGTTTATTTGCCATAATAAATTCTATGTTTGGTTTAATCTCATTAGCTGTAGCTACGCGCATTATTGTCCCAAAATTTAAATCAGATAACCTATCTCTTATTTTGTGTTTGTTTAATTTCATTATGGAAAAAAAATTTTCATAAATGTAGGTGCTTCCAAACATAGATATAATTTTCGAAGCAAAAAGTTTCAAACAAGAATATTTCTTTACACAAAGATCTTTATAAAAAGTAATTCTGTCTGAAGTTTGCGCAAACTTATTTTTTAAAATAGTAGAGCACTGCAGATCTATTAGCTCAAGCTGTAACTAATGTGGTGCATTGCGAACATCAAAGGTAAAAGGAGCTACGAATATGTCAAAACTTTCTTGAAGTGTGTTTAATACTGTAAATCTTTCACAGAATTCAACTAATAAATTTGAAAGCTCACAACAATATTTTTCAACGTTGAGCTCTTGATTTTCATCTAATGTCCTTAGACGAGGGAAAAATAAAAATTGCTTGCAGCCAACTTCTCTTTCCAAAGTTCAAGCTTCCTTTTTAAGCTTTTGATTGCGTCACTCATGTCGAAAATTAAATTATGCTTTCCTTGCAATATCAAATTTAAATCATTAAGGTGGTCCGTAATATCAGCTAAAAAGGCTAAATCCGCTATCCAATTTGGGTCGTGCAATATTTCAAATGATTTATTTTTGAATTCCTGTAGAATAAAATCAAAACATTATATTATATAAGTATGTATATCCGTTTACGATGTACACAAAATATTACCAGAAAGTTCGAAATTGATAACCTCAAATCGTAAAATCTTGAAAGTGTTTTCCCACGACTTAACCATCGTGTTTCTGTGTAATATGGTATGTCCCCATAATCACACTCCATACTTTCAAGAAATTCTTTAAACTGACGATGATTGAGGCCATGAGATCTCACTAAATTGACACATTTAACGACAATATCCATTACATGTGTAAAAGATAACGACTTAGCACATAGGGCTTCCTGATTTACCAAGCAAAGTACAGCATTCATTATACTTTTCTAGACTAAATTTGCTTTAAAGCCTGCCTATAAACCCGCTTTTGTGACCCGTCATTGATTTAGCACCATCTGTCGCCACACTATGCACTTTGCTCCAGTCTAAGCCCTTATCAGCAGCGCAATTCATAACGGCATTAAAAATGTCTTCTCCTGTTGTAGTTCCTTTCATAGGTATTAGGTCCAGCAACTCTTCTGTGATATTGAACTCAATATCTGTGCCCCGAATGAACACAGCCAACTGTGCAATATCATTTACATCCGTACTCTCGTCTAGAGCCAAAGATACAGAAGTAAAGGTGGAAAGTCGGTTCTTTAATTGCCGTTCATTATCACTTGCCATATCCTGTATTCTTCGTGCAATGGTTCGGCGCGATAAGCAGATTTTTTGATATTTCGGAAGATGTTCTTTAGTTAAAGTTCGATCTGCTTCCAAAATGCATTCTTTAATGAAATCTCCATCAGAAAGTGGATGGTTACCTAACACCATTTTAAGTGCAATCGCATAGCTAACATAGATTGCACCATTACTATCAACAGAACACTCCTAAAAGTAGAATATTCCAGATAATACCATATTTGGAACAACTTAATAACCTACAAACCTCTTCTTTAATGTCGCCTAACGACTTTAAGTTCATAAAAAAATTGGTACGGGATTCACCTGTATATCTATCATATTCTTTGTGTTGCGCTTCATAATGCCTTTGAATATTGTATTCTTTCATCTGAACATGTTTTTTACATAGCAGACATTGTATGCTACCAGAACTTTCCTGACATAAATACTTTTCTTCCCATTCCACATTAAATGGATTAATTTTTCTTTTTAAATTTTGGGCACTGCTTTCTTCCTGTGATAACATTTCTGCAGATTTAAATTATAATAATTTCAGTTTCTGAACCACTGTCTTCAAATGCATATACATAAATGAATCTTATGCGCAATGTAAATAATTACCCAACAACGCTTCTATCGCTCGCTTACCGTACTTGGGGTTTTCCCCATAGAAACGTTTCAGCTGATTGCTCTCTCACAACGCAGGGTTGCCAGGCTCGATATACTGTAGTAACTATAAAAATTGTTTTCAATATATTTGAATTTTTCTTAAACTAACTCAAAATCAGAATCGAATGCTATTATAATGCCATACCGCGCAAATATATTTTTATTTGATGATATCTTATATTTTTGAAAATATGTGTTACCTTTCTAGACCGCGTATTATTATTTTAATACATTTCCAGAGGCAACTAAGGTTTTTAAAATTTAACAGAACAATTATAGAAAAAAAAACTAAATTCTTTGAATATTTTGATAAAACAACCAAACTGAAAATGTCACAAATATTAATATACAGGGTAGGCCATTTAAAGTTGACCCATCTGGCAACGCTGTAACTTTTAACAGCGCTGACAAATCGGCTAATGTCATACCGCGTTAGAAGCGTCATTCGAAGACAATTTATACCATGGAACAGTACACTCCAAAAGAACGCGCTGAAATTGTTCAGCTTTATATTCAAAATAACTTTTCAATTGTGTTAACTCAACGTGCGTTTCGCAAAAAAAATAAAGTGAAAAGTGCTCCAGTTAAGAACACAATTAAGTCTTTATACGCAAAATTTGTGAACACCGGTAATCTCAGTAATGCCAGTCATGCATCCAGACAACGCCCAAGACGTTCTGATGAAAATATCGAAGCTGTACGAGCCAGTATTGAGGAGACTCCATCGACATCGAGTTATCGCCGCTCTCAGGAATTAGACATCTCTCGCACCACTCTCCGACGCATAATTCATAAAGATTTGAAGATGTTTCCATATAAAATTCAAATGGCACAAAAACTAAACCCAGCTGATTATCCGCGACGCCTTAATTTTGGCAAACAAACAAATGGGTCAACTTTAAATGGCCTACCCTGTATATTAAATATATATGTATATATATTAGGTTGTCAAAAAAGGCCTTGGGTATTTTCGCCAAAAAAGCATCTCAAGCCGCCAATAAAATTTGTGCAGTTTATGGACCCGATATAGTTTCCATTTCCACCGCAAAACGATGGTTTCAACGTTTTCGTTCTGGTGTAGAGGTGGTCGAAGATGCGCCACGCGCCGGAAGGCCTGTCGTCGAAAATTGCGATAAAATCGCTGAATTGGTCGAAAACAACCGGCATAGTAGTCATCAAACCGTTATAAACCATTTAAAGAAACTTGGAGTCACTAAGAAGCTCGATGTATGGGTGCCACACAAATTGATTCAATAGAAATACCGCAAGACTTTTTTGACAACCTAATATAACATGACACTTACGACCCATATGGTCCGTATTGAAAAATTATATGTAATTTGCTAATACTGTCCGCCTTAGGTGGTCCCAAAATGTAATTCATAGATTGTAAGATGAATTTTTCCACTTGTAACATATGTCCTATCTCAAGTGGATTGTAGATATACTTAATAGAATGTAAGATCAATATTTGTATCTAGACTTAAGCAAAATGTTGTATATAAGAAAACATAATAAAGAAAACGAGGCAGTTGCTCACAGGCAGTTGACCACGGGCAGTTGCAAGTAGTTGCCCACGAGAACTCGGCAGAGTTATAAGGAATGTCTATGCCAATAAAGAAGAATTTGAGGACCGGCCGGCCAATTGCCTTGTAAGTTCCCAACTACGTTTCATTGCCTTTTCACCATGTGCTGCTGGCTAGCGACTAGAGGATTTTGTTGTGGCTATGTCTGTTGGCGATAATCGCGGTCTTATGAGGAGTGAAGGAGCATAGATTATCAAAAGTTACACTTAAAATCTTAGGGTTACTGACAGTCGAAATCTTGACGCTATTGGTTTCAATATTAAGCTAAAGTCTATACTCCTTCGTCCAGTTCGTAAATATGGTCGCTGTGGATTCGGTAGGGGAGAGTGTTAGGTTTCGTGCAGAAAAGAAGCGAGAATGGTCGGACAGATAGCTTTTTACCTTTGAACGCATGCCATAGATTCCATTTCGCGACGTCAATATCGTGCAATCATCAGCGTACGAGGTTGTGTAAACTCCACCCTCTGGTGGCTGTGGGAGTTTCGAGATATAGAAGTTAAACAGTAGCGGGAAAAAGACATCATCCAGCGGCAACCCCTGTTAAATTCTTCTCAGTTTATATTTTTCTCCTCGAAACAGTACGGATGATTGACTGTCGCTCAGGTAGATCATGGTTCACCTCTTTAAACCTCTAGGGAGCGTAGTTAATTCGATGTCCTGCAATAGCGTTGTGAGAATGACTGTGCCAAAAGCTTTTGACAAGTCCAACGCTACGACGATAGTTCTTTCACAGGGTGGTTTCTGGTTGAGTCCACGAATGATGGTACTGTGCACTTTTCGGATGATAGGACTCCCCTTGTTGTTTCCCATGTTTCAGTAGTGGTATCACTCATTCACTTTTCCGACTTTTAACACATTGGGTATTTAAAAAGTGGTTAGCGAAAGGTTGGTGAGGTAGCTTACCACCGTTGAGAATAGATGCTTTAGCATAAGCATGTTGATGTCATTCTGAACCTCCTCATCGGTGAAAGTAATATTTTTTTCAATGAAAAATAGATTAAAAGCTGTTCTGCAGAGCAAAGGTGGTCCAACTAAATATTTTTTTTATTGAAAATACGTTTTAATTTTTGTAAGGAGTATGTAGACTTTTCTATGCATTGAAATTAATGTTTATGAAATATTTTTAATAAATACAAAAAATATTATAAAGAGATGGTCAAAATATCTTTTTACTGTTAATTGTTATCCGTTAGGTATGAATTAGGTTTTCCATTGTGCATAGATGACTCAGAAATTCACTTTTCAGGGGTGTATATAGACAAGTCACAATAGCATAAATCTATAAGTGAAGCCAAACTTTTGGATGTTGCATGTAAAAATATTAATTAAAATTGGAAGAACACAAACATAAATAATTGAATGTAAAAATAAGAATATATACTACACAAGTTGGATAAAATTAAATAAAATGTATCTTGATTTTTTTATTAGTGCTACGTATAATACGTTAAATGCTGTATTTTGTCGTTATGTGACATTTTGCGTTTCACAGCTAACTTAAAGACGTAACATAAAACATAACACGTCAAAAATGCGGTGAGTGTTAAAGTCGCAGAATTGATTAATTTTAGCCTTTGAATATCTTAAATTATGCATACAACTAAATAAATATTTGTAAAATATGCATGATAATAATGTAGAATAAACGGAAGAAAAAGCTTCGATGAAATAATTAGTATAAGGATACTGAAAAAAGTGTTGACAGAACATTAAGAAGTGTAACCGCAAAATGAGTTTTTCCAGCGACGAAGTAAACTTTTTGGTTTATAGATATCTGCAAGAATCTGGTAAAATATTATATTTTTCACTAAATATCACAAAATTTTTAAACATGTCCACATTAAATAGGTTTTGTACATTCCGCTTTTGTGTTTGGTGTGGAATCTCATATTTCACAAAGCAACATAAATGGCGCTTTGGTACCACCGGCTGCTCTTCTCACTATTCTTCAGAAAGGCCTGATGTATACAGAAGTTGAATGGAGCGTTGGAGAGGATGGTGAAGCTGGTCGTTCAGTTGAAGGGTTAAGTTTAATTGATGCCGTTATGCCCGAAGTTAAGCCACCAAAACCAGCAGCAGTAAAGTCAGAACCTGGGAAAACCAGTGCGGACAGCAGTAGCGCAGCTGCTTCGTCGACGGCAACAAGTGGTGCCGTAAAATCAGAAGTAAAATCCGAGGGTAATGCTCCAGGAGCTTCGACAAACAATGAACAAAACCCGGGAGGAGCCCCATCCGCATCTGCTGATTCTAATGAAACTGATAGTAATACTAATTCAGCTGCAAATAGCACAACATCTGGTGCACCATCCGTTGGAACTGCTAATTCTACAACTGGGACAACTAGTGACACATCTTCAACAGGAAATAAAAAGGCCAACCCTTCGGAAACAACATCTGGCAGTTCTTTAACGACAAATGATCTTACAACAAATACAAATGTCAACAATGGCATTACCTCAGGCACTAACGCTAATGTCAATGAACCAACAACAACCACAAATTCAGTAGTGACCGGTTCAACAACAGGAACAAATATTTCAGCAGCCGGTACTACTACTACTTCAAGCGGCAGTGCTGCTAATAATAACCCAGCTCCAGGCAGCTCTGATATTTTGACCCAGATACAATTGGGTAATACTGCTTCAACAACTGGAACAGAACCAATGGATATCGATCAAGGAATTGAGATACCTGCCTCTAAAGCAACAGTTTTACGTGGACATGAAAGCGAAGTATTCATATGTGCCTGGAATCCTAGCAGAGACCTTCTTGCAAGTGGTTCTGGTGATAGCACTGCACGCATATGGGATATGTCTGATGCAACCAGTAGCCCTAACCAATTAGTTTTACGCCATTGCATTCAAAAGGGAGGGGCAGAAGTTCCAAGCAACAAAGACGTTACATCATTAGATTGGAATGTAGGTACACGTAAATGCTTAAAAATTATATTGTTTAAAATAAAAGTGTACACATTTAAAAACTTACATTTTTGTAGTGCGATGGCACCTTGCTAGCTACTGGCAGTTATGACGGGTACGCACGCATATGGAAAACTGATGGTCGATTAGCATCAACTCTCGGCCAACATAAAGGTCCAATATTTGCATTAAAATGGAATAAACGGGGTAATTACATACTCTCGGCTGGTGTTGATAAAACTACTATAATCTGGGATGCTTCTACTGGACAATGTAACCAACAATTTTCTTTCCACAATGCACCCGCACTCGATGTCGATTGGCAAACAAATGTATCATTCGCTTCGTGCAGTACTGATCAACGTATCCATGTGTGTCGCCTTGGCTCAGATATGCCTATTAAAACATTTAAAGGTCATACTAATGAGGTTAACGCTATAAAGTGGTGCCCACAGGGTCAATTGCTTGCCTCCTGTTCAGACGATATGACACTGAAAATTTGGAGTATGAAGCAAGACAAATGCTGTCATGATTTACAAGCACATTCTAAGGAAATCTATACAATCAAATGGTCTCCCACTGGACCAGGAACACAAAATCCTAACACGAATCTAATACTTGCTTCCGCGTCATTTGACTCCACCGTACGTCTATGGGATGTTGAGCGTGGTACATGCATTCATACTCTTACGAAACATACAGAGCCTGTCTATTCGGTAGCATTTAGTCCAGATGGAAAATATTTAGCGTCAGGAAGTTTCGATAAATGTGTACATATTTGGAGTACTCAGTCGGGACAGTTAGTACACAGTTACAAAGGAACAGGTGGTATTTTTGAGGTCTGTTGGAATTCCAAGGGCACTAAAGTGGGTGCCAGCGCTTCGGACGGTAGCGTTTTTGTGTTGGATTTAAGAAAAATCTAGTTTAGTTTAACTATTCTATGATATATGAACAATTATTATAAGATAGTATTTGAACATTAAATTAAAATAATGAAACATTAAAAGAAAAACTAAAACATAAAAAGTATATTTACTGGGTTTGATGTAGATTTCAAAGTAAAATGTTTAGTATATTTTTATAATTTTGTAAAATAATATTTACAAGGGCCAAAATATTTGCAGACCCAGTTTCCAGAACTACCGATTAATACGTTTTGCGCTTTGTTTCTTATTTAACTGCTTCGTGCAACAAATATTCGCAATAATCTGCTGAACGTTTATTTCTAGTCTACGAGAAAAATATAGAGCTTCATTGTTATTTTAATTATTTGTATGTATAACATATAGTAATTCGCCTTTAAAAAATATTTTATTATAAAATAATTATTATAAGTAAATTAACAAGAGATTCTACAATGCTTTTCTATCAAGAATATTTGCTATTTCTTTAAGGACGTCACCGTTAGTTTCTCTCAGTCCAAGGCTAATTAAAATTTCAGTTTTACATTGGCTTAGTTTAGTTCTGTTGATTAAGAACTGTATACCGGCGCGTACCTCCATTTGGTCAACACCCAACAAGCATTTCATAGTCACTGGCACCGACGTGTGTAGCTCGGATATATTCTAAATTGTGCAAGAGTTATAAAATATTTTTCATAAATAATTTCTGCCTTACCAAAGGTGAAATGCGTTTGTCACGTTCATCGTTCGCATCAAATTGAACCAAGTATAAATTTGGAATACCCCCGTACTGTGTAACTAGAATCACACATTTGTTTATGAAACGATGGACGACAAATTTCGTTAAATGTTCCTTAACTTTGCAGTTGAATTGTGACTGAAAACCAAGTTGTTCTTTGATTGTCCCTTTTGTTTCCTCCATTTCGAATTGGTTTTGCTATGAGTCCGCAAAAATACTTTTGTCATGAAGCTCACCGCTAGGTTGTCATATGCACAACAATGCGTTCCTGTCAATTAGGGTTCCAAAGGGGGTAAGTACTATCTGTTTACAATTTAAAATCACATAAAGCTAACAATTAATATACATCACACATACATCGATGTTGGTGTATGAAACTGCTTATTTTTCTTATTATTTTATTTATAATATTGTCATCAATAACATGTTAACAATAAACATATGTAAGAGCAGTTAATTTCACCATTATATCTTTGATCTATACCTAAACGTAGATTAACATTACAAAGATCTGCAAACGCATTCAAAAGTGTTGTATTGAAACTTTTTCCCAAACTCTTGAATGCAATTGCTTTTTAATTAAACTTAATGAAAGGTTTTTAATAGTGAACCCATTTGCTAGAATTCTACGAAAATTCTGCCAATTATTCAAAAAATATAAATATTTACTTTGTGTTGAAAAGAACACACCACTTTGAAATGGGCTAAACTATCCGTACTTTAAAAAAGTAGTGTTAAGTGTGAGTTGGGCAACACTGGACTCGGAAGATTTCTCTTGACGTTAACTAGTCCAAAAGTTATTTTTCAGTTGAGCAAAAAGAGCAGAGGTAGTAGATTTGTTAGATTTGGTGGCTTATTGATGTATTGTTGTGGAATTTATATTACGGTCCTTATTGTTATCTGTTGTTAGCTAATATTTATTAAATAACTTTTCCTCAAGAAACGCGAAATTACCGATTCAATTGCGAAAATTCGTCAGTTTAATATAAAGCATAAAGCAATATTTTTAAATAATTATAATAATATATAAAAAGGTGTTTTGTTTGTTTGCAAAGTGCAGTGTGTAAATAATTAGAAAAATATACAAGTATATACATATACACACAAATATTTAACGTGTCTAACTACTTGTCGATGAATTGGTATGGTTGGTGCGGATTCATTGTAAAAAGTGTCAGTGGCAGTGGCAGTTGCATAAATAAGTTGTTTGGTTGGTTGCGCAGAGTACGTAAAAGTGTAGTGCTGTGATTTTGTGCTCCCAAATATACATATATTATGTCTTCTTAATCAACGTGGTTTGAAGTTTATATTCTGGGCAAAATATTATAAAAATTATATAGGAAAATCTACCGTGTAAAATTAATTGATTTTCAAAAATTTACATAAATTTTCAAAGAACTGTGTCGCCTTTTCCAATACTTAAGAAAAAACAAAAAAAGGCAACAAAATTCAATTCGTTTTTGTTTACAACTCTTCATTACATTCCGAAATTACGGATCCCCAAGGGACGTCCGTCTCTAATCCACCATCGGATACAGAGCGATTTGCGTCATCAGACAGTGAAGCTGAATTTGCAACAGCAACAGCCACGGGGATCAAAACGGCAACTGCGGAACCATATATAATACAACAAATACGCAGGGAAAAGCAACAACAAAACAACAGCATTCATTCCCAAATTAGTACCTCTAAGCAGTCACATTCATTACAAATTGCGGATATGGCAGCTGTGGTTCGCAAGAAACAGGATGACAAGTATCTGCAGGTATTGAGAGAACTAGTGACCAACGGTGGTGGCAATAGGCAATGTTTCGATTGTGGCCAGAAGGGTCCCACGTACGTCAATATGACAATCGGATCTTTCGTTTGTACCAGGTGTTCAGGAGTACTGTAAGTAAATATATAAACTATCCTTAATGAAATTTTTTATACTTGCATGAGTGCATGAGTGTTTAAAATAATATTTAATTCGCCGTCAAATACAATTTAAACGTATTTCCGAAAAGGATTTAATTTTTTCTTCGGTGATAAATTTATAAATTTCCGCAGTCATCTGTCAGTTAAGTTAAGTTAAAAAAAAGATTCTCTACCGAAAGAAGGAGTATTGGTTAAGTTAACCAGAATTTAACTGACAAATGGCTGCTAACCAGACTTTGAGAAAATGGTCCCTTCTGAAATACCGGTTATAAAGTTAAAGTTGTTTCAAAAACTGTTGGCAATGCATACAGCTTTAGTATCAGTGATAACAAATACATTTGTATACGAGTCTTAGTTAAATTGAGATTGGTTCAACTTGTTCAAGTATTATCAGTGATTTGTGAATTCTTTGAATTTGGTTAACAGTTTTAAAAGGTTTACAGGTTTATCTGTAAGATATCGGACCTGTTTTTTTGAGGAGGTGGATGTTTTAAAGTAAATATGTGTCTAAAATGTCTTTGAACCATTTGATACAAAGTATCTCAAAAATTCAGCCTTTGAGTTAGGCTGTAGCTTCACCGACAAACCTGCTGAAAATTAGCAATTGCGATCACGATCAAAGATGTGCAGTAAAATTACTATGGACAGTCCTTATAGCCGGACATTTCCTATAACTGGACAAATTTCATGAATACAACTTTTTTTTATATTTGCATACAAAGACAATTCTTATAAACAGACATGAGTTGGTTGCAATGACCGTACACAGAGAAGATTCATAAAATTTGTCAAAAAAATTGTGTACAATTTATAGTTCCCGGGTTTTTAAATTCTTATTAATTTTTGGTGTTTTAGCACGGTTTGTTTTTAAGAACAAAACGAAAATTGTCACAGCAAACAAATTGACTTGCGCTGGCGTCGTCTAGTACACGGTGGCTCAACTTATCATTCATTTGGCTCGCATTAATTTAATAGAAATATAGTTCTAAGTTGCAGCTTTTGACTCTAAAGCTAAACGACTGTTTTGTCGGTTTTGCCATGTCCCCATATATGGACAGCTCCTTTAGCCGACAAAAACACTGCCGCGTTTCGTGTCCGGTAAAAGAAATTTCACTGTATTTGATTCGCATAAGATATACATTTTACCAGATAAATGTATTTAGGTGTGTATGTGCAGTGTTGTTTCATATTTCATGTCTTGGTTTCAAGCATAATTGTTCATCAGAAAACTTTTTATGTTTACTAATGATTTCTAAATAATTTCTTTTTAGTTCAAAGTCATGGCCATGACTGCATATAAAGCGACAATACTTTCTATGCATACATATGTATGTAAAAATGTACTTGCATAAACACCCGATTTTGCGTATCTGTACATACTTACATATGTATGTGTAGAAACGTATTCATAACTTATATGTATTTGTATTCGGCGTTTAAAAGTGCAATTTTACCTGGTTAGCATGAACAAAGTGCGCTTCATAAATGGAGATGTACCTATGCAATTTTGTATGTTCACTTGAATATGAGTGTGTACAAACTAGAAATATACAGTAATACTATATAATGATAGCGAAGATATTATTCCTTACTTACAGCAATGGATGGTACAAAAGTCAATCCCAGAAGTTGAGAAACTTGTTCAATTCGAAAATTAGGAACAAATATTGTATGTACTTATGTATATCTTTTATTTCATGTATGTATGTATGCATGTGTGCCAAAGCGCGATTCTGAGGTTATTGCAAACGTAAAAACCATAAACTCAGTTTGGGACTTAACTAAACACGTTTCAGATAAAATATTTTCCAACTAAAGGGTTAAGATAATTTGTATTAGAAAGTGAATTTGAGGATAACATATTTACGATAATTTCTTGCAAAAGGGTCCTTATATACGGCGCCTTTCCAAATTGTGCCATCAGTTTGATTTTATTACTCGGAGTGCCGGGAACATACATACATATGGCGGGGAAATATTTTCAATTTACACATTTTCAGCATTATGGTAGATCTAGTAACATAAGTACGTTCACTTAAATTTGCTAAAACTTCTTACTTATTGGCCGATAGATGCGGCATAAAGTTAACCGGCAGTTCTAGAATATTTATATTAGCTGTATGGGAGTTAAGGGAAGTAATGGCAAGACGAATTTCCCCATTGTCCTATTTTTACACCTGCTTCTGTAAAACTCTTTTCTACCATCCTGGTTATGAAGTTTAATGCTTGTGGTTTATTTATTCAGTGAGGTTTCATACTTTTGTAGTCTTCAAAATTTACTTTGGACTTGATTTAAATACTATAGTTATATTATATTAATATTCTCAATGCGAACCATAATGTTGCTGAACATTAGTTTCAAAAGTAGGGTAATAGCATCGCAATACCCTGAACGAGGTACACACTATAAATGATCAGCGTGACGAGGAAATTAAATTTTGTCTGTCTGTATATAAAAGAACTAATTCTGTAGTTTTTGAGATTTCGTTCTGATTCACATCCTTTTCCGTTCAAGAAACTACACACTTGCCGGAATTGTCGATATGGGACCACTATGCGTATGCGTTTTTTATGCTTGCTTATTCAAAGAATATTAACTATCATGGGACCACTATAACATATTGCTGTCTCTTGTCTGGAAAACATTTTTATTTCACAAAAAACATTCAGAAAATTTGGCATAGATTATTGTCCATGCTAAACGCTACAACCTCTAAACAAATCGATCACAGCAGATCGGTCCATCATAGCAAATATGTGCCATTTATATGTTTCTTATTTTCATCATTTTCAAATAAATCTATGCATTAAATATTTTTAATATAACCCACTGAAGTAAATAGATTTGCGAGAATTTTCGTTTTTCTAAATTTGCTTAGCTAGAACTATTTTTCTGGGTTTGACATATAGTCTTATATATTAGATTTCAGTTTGTAAATGTAATCATATTTAAAATTCTGAAGGTTTGGAAAACGATAGGAAGAATACATTCCCATAACAATCGTTCCCATGAAACCTCACCTACCCGGATTTGAATGAGGTGAACGGTTTGTATCGCAGTGACTTTCCCCAAAACTGTTGAGAGAATACCTTTAAGTCTTACAACGTAGACGTTGCATATTAACAGGTATTTGCCCTGAAATAATAATAATTGTTCAGCAAAAAATATTTCTCAAATAATTATGCGGATTTCTGTCTGGGTTACGTAGTCCGGGCTGTCGTGGGAAGGGGAAAATAAATAGTTAGCAGTTTTGTTTGTAGTTCAAAATTACATCACCTCGAATAATAAGTGAAGGAAAGCTTTTCATAAAACTACTCCAATTGAAAAGATGATTTAGTTATTACACTTAATTGATATTTAGGTCACAAAACTTGGACGCCTCGTTGTACAATTTATATATTATATATGTATGTACATAAGTATGTACATGCTTAGTTATGTAAATTTTTACGTACATATGTATGTATGTGCACACATATGGTAAAAATTGTACGATTTTTAAGCATACACCTTCAACACTTCAGTATATCGGTCAATTGAGATCAATAAAAATGCAAATAGGTTGACGCTAGTTTAATGTCAGCTTTTATTTTTTCATTGAAATTGTAGATTTCGGTTTTGGCGCAGAAGTGCTCGCACGTACATATGACATATTTATCAGGGCAGTGCGGCACGTGTATTTGAGACCACAGACACAATGTGTATTTGAGATCATAAATATACTGGATAATGCACATGTAATGCAACACTCCAGAACTGTAAAATATACATATCTACGTAGATTCAGTTATACGCTTCGAAGCACTTGCAAATGTATGGTATGTAATACTGTATGCCTAACATATTAAAATGATGGAATTCTGTGCAAAGCGAAGCCCCGCATGAATACGCACAAACCATATGTGGTCATGTTGTATCTCAACTGTGTCTGGAATCCCTTTTTATAATTTTTATATTTCCATCAATGAAGGCAAAAAATATCTACATATATTCTTATATATGTGTATGTACATATGTATATATTTTCTGCGCTCGCCTTGTGTTAGTTGCATATGTTCTCACTCTAGCTCTAACCATCGAATGACCCAATTTACTTAAGCTGAATTCCACTGTTGCATTTGTGACTCCGCCACTTCGTTGCACCCCTCTACCTGCTATCGCAAATGAGTCGCCTTATAGTGCTGGCGATCAGGTCGCATTTTATGTGGCACAGATTAAATAGGTTGATGACTGGTTGTTGCTGGTGGTGTGGCTTAAATACAAAAACTTGTTGCAGCAGCAGCAAAGAATTAACGCGGAAGGGAGAAGATGAGGAAGTTGTTAGACTGCCATTCACTCACAAACTGTGCACGCATTAATTTATTGGCCTCACACGACCATACATACATACTAACATTTGTAAGTATATTATTAAATGCGTGCTTGTAGCCGCAGTTAAGTGGGCATGCCTAAATGCACATGCATACAAACTTACATACACATACATATGTACATGGTTGTTTACAAATATTTTGTTTCCTTTGCTACATTTTGTACGCGGAAATGCTCAATAAACTATTACCGACGAGATTGACGTATCCGTTGCAAATACTTGTATTGGACATAATCGAAGCCAAACATTTTGTCTAAGAAAACATACACACTTCTATAACATAAAAATCACACAAGTCACTATAATTTCCGTTGGCTATCGTCGCGCAATCCTGTTTTATCTTAAAGCTACATACGTATATACATACTTACATGCATCTGCATGAGGTTTTTACCATTTTCTGACATTAACTTGCGTTGGTATTTTTCATTAATTTCTTATCGCTTAATATTATTTTATAGGATAATTACCGCTTCAGCTTTGCGCGTAGAAATATTGGTGTTTAATAAATAACGGTATATTACCAGGTTTCCTTGAAACAATAGTGGTGTGTAAATATAGTGACTCGTCCAAGTAGTAATTAACCGCCATATTAAGAAAGTTCCGAATAAAAAAAATAACTTCGTAGTAGATACTAGCTGTTGGTTTTTCTTTGATAAACATTTATAGAGTGCCGAATCGAACAAATCGCTGTCAAAATTTAAAAAGACTAGCATATTTAAATATAGTTATATGAAAAAGAGGTTTAAAAGGATAGTGAGATATCAAAACATTCACTTATTTTGAATAGAAAATTTTATTATAGAAGAAAATCCGAGTTTGGGTTTTGAAAACACAAATAAAATTATGTTTTCTTGGAAAGAAACCCTATCTATGATAAGTGCTGCTCTGATGTGAAAAAATATAAGTACATATTTCATTATTTTGAATAATATTCTGACATATACACTTACGGGCAAAATAATAGGTGTAAGCAGTTTTTACTTAATAACTATGGAATATTTGCAAGTAAAACAAGTGAGGAAGGGCTAAGTTCGGGAGTAACTGAACATTTTAAACTCTTGCAACTTGCAAAAATCAAAACAAGAGAAAATATGGTGTAAAACTAATCAAATAGAGTAAAGTCAGCCGCATGTTCAAAAATCCCGATATTTGTTACATAGGGGCTAGGTCAAGTTTTCGCTCTAATTAATCTAATTTAGGCAAAAAGATATACAGTTATGAGTAAAACACGCTCTCTTATTTTCATTGGGATAACTCACACATTGGCCGATACATGCTGTACAAAGTCACCAGGAAATTCGAAAATCTTTATATTAATTATATGGGGGCTTAGAGAAGTTTTTTGACATACAGACATACCTTTATAAGAGAAAGATTTTCCGTTAATTTCAGTTATATATATCACACATTGACCGATATTTTCGATCAAAAGTCAATTATCGTTAGGGGCTTGAACAGTTTTTATTGGATTTAAACAATTTTTGGCCATAAGGTGGCATACACTAAGGACATTATTCGTGCAAAGTTTTATCCCGTTGTGTAATGGAAATTGAACGAATAGAGCTTGCACGGACGGACGGACAAATAGACAGTCAACCGGATTTCAACTTTTCCCGTCACCCTGATCATTTATATATATATAAATCTATATCTATCCCGATCAGGTTTAGGTGAAACGCACAACCGTTAGGTGAACAAAACTATAATACTCTGTAGCAACTGGTCGCAAAATTTAAAAAAAAATTATTTATTCCCGTTTCATTTCAGTTTTTCAATTTATTTTCGTTAAAAATAAACAAAACATTAAACTGAGTTAGTATTATCTTTTTTCTATTCAACCAGTCTATCTTTACCTTTTATCTGCTAAGATAAGGTTGTAGCTTTGTAGCTTACCTTTTTATTTTTTCTTTTACACATCTGCTGTCGGCTGCGAAGCCAGACCCAGTTGCAAGAAACAAATATGTGAGCAGACAAGTACACAGCGTGATGCTAACAATTTCGCTCGATTTGTAAAGTTAGTTATTTGGCCTTTCGAGCTCTGGGAATTCGCAGCGGGGTACAACTACTTATATAAAATAAAGAAATAAAAATAAAATTTGTACATGTATCTGTGTAAATGTGCTTGTTTGCATTTTAAAGACATTACATTTCGCAAGGTACTTTCTTAGGTGTTGGGAGTCTACTGTAATTTGACCATTTGAATTCACCACACCATTATTTTCATGTCTTTGCATAAGTCACTTGCTTGTTTGACCTTTTTTGACATTATTTGGAGACTAACTAACGACGATGTTTACGTACAGTGCTGGTCATAGAACTAGATACAGCTTCAATATATACAGTTTCTCACGACAGTCAGGTCTGCTTAATAGAAACGAGCGCGTATTAACATTTTTCAGGCAAAGGACTGTTGAACAGCTAAAACGACATTAAATAATATATAGCAAATATATATACATATACATACATATCACAAAAATGTTATATAATACAGGGTAGGCCATTTAAAGTTGACCCATCTGGCAACGCTGTAACTTTTAACAGCGCTGACAAATCGGCTAATGTCATACCGCGTTAGAAGCGTCATTCGAAGACAATTTATACCATGGAACAGTACACTCCAAAAGAACGCGCTGAAATTGTTCAGCTTTATATTCAAAATAACTTTTCAATTGTGTTAACTCAACGTGCGTTTCGCAAAAAAAATAAAGTGAAAAGTGCTCCAGTTAAGAACACAATTAAGTCTTTATACGCAAAATTTGTGAACACCGGTAATCTCAGTAATGCCAGTCATGCATCCAGACAACGCACAAGACTTTCTGATGAAAATATCGAAGCTGTACGAGCCAGTATTGAGGAGACTCCATCGACATCGAGTTATCGCCGCTCTCAGGAATTAGACATCTCTCGCACCACTCTCCGACGCATAATTCATAAAGATTTGAAGATGTTTCCATATAAAATTCAAATGGCACAAAAACTAAACCCAGCTGATTATCCGCGACGCCTTAATTTTGGCAAACAAACAAATGGGTCAACTTTAAATGGCCTACCCTGTATATGATTGATATTTGTTGTATTTAAGAGGGCAATTTAGTGTAGAAATTTGAAAACTATTTTTTTTTTCCAAGAAATGAATTTAAGAGGATTTGGCAACAGTTTTAATATCCTCGTAAAATTGTGTAAATTTTACCTGAAATCTTATACACGTTTTCCGAAAGCTTTTCATGATGTTGTTGCTGTTTTAACGGGATACTAATCCCCGTTAGGGTGATAAGTGCCATTTGTGTTGTCGTCGACGTCATCTAACGGTAGGCCCAGTAAACGTGCTGTTTCGACGGGGTCGGACCAGAGGGAGGGGGGTGTTAGATGTGTAGGGTTTGTAGGGCATACAAAGTGTCATGCGGAGACTCGTTGCATGCAGAACATACATTAGGTATGTCGGGGTCTATTCTAGATAGGTAGGAGTTTAACCTGCTACAGTATCCAGGACGAAGTTGCGCAAGGGTCACTCGAGTTTCTCGCGGCAGCTGGTTTGACTTCAAGAACGCCATTCACGGGTCTGTACTTTGGCAATACTCGAGGTCGTTTGGGGAGAGAAGGATCATAGACTATCGAGGGTTACACCTAAAATCTTAGCTTTTCATGATTTTCAAGTTCTGGTTAACCGAATTACTTGAAATTTGATAGTTATAATACATATACTATATAAACTTAGGCATACATACATATGTGTGTCTATATAGTACGAAATATGATTTACAACAAACGAAATTTGTATGTACCATTAAAAACAACAGAAAAGTCAAAAAAAAATATTGTTTTTTTCGAAAATTTATTAAACTTTATTTCCATTAATAATGTCACTGCTGTATGCAACAATTCTACACTTTTGCTTATTGTTTCTTTCCTCAAAGCATCTTGCGCTTTAATAAGTAGTCTAGCATTTATTGTTAGTTAAAGTTCGGCTCTATTTTAGTCGTATATAAACATGTAGATATGTTAAAATATATGTACATATGTAAATGTAGTATAGCAAATCCAATTTACATGTACGTTAATATTTAGCATATGCTTATAGTGCATTTAAACTTGGGTTAAATTTTACTTACAAATAACTAAATGTGTCAGCGTACGCTACTGATGACATGTATGTATTTCAGTCGAAAGTTGTATAGCTCAACATTACATACTTTTGCAATATGTTGCTATAAAGTATAATATGCATGTACATATGTATGTATCACCTACAACTAACCGAGTTAGATATACCTGTAGGGTTATATATGTACATATAATATACATATGTATATAAATGATCAGGATGAGAAGTTAAAATCCTAATGACTATCTGTCTCTCCGGGCAAACTAACTTGAGTAAAATTTGAGATATCTGGGTGAAACTTGGTATGCTCGTTTCTTGGCGGAAAACGAGTTCTAAGAGGGGATCGTACCGTTGTTATGGTAATAACTAAGAACTCAATTAAGATATTAAACTCCAATTTGACGCAAGGGATAACAGCAGAAAAGGACATCTATGGCCAAAAAATTAAAAAAAGTGGGTGTGGCCCTGTCTCTAATAAGTTTAATGTACATATCTCCTAAACTACTAAAGCTAAAATAACTAAATTCACCTAGCGTAAATACCATAATAACTATATAACCGACAGTGTGAAAATGGATGAAATCGGAAGATAACCCCGCTTACTTCCCATATAACGGGTTGAATCGGATCAATATTATTCTACTACTACTTCCCTTAGCCTCCATATACCTAAAATAACGATTTTCGAACTTCCGGGTAACTTTACACCGCATACATATATTGGCCAATATGTAAGTTATCTCAATAAAATTGAGAGATCATTTTAAATAAAGTAAATCTGGTCAAATTTTGCTATAGTAATTAAAGCCGAAAAATATTTCGAATTTTCTTTTAAATACTTAATGTAAAATTTCTATTTTGCTTGTGTGTTTCATATTATATTATTATTATATGACGTGTTCCATTTAAGTGAAATTTAGTCTTCGGCAATTTGATGTATTGTATATATGTATGTACTTTTATATTAATACAATTTTAATTAGAACTTCTGAAATTTATAATTAATACAGAAACGTATCAGTAATAAAATTTGCTTCCCGTTAAATATATGTATTTACGTATTTAAAATAATTTCTTTTATGCTAATCTTGGCAATTTAATTTGTATTTGCAATAATGACTTATTTGAACATTCCACCAAAAAATATTCTTGGAACGATTACACATTATTATGAGTCATATAGAATATAACAAATAGATTGTACAGTGACCTACATCATATGGTGCCTGAAAACATTTAATATATTTAAAAAAAAAAGATTTCACATAAAATATTTATCATATATTCGTGTGAAATTTATAATAATATAAATAATATATACGTGTGTAAAACACTCAGCTGCTAAAATGACATTAGAATAGAATTAGTGGTGCTTGTTTTGGAAACATACAAAAAGCAATGTTTATAATTACATATTTGTACATTCACGAAACGTAGCACGAGCACGTTAAAAATTGTGAATATACACACATTTATTTCATATATATTCTTAAAAGATTACGATTATTTTTCGTATTCTGAAATATTTTCTGTTGTTATGGCTATTTTTTGGCCTACCTACCGCAGTTGACCCAGATTTTTACCCTCCAAAAGTTTTCATTCCAACGACTTACCTCTGTGAAAATTTTGATAAAAGGAAAGCAATAAAAAAAAAAAGCAATTTTTGTAGATTTTTTAAATATTTACTGTAAAATAATTATTATTTACCAAACTTTATTAAGAACTTATAATGACCCATGCAGTTAATTACTCTAAACCAGACAACCAATCTGTTTCGCCATTGAATTGTATAAGTGAAATTGATTTCATTAACTCTTCTTTCTATTCTTCTTATACATATGTATGTATGTATATTGATTTGTCATTTTGTCAAGCATTTTCAGCCAGCTTAATTTTGCTCATTACATACATACATATGAATCATATATCGCATAACAAAGGCTTACTAAACAGACGTGACACTGCTGATTTGAAGAATTATTTGGAATAAATGTGTTTTCATCAGAATGGTGCTATTATCATTTGGCTTCCAGCTAACAATTGTGCAATAAATTTTATGTTTGGGGCTTTGCGACAAAGACTCTTTGGCGCCTCAAGTTGACGGCTGATTAATAATTATAATTAAGTATGTGTTTGTACGTAAGTTTGTTTGCGTTCAGGTTATTATCAGCAAAATATGAAATACAATTGCAATGCTTAAGAATATTTAGCAATAATTCAATATGTTCTGCGTTGTTTGTGCTTACTTATTGTGTACCTACATACATATATACATACGTTTTGGTTTATTTGTTTTTCCGTCAGTCACAAGTATTTGCGTGTTTTACCGCAATCTAGATAAATGAAACGCTTTACCTGTTGTTAGAGTCGTTACATAGCTACACAGACATTTATAAGGCTTGATGCCAACAATTATGTAGGGGATTGTGCCTAAGACACCTCTTGTATTGGTAGCATTTGCTTGGGAACAACATAAGTAGTTTGCACACCCTGCGGCAAAGAGTATTGGATGAGAGAAGGGGTTAGGCCACTCTAGAGGGCCACAAAATAGGCCTTTTTTTTAGATTTTTTTCGGGAAAACTATTAAATAAATCTGGTTTTTAACAAAAAAGCCGATTATTTTTGAAGAAAAATTAATTGAAAAATGGCGGCTACACAGCGTTCTCCCTAGGATGTCTCCGTTTTTTCGGGACCCACGGCCGGACACACAACACAGTTGTTGAACGGTTTCCGCTTGTAAATAGCACTAGCTACAGAAGTACGTAGGATTTTTTCGATATATGCATTTTTGACAAAATGGCGGGCCTTTAAAGGGACAAGTAACAATTTGGCCTAAAAAATTGTTCGAAATTTGTTAATAAAAAACAAACTATGCAAGATAAAAAAAAAACGTACTTCTGTAGATAGTGTATTTCTGAAGATGTTGTCATTTCAAGTGAATCGGTTGTAAATTGTTTGAGTTATGTTTCCGGCCAACTTGAAAAAAAAAAAACAGTTTTGAGATAAACGCGTTTAAAGTTTTGAGTGGGCTCCCTGCCGAACGAACGGCCTTCGACTAGATAACGAAAATGGGGCATTTAGAATTTTAGAACGGTTTTTCTTGTTTTCCTTAATACTTTTTTCTAAATATTTTTAAAGTTACATCAAGAATTAATGAACATAATTCTCCAAAAATTTGAACCATCATAACTTTAGTTATTAGATGTATGTACTATGTACCTACATACATATTTAAAGACTCAATTATACTTATCTCTTAATATTAAACACGATACATTTTTATTGGGGATACCATATAAATTCAGAAATTTTTTAAAATTGCAGAAATACATATGGTATACAAACTTAATATTTTAGATGGCGAAATGACTTTTCATAAATATACTTATGATAGTTCTCCCAGACAATATCTTCTCTGTCAAACTCACTCACTTTGGTTAATTTTTCATTAACAGTCATAAGAAAGGCTCTTTGTGGTGTTTTCTAAAATAGTTTTGTTTATATAATTTATTTATTATTATTATTATTTTAAAAATAATAATTGTCAGCTTTTACAAAAATAATGTTTCTCAAAATTGACTGACTTTGATATTTAATATTTATTTTTATTTTATGTATATACGCTTCTATGTTGTCTTTAATTTATTCAACACAAAAATTAAAATTGGAATTAATTTATATACATACAAAACATCGAGTGCAACAAAATTACAGTACATTACAAAAGCGTTATGTAAATATTTTCATACTATAATGGTTCAAAAGTCGTGTTAGTAATTGATTAGTTCAGTGTCTGTTGAACTATCCTCGTTTTTGTCATACAAACGTCAGCAAAACATAGTCTATGGTTTTTTTTTAATATACATTTTTTTATAAAACAATGATCCCCAGTTAAAAATTATTTTATTATATTTCATGAAATCATAAAATACTGCTTATACTGGTTTACATGTATTTAAAAGCTGTAAACTTGTGCAAACTACAAAACTATAATTTAATCAAAAATAAAAAAAAAAAAAATACCGACCTTCCATCCGTGACAATGTTTGCTGGTGCAACATTGCCGTGACCAGGATTCGAACCTGGGTTACTACGGCCACAACGTAGGGTCCTAACCACTAGACGATCACGGCTATTGGAAGCTTATGACGCATGGCTTATATTTTGATCGAAGTGTTTTAATTGTCAAGTTGTAAAATATTAAATTTGTTTAACTCTTACAAAAAGAATAGGAAATAAACAATATGTACATAAGTATTGTTATTTGTATGCACATATGTACTCACATATGTAGACTTAAATACACTCTTAAATACTTATAAATATGTAAAAGTGACATCAGCTGAAAGCGCTAAACATAATATTGAAAAATTAGAAAGTACTATATACAAATATGAATCGAAAGGCGGAAAAATTAAAACGCTAATACGAACGATGCCCAATCAAGTTGTAATACTTAAATTAGTTGCTGTTTTATTATATTTTATACAATATTACTGTATATAATTAATAAACGTTGCGTCACACATACAATATTTAAAATATAAACAAACAAAAAAAATCAAAATATAGCGTACAGAATGCGCAAAAGCTAATAAACAAAGATATCCTATTTTTATACGAGATAAATAAGTAAATGTATTCATATGTATGTAATACAAACATTTTGTTTTAATATTTTTGTTGTTATAGTGGCAATAAAGCAACAACCTCAAACTCACCTATGTATGTACATACATATGTACATACATGTGTACATATATATTTCTAATTTTAAATGTACATACCTATTTATACTAAATGTTTGCACTCAAAATTAATTTAAAAGAACTCTAAAAGATTTTTAAATAGCACTAAATGTTAGCAGTTATGATTTCGAAAAACACATAAGTACATATGTATGTATGTCAGCGAGATGTTTGGGGTTCAAGTTTTTCACTCTGATAGATTCATAAATCTATGTATTTGCTTTAATAACTCGTTCCACCTGAACTTAGTTATGTGATATTTTTAATATAAACACAAAAAGTCTTTTATTGGTATAATCGAAATCAATCATTCCGGTAGAAAAATATTGATTATAATTAAATATTTATATTCTGAACTTGGTAAGAATCACTTGGTAAGAATTGGCACTTACCGCTGAGATTTCACCTTTAGAAATTTGGTAATTTGCAGACTCTTTCGATCAAATTCATTGAGTTACTAAATAGTAATTGGTTGGGTCTCTCTGGGGAGCACAGTGTTGAATTTTCTTCATTAAAACTAATTTCCATGAAAAAATATTAAACAAGGATAAGGGTTAACTTCAGTTGTAGAGAAGCTAGAATGCCCAAAAGTTTCCATACAAGAACTTGATTTTTTTGCTCACTCGGTTCGTATGGCAGCTACATTGTATACATAGTATGTATGTTATGGTGGCCGGTTGTTGGCTTGGGCAATAATCCACGCCAATTTTCGAGAAGATACATACATACAGTGGCGGACAAAAGTCTACATACACCCCATATTTTCATTGATATGAGAATACAAAAAGTTTTTGGAAAGATGTATTTATACAGTTTTATTCTAACATTTATTATAATAACAATTAACTAAAAACATCCATTATTTAACATAAAACAACAAATTTATGGAAGAAAAACTCAAAAATTGCTTTGACAAAAGTCTACATACTTTGTACATTGTTATATTAACAGTAAGGTACCGTTAGCCTTTTTGTTTTATTTCAGTATGTTTATTGTTTGACATTTATTGAATTTAGTTGTGGTTTAAACACTTCAATAGCTATAATGGCTCCGCGAAATGAAATATCAATTGATGTAAGAAATTTGGTGATAAAACAAAGAAAAGAAAAAAGTCATATGGTAAAATTTCTAAAATTTTAAACTTGAGTCGAGCAACAGTACAGACAAGTAAAAAACTTTAAAAATAATGGTTCCAACGAAAATAAACCACGCAGTGAACGCCCAAAAAAACTATTTCGTCGAGACGTCAACCTGATTCTCAAAGAAGTAGACAAAAATCCAAAAATAAATGCTACAAATTTTGCCGAACGCATAGCAAGTACGTCACAAAAGAGTATCCATTCAAGAAAAATAAAAAAAAACTCTAAACGATAACAGATTCCACAGTAAAACACCACGGAAGAAACCTTTTATTTCTGAAAAAACCGGAAACTTCGAGTAAAGTTCGCCAAAAAACACAAAGAAAAGGAAATGGATTTTTGAAAAAAGAGTTATTTATAGATGATTCTAATTTCACTCTTTTTGGTAGTGATGAAAGGGCTAAAATTTGTAGGAAAACTAACGCTACGCTTGAGCCGAATATCTTAGTATCAATTGTGAAGTTCGGTGGCAGCAGCGTAATGTTTTAGGGAGCTGTTGCGGCCTCTGGAGTTGGATAGTTGGACTTTATTGATGGTGAAATGGACGGTTATAAGTATAAGTCTCTGTCGGAATATAATTTGAAGCCTTTGGTGGATAATTTAGGGCTCGGTTCCGGTTGAATATTTCAACAAGATAACGATCCGATGCATGCGGCGCAAATTGTTAAGGACTGGTTGCTTTATTATACTCCAAGGCTATTAAATAAACCACCTTAAAGTCCAAATTTTAATATTATTGAACATGTCTGGGAGATTTCGGAACGTAGAATTAGAAAGCACCAAATTTTTAGTTCTGCTATACTCTAAGAGCGCATTTGGAACCTTGGAGCAGCATTACATCTGCAGCGTTGACAAATTCAGCAGAATCAATGCCACGGCGCCTTTAAGAAGTTATAGATGCCAATGGGGGACTAAATACTAAGACGTCTTAATAATTAGCATTTTGTAAAGATTTCGCACTGAACTAATATATTTTTGTACTGTATGTAGACTTTTGTCAACACAATTTTTGAGTTTTTATTCCATAAATTTGTAGTTTTATATTAATTAATGGATTTTTTAAGGTTGTTGTTATTAGAAAGAAGATTAGAATAAAGTTGTATCCACACATTTTTCTAAAAAGTTCCTGTACTCTCACATCAAAGAAAGCAGGGGGTGTATGTAAACTTTTATCCGCGACTGTACATATGTATGTATATTCTCAATAAAACAGTTTTCTATACAAATATGTACATGATTTCACATATTTGAAAACGCGATTTTTTTTATGCATTTTATTATTGAAGTAATCAATTATTTCTATTTTGTCCTTATCATCGACTGAAACTAGTAATTGATTGCAAAAACTACTTACATAAGTATGTATATACTACATGTAATGTACATATAACGCACAAATCACTGTTATAAAACATTATTGCTTTTGACTTTGCACCCTTTAACTGCGATTATACATTTACATTACAGCAACAGGTCAATTGAAAAGTCCCCGTCCTACTATAAGAAAACACTTTTATTTGACAACAAAAGTTTCTTCCCTGCGAGCATTCTTTTGAGGTCTGAGAACAGGAAATAGTCGCTGGGGGACAGATTTGGATAATACGGTGAATGCGGAAGCAATTCGAAGTCTAATACATTTTTGGCCATCGTTTTCATTGACTTGTGATACAAGTCAAACAGCCATTTGTTTTTTTTTTTCAAATGCGACTGTTTTTCGGCGATATTGACAAATAAGGCTGTAATAGTCGTTGTTGATGGTCCTTCCTTTTTCAAGATAGTCAGTAAAAAATATTCTATACGTGTGTAGTCCAATCGGATGACTGGTTGTCACATATCGACACAAACACTCAGGTTTATTACGCTTGAAGATCTCCAAACATTGCTCCGAATCATCAACTCGTCGTTGTTTTCGATCAAAAGTGAGCTCCCGCGGCATGAATTTTTCTCAAATCTTGGTGAATGTTATGATGTACACGTTCAGTTCATATCATTAGAAGAGTACCTCCGATCAACCACGCTTCACAGTCATCCAAGATTATTTTATGGACTTTTATGATGTTTTAAAGTTAGCACACTAGACCTTTATGGTTGATTTTTTGGGACAGTGTCCCTAAACTGCCATATTTTTGCTTCAACTGAAGTGAATTATTTTTAGCTATGTTTAATTTTTTTATTATTTATATTAAATACAATTTTTATAATATAAGCCTTGCATTCTATGGTATAATAAAATTAAATTTAATTGTTGTTGTTTTAAAGACCACATTGTAAGAACTACTTCAGCATTGATAGAATTAGTGCTTACTTATTTTTGACCCCCCCGTGCATCCGCCACTGCATCATGAACATTTTGCATTTTCATATTGATTGCAACTTTTAATATGCACAGACTATTTTTGCGTTTTAATATTTCAAGTGCAAGGTTCTAAACAAAATGCATACATATGTATGTTAGTATATGTTTACAGAATTCTATGTACATATATACATTGGCATAAGTGTATGCATGTGTATGTAAACATACTAATGCATATTTTGCATATTTGTGAGAGGAATGTATGAGCTAGTGTATTCGCCAGCACAAAAGTCAAACCAAAGTATTATTGCGGCGTAAAATACTTTTGTTTATTTTCACACTTTTCATACAAATATTTCAAATATTTTTATGCTATTTTTTGCATTTAAAACTGATTAGAACATATGAAATCATTAGGGTTGAGAGTTAATTCGAAAAATTTCTTCTGGCATATTATTCAATAAAATTTTAAATTTTGATTTTATTTAAATTGAAATATTTTTTTTAAGTTCTTAATATACAAGAAAATATATTGAATTAATTTAACTAACCAATTTCAGACATTTTTCATGGATTGCGCCCAGGGCCGCCGAGAGAAAAACCAGGCTCAGGGGTAAAAAGGTGCCTCTACCTTCAAAATTTTTTTTTTTTTTTAATGAGAATAGGTCAAGTATGAAGTAGTGTTTTATGCTCTCAACAAAATTAAATTTGCTTTCTTGTTGATATTGGGTGAAATAAATTTGTTTTGCACGACTTTGAAAATCAATGCTTAACTTTTTGAACACGCAGTCTAAAATCCTCCAATCTTTAATTATTTGGAACTTAGAAGTGAGCTTTTCGAGCTTTGGCGGCAGTGAATACTTCGATAATAATCTGGAGGATATCTTTTCTTGACTAATTCTGCCTCTAGGCTTAGTATAGCTAGTGCTGATTAGCGATCGATGAAATTTTTGATTCTTGCTAAAGGACTAAGCAACATTAACCACTTGAAATAGAAACGTTCACAGTGCAAAATATTTTCAAAGCGATACAAAATTTGGGAAAAGTCTTCCTAATTTTTGAGCACTAATTTCATTGGACAACTTATTAGATATAAATATTGGGTATATCAACGGATAGAAAGGCAATATTTGTTTATTTTAATCTTAAATATTTAATTAAAGGTACGAAAAATTAAAAATGTAATAGAAATTTGAGAACCAATTCTGGAAACGTTTATTTTATACTTTTGACCATTTTTTATCAAAAATGCAGTTAACGTTTTGCTTTTAACCCCATAGAACAAGCCTTAAGAGATAGGGGATTAGTAATTTTTTTGAATTTTTTTCTATGGCCAGTATTATCATTTATTAACATATATTATATTTCGACAGTATACGCATGTATATATTTTGAGCTAAAAATATTGAAAACTATCTGAAAAAAAGAAATATAGCTGATTTTAATCTGCGAGCCTAAGTGCACGGAATGATCTATTCTTAAATGAGTATACCAAAAATTGGACTTTTATTGGCCTTATGAAAAAAAGTTTTGAAGTTTGCATGTTTTTTTTTTGTTTTTGCTTTAAATTGAATTTTGGGTTTTTTGATTGATAATATATGATTCCATGCGTTTACATGTGCTGAGCGTACTCTATAAATTTGAAGTCATTCGGTGCATCCGTTTTTGAAATACGATGGAGGAAAATTAAAAACACACAGTTTTGAGAAAAATCCGCCCTGTTTCTAACTGCTGTATCTTTTAAACGACTTCGAATTTTTAAAAATCTCTTTGCTACCGTATTCTAGATATGTATGTTAAGAAAGAAGTTTTTGGAAAAAAAGGAAATCGATCATCACATGGGAATATTTAACTTCATAAATTTTACGCTCACATATGGTTTCATGTTCAATACTTGCATATTATGGTTTAATTTGTCTTAACAGTAACTCGTCTTAACTTATCACGATAATCGTAAGTATGTCTGTGTATGTTCAAATACTTAAATTACCTTTTTACGTTTCTTTAGTAATATGAGAATTGTCGCTGCTAAATTCCAATTAGTCTCTCTTCTCAGGCTGCTGTTTGCAAATGTTTAAATACACCCATAGTATTTACATATAATTCTGAAAAAACATTAATTAAAAATAACTGCATACAGGAAAAACATGATAAACGCACATATATACATACATACACACATATGTATTAATGTTCGAAAGTTATTCCAAGGTGTAAGGTGTCTTATGTGTGGCTTCTTGTAATAAAGTTTCCTGCGTGACATTTGTAGTTCTGTATTCATTTATTTTCAAATTTAATTTCAGAAAGCATTCGATTTCGTTTGGTTAAGCATTTTTTGTTTTAGCTGAGTTTGGCTTCCTGCTTTTTGAAAATATACTTCAGGTATACTTTTCGCAAGAAATAATTACATTCACAGTAAAGGAATTAGTTTGGTAAGCGCTAGGATGTACAGGTAGTGGTTATTTACTTTAAATTTTTTGTTGGTTTAAACATTTTGTAAGTTTTAATTGAAGTCACCTACTTTTTACTGAAACTTAAATGATGAAATTTAAAATTTTTAACTATATTTCTCTAAACAATTTGTTTTCAAAGCGTTTGTTAAAAAATCTCAAATTATAATCCATTGATTTACTTGATATGAGCTTTCTTCGTATACTTTTATAGCAGTAACAAACAAACAATCAATTGCTTTTACTAGCAAATAAAAAAATAAATGACTCAAAAAATACGTTTTTTTTTGTTATTTTTTTTTTTTTTGTTTCTAAGTTTTCCGCCATAATAAAATTTGTATTGATTGAAAATCTACGCTATCTATTTAAAAATATCTTTTGTTTTCGAATGACCATAACTAGAGAACCCTCTTAAGACTTAAAAGTTGTCAATTAGTGCGAAAAGAAGCTTTTATTTACCAAAGAGAGCTTCCAGCAGGTTTGAGTAGATGGTTAGTGTGTTCAATATGCCACTTTCTAAAGCTTGGTGAATCGAAAGAATCTAATCTTTGCCCTACTGATTTTGTCTCATGTCATTAGGTGCGCAAATAAGCTCCCACTGTTTGTCAATAGATTGTTCCAGCAATTCTTAGTGTTCGATTTCGATATATCCAAAACACGATGAACTTAACCTAGACGTTTCCACATTATTGACTTTGTTTATGTACTCGTATCATATGTAGAGTGGGCCATATAAAATTTTAAATTTCGAAGATAGGGCGTAAAAGATTGAGTGTAGTGTTTGCTGTATGGCATGTAGCGTCGTCCTGCTGGAACCAAATGTTGTCCAAGTCTTCCTCTTCAATTTGCTTAAAGAAAAATTCGGTTAACATTGCGCGATATCGCTCACCATTGATGGTTGCGGTTCCTTCTTCATTTTCGAAGAAAAATGGGCCGATGATTCCACCAGACCAAAATCTGCACCATACAGTGATTCGTGCTGGGTGCTGCATTGGCTTCTCGACGATTACGTGCGGCTTTTCTGTGCCCAAATGTGACAATTCTGCTTGTTAACGTAACTATCGAGGTGGAAATGAGCCTCGTCCGAAAAGATGATTTTTCGGTAAAATTGACCATCCACGGTCAAACAATCTTCTGCCCAGTCTGCGAACTGTAGAATAGTAAATAGCGACCCATTTCGTAAATTTTAGACTTTTTACTGTCACTTTTCGAATGGTATTTGATGATTCCAATGTCGAAATATAGATAATTCAAATTTAAAACGTTAGATGGCCCACCTTATACTTTTGGTTGTGCTCGGCGTCACGTCGCCAAATCCGTTAAAACCTACCTGGAAACGCTTAAACAGGAAAGCCTAACCTACCCGTTATATTTCCCAGATGTTGCATCTTCCAATTATTGTTTGTTCCGTTCGATGGCACATGGTCTGGTTTGTGATCAGTTCCACTCAAAAGACGACATCGAAAAATTTCTTGATTCCTTAGTTGCGCATCTAATTGTTTTGTACTTCTAATTTTTATACCCTGAACAGGGTATATTAAGTTTGTCACGATGTTTGTAACACCCAGAAGGAAGCTTCGGAGACCCTATAAAGTATATATATAAATGATAAGTATGTTGAGCTGAGTCGATTTAGTCATGTCCGTCTGTCTGTCCGTCTGTCTGTATATATACGAACTAGTCCCTCAGTTTTTAAGATATCCTTTTGAAATTTTGCAAACGTCATTTTCTCTTCAAGAAGCTGCTCATTTGTCGGAACGGCCGATATCGGACCACTATAACATATATCTGCCATATAAACTGAACGATCGGAATCAAGTTCTCATATGGAAAACTTTCGAATTTGACAATGTATCTTCACCAAATTTGGTATAGATTATTTTCTAGGAAAAAAATGTAATATCCGAGAAAATTGTTCAGATCGGTTAACTATAACATATAGCTGTCATACAAACTGAACGATCGGAATCAAGTTCTTGTATGGAAAACTTTCACATTTGACAAGATATATTCACGAAATTTGGTATAGATTATTTTCTAAGGCAACAATGTAATCTCCGAAGAAATTGTTCAGATCGGTTAACTATAGCATATAGCTACCATACAAACTGAACGATCGGAATCAAGTTCTTGTATGGAAAACTTTCACATTTGACAAGATATATTCACGAAATTTGGTATAGATTATTTTCTAAGGCAACAATGTAATCTCCGAAGAAATTGTTCAGATCGGTTAACTATAGCATATAGCTACCATACAAACTGAACGATCGGAATCAAGTTCTTGTATGGAAAACTTTCACATTTGACAAGATATATTCACGAAATTTGGTATAGATTATTTTCTAAGGCAACAATGTAATCTCCGAAGAAATTGTTCAGATCGGTTAACTATAGCATATAGCTACCATACAAACTGAACGATCGGAATCAAGTTCTTGTATGGAAAACTTTCACATTTGACAAGATATATTCACGAAATTTGGTATAGATTATTTTTTAAGGTAACAATGTAATCTCCGAAGAAATTGTTCAGAACGGGTTACTATAGCATATAGCTTCTATACAAACTGGACACATAGTTACTAACAGAAATGCACCTGTGAAGGGTATTTAGCTTCGGTGCAACCGAAGTTAACGTTTTTTCTTGTTCTTGACTAATTCTGCCTCTAGGCTTAGTATAGCTAGTGCTGATTAGCGATCGATGAAATTTTTGATCCTTGCTAAAGCACTAAACAAGGTTAACCACTTGAAATAGAAACGTTCACAGTGCAAAATATTTTCAAAGCGATACGAAATTTAGGAAAAGTCTTTCTAATTTTTGAGCACTAATGGCATTCATTAGACAACTTATTAGATATATAAATAATAGTTATATCAACGGATAGGAAGGCAATATTTGTTTATTTTAATCTTAAATATTTAAATAAATTTACGAAAAATTAAAAATGTAATAGAAATTTGAGAACCAATTCTGGTAATGTTTTACTTTAGTTTATTTTATACTTTTGACCATTTTTATCACAAATGCAGTTAACGTTTTGCTTTTAACCCAATAGATTTTTTTTTAATTTTTTCTATGGCCAGTAAAGGGATAGAGATTTAAGTTCATTATCATTTGTTAACATATATTATATTTCGACAGTATACACATGCATATATTTTGAGCTAAAAATATTGAAAACTATCTGAAAAAAAGCAATATAGCTGATTTTAATCTGCAGGCCTAAATGCTCGGAATGATCTATTATTAAATGAATATGTCAAAAATTGGACTTTTATTGGCCTTATGAAAAAAAGTTTTGAAGTTTGCGTGTTTTTTTTTCTTGCCATAAATTGAATTTTGGGTTTTTTTGATTGATAATAGATGATTCCATGCGCTTACATGTGCTGGGCGTACTCTATAAATTTGAAGTCATTCGGTGCATCCGTTTTTGAAATACGATGGAGGAAAATTGAAAACACACAGTTTTGAAAAAATCCGCCCTTCTTCTAACATCTGTATCTTTTAAACGATTTCGAATTTTTAAAAATCTCTTTGCTACCGTATTCTAGATATGTATGTATGTTAAGAAAGAAATTTTTTGAAAAAAAATCGGTCATCACATGGGAATATTTAACTTCATAAATTTTACGCCCACATATGATTTTATGTTCAATACTTGCATATTATGGTTTAATTTGTCTTAACAGTAACTCGTCTTAACTTATCACGGTAATCGTAAGTATGTCTGTGTATGTTCAAATACTTAAATTACCTTTTTACCTTTCTTTAGTAATATGAGAATTACCGCTGCTAAATTCCAATTAGTCTCTCTTCTCAAGCGGCTGTTTGCGAATGTTTAAATACACACACATGTATTTACATATAATTCTGAAAAACATTAATTAAAAATAACTGCATACAGGAAAGGCATGATAAACGCACATACTTATATACATACATATGTCCATATGTTCGAAAGTTATTCCAAGGTGTAAGGTGTCTTATGTGTGGCTTCTTGTACAAAAGTTTCCTGCGTGACATTTGTAGTTCTGTATTCATTTATTTTCAAATTTAATTTCAGAAAGCATTCGATTTCGCTTGGTTAAGCAGTTTTTGTTTTTGCTGAATTGTTTGGCTTCCTGCTTTTTGAAAATATACTTTAGGTATACTTTTCTCCAGAAATAATTACATTCACAGTAAAGGAATTAGTTTGGTAAGCGCTAGGATGTACAGGTAGTGGTTATTTACTTTAAATTTTTTGTTCGGCGTAAAAATTTTGAAAGTTTTAATTGAAGTCACCTACTTTTTACTGAAACTTAAATGATGAAATTTAAAATTTTTAACTATATTTCTCTAAACAATTTGTTTTCAAAGCGTTTGTTAAAAAATCTCAAATTATAATCCATTGATTTACTTGATATGAGCTTTCTTCGTATACTTTTATAGCAGTAACAAACAAACAATCAATTGCTTTTACTAGCAAATAAAAAAATAAATGACTCAAAAAATACGTTTTTTTTGGTATTTTTTTTTTGTTTTTACGTTTTTCGCCATAATAAAATTTGTATTGGTTGAAAATCTACGCTATCTATTTAAATATATCTTTTGTTTTCGAATGACCTTAAACTAGAAAACCCTCTTAAGTCTTGAAAGTTGTCATTTAGTGCGAAAAGAAGCTTTTATTTACTAAAGAGAGCATCAAAAAATAGGTCAGCGTAAGATTGCATCGCAGAGCTGCCAGCTGGTTTGAGTAGATGGTTGTGTGTTCAATATGCCACTTTCTAAAGCTTGGTGAATCGAAAGAATCTAATCTTTGCCCTAGTGACTCATGTCATTAGGTTCGCAAATAAGCTCCCACTGTTTGTCAATAGATTGTTCCAGCAATTCGTAGTGTTCGATTTGGATATATCCAAAACATGATGAACTTAACCTAGACGTTTCCACATTAGTGACTTTGTTTATGTATCATATATAGAGTGGGCCATATAAAATTTTAAATTTCGAAGATAGGGCGTAAAAGATTGAGTGTAGCGTTTGCTGTATGGCACGTAGCGCCGTCCTGCTGGAACCAAATGTTGTCCAAGTCTTCCTCTTCAATTTGCTTGAAGAAAAATTCGGTTAACATTGCGCGATATCGCTCACCATTGATGATTGCGGTTCCTTCTTCATTTTCGCAGAAAAATGGGCCGATGATTCCACCAGACCAAAATCTGCACCATACAGGTATTCGTGCTGGCTTCTCGACGATTACGTGCTGGTTTTCTGTGCCCAAATGTGACAATTCTGCTTGTTAACGTAACCATCGAGGTGGAAATGAGCCTCGTCCGAAAAGATGATTTTTCGGTAAAATTGACCATCCTCGGTCAAACGATCTTCTGCCCAATCTGCGAACTGTAGAATAGTAAATGGTATTTGATGATTCCGATGTCGAAATATAGATAATTCAAATTTAAAACGTTAGATGGCCCACCCTATACTTTTGGTTGTGCTCGGCCTCACGTCGCCAAATCCGTTAAAACCTACCTAGAAACGCTTAAACAGGAAAGCCTAACCTACCCGCTATATTTCCCAGATATTGCACCTTCCGATTATTGTTTGTTCCGTTCGATGGCACATGGTCTGGTTTGTGATCAGTTCCACTCACAAGACGACATCGAAAAATTTCTTGATTCCTTAGTTGCGCACCTAATTGTTTTGTACTTTTAATTTTTTTGTAAATGCCGTTATATTCACTGACGACAGTGATTATCAAATGATTTCTCTAGTTCATAGTCATAAAAGCTCTATTGCAGAGAACATATGTAAATACATAATTAAATTCTTAGATCCGTACCAATTGCAATAACTTGGAAATTTTTATTTACTCCCTGAAGCGTATGTCACCAATCTTTATGTCAATACGTCACTCAGCTGTCCCTACTAGCAATGATGATTCTTTTCATTTTCAGTTTTTATGAACGAAGTAAAAGCCTGACTTAAATACATCCATATAGCAACACACTAATGTCATTTCTTGGGTTTCTTGCATCTGTCCGCCTTGCTCTACATGACAACAGAATTTCTCATTTCATACAAATTGTCAATGTGACGACAGAAGACGAGCCAGATAGCAAAAAAGAGAGTAAGAGACGAATAAAATGGGCGACAATATCATTGCCCTCTCGAGGGCTGCAGTGCTTATGTTAATGCTAATGTTGTTTTCGACTTATTTGCATGATTTCTTTGTGCGAAGCTTATTTATCATAGTTTTCCTTGAATCTTTAGGAAAATGAAAAAAAAAGTAAATGTAAATAGTTAGGTTGTCGAATTGTGTTGTTAAAGGCTATTTGCATGCGCCGACCGTATGGCAGACACACCCATACAATCTTGCAGATACATACATATGTATGTATGTACACCTATACGGGTATGTGCGAAACTTTTTATTTGCCTTGAACTTTTCTGTTGCTGCTCTGCTAAATTTTTTGACTTTTGCTTTTCCCTTTTTGGGATTTCGTTTTATTTTTGCCTTACTTTGATGCTACTAATGATGAATACGGCAGAGGAGAGTGAAAATTGAAAAATTGTATACTTTACATACATAGAGATATATACTACATATGTACATAGAGATATATACTACATACATAGAGATATATACTATATGTATGTAAATACTTCTATGTGCATAGTAAGGACATATTTCGTAGCTGAGAGGAGAATCATGTACACCATTGCCAAAAATAAACAATGCTTCTTTCGGCAAATCATTGGCACCAATTTCAAAATAAATCATCCGTCCTAAACTGATTTTCGCTTGAATGTACAGTTTGTGTGTCTAGATGCATTCGAGGCAAAGGGTATTATTAAAGACAAACAAATGTGAAACTATGCCATCAGGCAAATCCCTGTACATCTCCCTTATAAGGGGTTCTCAAACTTTTTGAAAAGCACTTAATGCTTTTAAATCTCAACTAAACCATCTTCCTTTAAAAAATACTTATAAAAATATCTTGCTCAAAGCTAAAAGTTGAAGATTGCGTGATTTTCCGCACAACTATAATGGTGAAACCGGTTTTACCGCACAAAGTGCATTGTTTTAATTAACATGCCACTTAGAGCTCAGTTGAGTAATTTACAGCAATATGATTTTTGCCTACCGAAGTGTTGAATCTGACAATTCATTAAGAGTATGAACAACTTGTATAAGTATGCATGTACTGAATAAAGCTTCGATGTAGCCACCACAAGTATTTACTTATCTCTATCTATAGTATATTTATCTGTATTTATATACTTAACACATCTCTAGTTATCTACGCTCATATGGAAGAGAAGCTTAAGTTGACTAAAGAGAGAAATTTGTTTTCATATTTATATTAATGCAATGACTAAAATTTTCGGCGTCTAATCGATCTAATAACGCACAATTTAGCTTAATTATTATTTAATAATTTCATATAACATTGGCTAAACTTTGCCGGACACTTTAGATAAAATCACGTTTAAAATAGCGATACAGAAAGTAGCAAATACTTTCGTATACAAAAATGTATTTCTCCCAACAATTTTTTATTGATGTATGAGAAGTCAAATTAAAACGTCCACTCCATGACTTTAATTTCTTTATTTCGGAACTAATATTTTGCCAGCAGATTTCTTAGCTTCGGTGCATTATCTCTCATTTATTTTTGCGCTGATCAACTTTATTATAAGAATATACCCTGTTTTGTATTATAAATATATATCATTTTCTAATTGACTTCACATTCCCCATTCCTCTGTCTGAAATTTGGCAAAATATGCATATAAAAGGGTATTGCCCAAACTTGTTTATAAAAATTAAATAATAAATAAATTGAAAATATTTATCTAAATTTATACAAAGTATATATTTGCAGTTAACTAGATTAAATACAGAACCACACACAAACAAAACCACTCACTCACAAATTAACATTCTCATACCAAGTTTCCATCACACTAACGGCTTCTGACGCCCAATCTGCTACTACTACCAATAATTTCCTATTTTAAGCTTGTAACGCGGTGCAAATATGTTTGTGTGTATTTCTAATATTGCGAAAATGTTACGGCGCCTACAGATTTGCCACCCACGGGATTTGACGCCAGAGTTCCTATTTATTTGTGCTAATGGACGCCCGCATACATACATATACTGCAATATATCACACACTTTCTATATTCATACATACATGTAAATACGTATTTATATGGCTCTAAAAGTTAGTTACCAACCAAAGCCTTATGTCCTCATTCTTTGCGCAGTGGTTTGCTTATTGTGGATTTTATTAAATGACTTGATACGGGGTGTCACATCACTCTACCCGAACTCGCTTGAATAGTTATTGCCATAATATTATTTCTAGCATATTGCTGCCAAAGCTGTTGTCGGCTTTGCAGATAAAATAAGTGAATTGGCAAAACTAGGAATATTCAGATTTTGCTTGGTGACACAAATATGAATAGAGTGTTGATTTATTAGTTGAGCGCTATTCTGGCCATGTTAGGCACTTGACACAGTAATTAATATTTTTTTAAATTTTTTTCTGAAACAATAATTTATATTTTATATTTTGGTTAAACTCATTAAAACTACAGGCTAATTATATGATTGCACTTTTAAAGATAACAGTAGCCGTGCTTGTCGTCACCCTAAAAACTCTATGCATTAAATGTAGTAAGTAATCGCCATTAACAATTTAGGTATGTCTTCATTCCCATATTGCTGCTGAAGTTCATAAAAATTTCAAGATTTACTGGTTAATACCCTACTATTCTAATGTCCTATACTCAAGTGTAACAAAAATAAGGGGACTATGTTGACTCTTAGCAATCTAATTTTGAAAACATGGTCTGTAAAAGAAGAAACTTTATGTACCAGGTTGGTTTAAAATAAGTGTTGAATACAACTTTCCAACCATCGGCAAAATATTTTAAAGCACTAATAACAAAATTAAACAAAACCTGTATTGGACGATGGACAAGATACCAGTTTTTTCTTAATTATTTGTTATGTCTTGTAAGAAAAAATTCAATGCGTATGCAACATGTCCCCCATAACCAAGAAGTTTAAATTCGTGACTGTTTCCAGTGATTTTAAATCCCTGCCTTAGTCGGGATTTACAAATGACTACACAAATTAGAAAGTTGTCTGACACGAACATACGAAATTTAATACATTGAGTCAATGTGGAAAACGTCAACTAGAGGATCGGAATAATTTAAAAAAAAACTTCTTCATTTAATTTCATTGAAATGTCACACATTGAATTGTTTAAATACCGCTGTAAATATGGGAATAATTTAATGGGGTATATTAGGGCGGAGAGATCGATTGTACTAATTTTGACATTGCTCAGGTGTAGTCGAGAACATATTTTTCTGTTGCAAGAGTAAATCGTATCAATAGAGCGTACTTAACTGGAAGATCAAAACTTTTGTAAAGAAAAAACAAATGTAACGTAAAAAGCAAATCTATGTTCGAAAATCGAGTTAAAAACCTTTTTTTTTGGACATTCCGCAATACGAAAGAAAGAAGAAAAATTTTTCGCAAAACGAAAAAAGAAGATTTAAAATCTTTCTTTAATTTTTTGTATGGTAAACTATGTATACTCTCACAACAAAACCCACTTCACTGGAAATTAACTGTTCTTATTAGCAGCTCACAGTTTTGCCAGTTTTATATTTCAGCGTTACCAGCCACCACTATGAGATCATGGGCTCTCTCAACAAGTTAAAAAAAAGAGTTTTGTAACTTAACGATTCATTCGAGCGTTGAGTATTGAAAAAATTCTAAAAACTAAGAAATATATTCATTTAGTTTGATCTCATGTTCTCTGAATCTAGAATATGATTAATTTGCTTGAATATGATTCAAACTAGCTTTAAGCATTATTGTTTTATGAATTTGCATTTAATTAAGCTCAACAAATTTTTTTAATAATAAACATTTTTTTCTCTTTACAGGTAAGTGTTATCGCCGCAACTACAAGTTTAATTATTCTTTATGTGCCTAGATATGTAAGTTATTATATTTAACCTTCTATGTGCTCTTCTCGGGTACTGCATATTTAATTACAAGAAAACTTCGTTCGTTTACGTAAAGTCATTAAGCCAACGTGCACATGAAAAGCCCTTTAAAAGCGTACGAATTCATATGAGCGAGTCCTTTTAACAGGGGTAAGCATAGGCAAACGCATGCGTACAAACTTATGTAACTGATATCTTATACCATAACCAAGTTCAGGTAGATAATTTTGCGTTGCATATGTGTGCACTGTCCTACATTAAGCTGTGTGTCTTTTAGATTGAAGTCTCTCAAAGGTGACGCGCTTAAAGTTTTACTGCGTAATCCTCACTAGAGGCATTTTCAGAACACAGAGCAGAGTGTATGACAGACACTTGACTGCAGCTGTTGTGGCTATGAGCCAGTCGTAAGAGTATGTAGGCACTTTACTGGTAGGGCCACTTAAATTAGTAGCCTTATGCAGATTTTCTTTACTAAGCGCATTTGTGCATACATGAATTAAGGTACTGAAATATTTTTAAACTACTTTGTTTGCCAAAGTCAAGCATAATCGAAAATATCAATTTTTATTTTCGACTACCCAATATAATATGTGTACATACAAAATCTATATATTGCTAAATCTTCTACAAAAAAGCTTAAATGGAAAACTGCTTTCCTCGCGTAAAACCAGCCTTTTTTCAACATTTTTTTCTCCCATACTATAAAAACTGAAATATTTTATTACAATTTTTTATTGTTACAAACATACACAATACAAAGAAATTATAAAACTTTTGGAAAACAATATTTTGGATGCTTGGCAGACATTTTTACAAAAACATGAAACTTTCAGTGAACATTTATTTTTAATCGTTCTACAACTAAACGAAAGAAAATACATCGTCCAAGTCTTTAAGAATTGTATCTCAAAAACCAAAGAAAATTTCATGAGGGTCGGTTGAATAGTTCTCGAGAAATCTTGCCAACCGACTTCAATAACACAGTTTCGTGAAAAATGCATTTAAATATTTGAGTGACAATAAAAGCTAGCCTCGAGCGCACAAGTTCTCAAGGTTGTATCTCCGAAACTATTGCTCGGATCAAATTGAAAATTTAGAACAATTATGTAAAGGTGTTATAGAATTTAATAAGGCAATAAAATCGATTGTTTGAAACCCGTGAGCCCATGTAACCCCTTAAAGAGAGTTAAATTCGGAAGGTTACAAATAATGCTACGAATTATTATTTAAGCAAAGAACTTAAAATCTTATTCAAGTTTTTCCATAAACTCGAGTTTCATGTTTCTTGTTTATGAATTGTAGAGTTTTTAGTGTTCAAGGAACTCTATGTTTAATTTATCAATTTTTGTGTATGATAGTTACCTATTTAAAGCATTTTTTTAATTGATTAAACAGTAAATCCAAATTTGGTTTCAGCACAACCTAATACCTTAAACGAATGTTGAAGGGGATGTGGAGAAAAATGTTTTGCTAAATAAACTCGTAGTTTATTACTGAACTCGGCTTTGTGACGTAAATGTACAAAAATTGAAATCCATATAATTATGAACCAAATAATTGTCGAACGGTTTTATTTTTCAAATTATTGAGAAATATGTAAAGGATGATCCATTTTGACGTTTCTTACTTTTTTTTTAAAGAGAAAACATAAAAAATTCAAGTTCAATGGAGAATGTTTATTATTGTTCAAAAGAATATTCTTTGGCATTTATTTTTTGAAGATTATCTCTTTCAAATGTTCGCCGCAGCTGCGTCTAAGATGGTCTATCTATAGTTGAGTCCAATTTTCGATGACTCGTTCGAGCATTTCGACTGGTAACTGGCGAATGACACTCCAGATGTTTTGCTCCCGGGCCTGATTAAAAGTGGGATTGTCCGCATTGACTTTGAACTTTACATATCCTCACAGGAAGTAGTATAACGGTGGCCAATTGATCGGCCTAAAAGTAAAATTTTCTGCTCACCGAAGGGTTCTCTCAATAAACTAATTAATTGACGCGGTTACGTTCTGATCGGCATAATTTTTGAAGAAATATGCTTTTAGCTTGTTTACATACTAGTTGAGCCAGAAATGGGCGTTATTGCTAAACAAAATTTGGTTCGAAAACGTCGAATGTTCTTGGAACTTTTGAAGAGCCCATAGAACGCAGCGATGTTGCTTGATAAGGTCGATCGGATTCAGTTCAAAATGTGTTTTGTACGCTTTCAATTTAAGATCTCGAATGTGCCAAGTCGTTCCGAGTTGCTGCAAAGGATGCCAAATTGTCTTCATGGTCTTCGTAAACAGTCTCAGCGGCGGATGCTATATTTTCTTCACTACATGCTGGACGTTGTCTATTTGGTCGAATATTATCCAATAATGAATGCTGGGTCTCAAGATTACTGATGGTGTTGCGCGTAATATGCTCAGTAGTCCGATTGTGTTGACAATAAGTTGAGCGAAGCACGAAACACATTCTTTAAAGAACATGAATTTTCATAACAAAGTTAAACGATTTAAAAACGCTGTTCAGGAGTAAATCTTTCAATGATGGAATACCAAACAAAACTGAACATAACATGACAGCTTGACACGACTAACGCGAGATCGGTCAAAACAAGGCTATTGAAAAGACACCTCTACTTGGATCACCCGTTATTTAAACCCATCACTCTCTTCATAAATGTTCACTTCTCATATTATAATCAATTAAAACTCTATTGCTGCGATGTTCATATAATATAATGGTTAAGAAAAAACAAAAATATAATGTAATTAAATATTTGTGTACACGAGTTTTTGTATACAAGTATGGTGTCTCAATATTAAATTTTTTGTTGTTATTTACTGTTTTTGTGCAAATTCTCGTTAATTGATTTCAGTAGTATAAATTGTTAAAAGTGTGCGATTTCAATTAAAGCATTTTTCTGGACGTAAACAAATAAAAATTAAATTTTTCTGGCTTGGTTCAATAATTGTACGTGTTTATGTAGGCTAACTAAATAATTTTGAATCACCGTGAAGGAAATTTATTCGGAGTAGCAGTACTCTAATGATATCCAATCAACATGTACATCATCATTCACGAATATGTGGGCATGAGAAAGCTCTGTGCAAAGTAGGTGCCATGCGAATTCACTTTTGACCATAAACCACGACGTGTTGATGATTCGCAGCAGTGTTTGGAGATGTTCAAGCGAAACAAACCTGAGTTTTTGTGGAACCCGATCTAAACCATGAAAAAACACGATAGTCGGTTGACAAGACTATGTCGTCTGTGTTTTGGGATGCGCATGGAATAATTTTTAGTGACTGACTTAAACAAGGAAGGACCATTAATAGCGACTATTACATAGTATTTTTGGGTTAAAATTTGAAGAAAGGACGTTTTAAAAAGAAATCCCCCCATTTAAAGGAAAACGATGACAAAAATCCATTAATTGAATTTCAATTTCTTTGGCATTCCCCCGTATTCTCCAGATCTGATACCAGAGTCTATCACTAGTTCTTAGTTCTCAAAAGAATTTTCGCTGGGTAGAAATTTTCGTCGACCGAGTACAGGAATCAGTATATACTTATCCATTTGATTAGGAATTTAAAACTGGCAATCGAAACAAAAGAGTCAAGCAAATACATAAGTCAAGGCAAATAGGAAAGCAATGTCAGCAGATCAATAACTTTGTATTGAATAAGCTAAGTTTTTGTATACTTACTTTTTGTTGACTTAGCTATACTGGGAAAATAGCAATTAAGTGATTTGACTTTTAAACGTGATGCTTTTTGTATATATGTATATACATATACATTGTATGTATTCTTTACTTGGAATAGCAATATAAATATTAATTTGCGCCTCATTCCTTTAAGTGCTTTTAATTGTATGCTTTAATAACTTTGTAGCCGCTCACGTTTTCCATACGCAAAGATGCCGACCCAGCAGGTTACAGCAGTAGTTTATATAATCCAATCAAGTATTGAAATCTGAATCATCACAAAAGAGCATACTTATATTTTACGCAAATATAAATAAATAGCTAAAAACCGAGTACACTTAAAGCAAATCAATATTTGTAACTCTCCATCTACAGATAAGGAAGGACGGATTCAAAATTTCTCATATTCCATTGAATTCCATTTACAAAGCTTTGTAACCGCATAGAGGCATATGAGTGTGTGTCCAAGTGATTACTTAAAAATAAAAACTTTTGCTTTGAGCTACATATCTTAAGTATATCATATACACAAACTGATTATCTATTTTAAACACACGAGCATTTGCTCCATTGAAGAAGATACATGAATGAATTTATTCAAGTCTATAGCACTTGATGTTCATAGAGGAATATCATTTAGTGTCTATGTTTGCTATTTAACTATTGCTTAAGTCAACGTACTTGCTATATAAGTACTTAAGTGCACATTAATCCACAAACTGAAACTATTTGCATACAGTAGTGGCCAAATGAAGGTTACATCGTTTGAAATTTTCTTCATTTCAACTGACTTTAACGTTTGATTTTATTTTACAATGAAGATTATATTGCAATGACATTGTCTAGATTGTGCTAATCAGAGGTTTATAATAAAAATGTTCTTGAATTGTATTTGTAGTTGAGTTGCAGAAAAAGTAATTGAAAAAAGAAATAAATACAAGGTGTGTTCTAAAATAATCGAAGTTTTTGGAAGTGGAGTATAATGCACTTCATATAATCATTTAAAGCTATTATTTATTTAAAATATACTCCGTTAGACTCAAACAACGTATGGAACTGTATGCCAATTATATAATAGGATATTTGTTCAGCACCACGACTGCTTGAATAGCTGGTATTTCCTCATAAAGTGAGAAAACAAATAAGATATTTTAATGAAACTTGGTAAATGTGTTCCTTGGCTCAAAAATGAGAACGAATTCGTAGATGGGCGTTTTCGGACCACTGCCACGTCCACAAAATGACATTCAACGAAAATCTATAAAGTACCATAACTAAGCACTCAACAATAATGTGTCGGGAAGAAACTTTGTCTAAATAGTGCGCTTAAAGAATGCCACCTTATGACCAAAAATTGTCCAAATGAGATCCAAACTATTCAAACCACCTTTTTATCGAAAATATCGGTCAATCTGTAAGATATAATATATAGGAGAGAAGTATGGGTTGAATCGGATCAATAATGTCTTTAGCCTTCCTATAACCAATAGAAAGATTTTTGAAAATGCCACTTGACTTTATACCACATGTATCGGCAAAAATTGGGTGATGACTTCCTCATGACCCCATGTAAATTACAAACCTTTGCACCGAAAGACCCAAACACTGGCTTTGATTCTAGCGGGTTGTAAGAGTGTGGAATGTTCTTTTAAACTCGAACTTAGACCTTCCTTACTTTAATTCATGTGAAACAAATCGCGCACACATCTTTCTTATCCCAAAATCTTCAGTTAAAATCAAATAGTGTTTTTACTGGAGAATTCAGCCATCATGCTTGTAACGGGTGATTTTTTAAGAGCTTGATAACTTTTTTAAAAAAAAAAACGCATAAAATTTGCAAAATCTCATCGGTTCTTTATTTGAAACGTTAGATTGGTTCATGACATTTACTTTTTGAAGATAATTTCATTTAAATGTTGACCGCGGCTGCGTCTTAGGTGGTCCATTCGGAAAGTCCAATTTTGGGCAACTTTTTCGAGCATTTCGGCCGGAATAGCCCGAATTTCTTCGGAAATGTTGTCTTCCAAAGCTGGAATAGTTGCTGGCTTATTTCTGTAGACTTTAGACTTGACGTAGCCCCACAAAAAATAGTCTAAAGGCGTTAAATCGCATGATCTTGGTGGCCAACTTACGGGTCCATTTCTTGAGATGAATTGTTGTCCGAAGTTTTCCCTCAAAATGGCCATAGAATCGCGAGCTGTGTGGCATGTAGCGCCATCTTGTTGAAACCACATGTCAACCAAGTTCAGTTCTTCCATTTTTGGCAACAAAAAGTTTGTTAGCATCGAACGATAGCGATCGCCATTCACCGTAACGTTGCGTCCAACAGCATCTTTGAAAAAATACGGTCCAATGATTCCACCAGCGTACAAACCACACCAAACAGTGCATTTTTCGGGATGCATGGGCAGTTCTTGAACGGCTTCTGGTTGCTCTTCACCCCAAATGCGGCAATTTTGCTTATTTACGTAGCCATTCAACCAGAAATGAGCCTCATCGCTCATCGGACACGGACGCGAAACACATTTCGAACCGAACACTGATTTTGGTAATAAAATTCAATGATTTGCAAGCGTTGCTCGTTAGTAAGTCTATTCATGATGAAATGTCAAAGCATACTGAGCATCTTTCTCTTTGACACCATGTCTGACATCCCACGTGATCTGTCAAATACTACTGCATGAAAATCCTAACCTCAAAAAAATCACCCGTTAGTAAAATTTTCATCGATACTAATAATTTCACGGACCTTTTCCAGCCATTCAGTAAGATTGCTAATTTCTGGATGACCTGGCTCTTGATCGTCTTTTAAATCCTTACAATCATTTTTCAATCATGTAATCCACGCATAAACTTGAGACAGACTTATACAATCGTCACCATAAGCCTTAGCGAATATATTTTTTTAAGTTTAACACAACATTTTATATTTACTCTTTGTTAAAATGCACACGGACGGACGAACAGGCATACAGTCAACCGGATTTCAACTCGTCTCGTAAAGGTATCGTCCTCCCGAGCATTTATATGCATATATATATGTATACTAGGGGATCCGGCCACGCGTTGCTTTGGTATACATTTTATACTTCATATAATAAACTATTGAATACAGCGAAAATTCTAGTTACTACTAAAAGTGAGAATGTTTTTGTCGGTATAAGAATCCAAGGGATTGTACTTGAGATTTAATTTGGAATATGTTCATCCAAATAAATTTCATTGGAAAAAATAACGAATTTAAGGCTGCTTTCTCAATGTTTGGTTACCAGCCTTTCTGTCCAGTTAATAGAGTTGTCCGCTTAATAGATTGTACTTAATATACATCAACAATTTGCATGGTTAATGGAGATGTCCGCTTAATAGAGAGTCTATTTAATAGAGCTTTCATTGTATTTTTTATTTATGAATTGTTTTTACTATCCTATCTTTTAAGTTGGTTCGAATTGGACACAGTGTGCTAAATTTTACTAAAATCGGTTCAGTAGTTTAGGAGTCCATCGCGGACAAACAACGTGACACGTGCTTTTTATATATAAAGATAGAAACCTATATCTATCTCGATTTGTTTTAGGTGGTATGTACAACCTTTATGCATCATAGTATTAGTTTTTACTTGGTATTTATTAGAAACATTTAATAATTGAGAGCTTGCAAGTTTAAATTACTTTATTAAGTAGTGAAAGTTAAAAGTCATTTGTTTATAAAAATATCTAAATAGCTTGGTATTTTAATTTAGACACCTAAAAATTTGTATTTTTGTCACATCTGACTACAATGTAAAATGCTATAAAAAAACGCCAGAAATTCGCGTAGAACGTGGTACTTTGACGAATGTGCAACACCACTGTTGCCACCTCGAACGCACTCTAATATTACTTAATGTCTTCAAATACACTAATTACATTCATTATTTCCATATTTATTTCTGATATTAACAGAAAGACAGTTTTTTGAACGATAGTCTTGAGGGTTTCGCTAAGGCGATAATACTTTTTATTTATTTATTTTTTTTTTTTAATTTCCAAAAGTACTTGAAATACTTTCAGATAATGCCTAAAACCCAATTTTCGAACTGTTCCAAAGTACATTAGCATTCAATATGAGTCAAACGTGAGTTTTTGATTATAAGCACCTTTGAGTATCAATAAAATTTAATGACTAATACGCTCAGGTAAATGTTTGAATGTGAAAATAACAAAGAATATACGCATTTGAGTCAGTTAATTATCATTATATTAAATCGTAGTAATTAATAATTAAAATGGTCTTATCTCTTCTGTTGTTCCCGATTAACAAGGTTCAATGTACAATTTTGTTATTTCACGACAAATTCCCACCCTCAAAGGCATACATTATTAAAATCTGCCTTATGATTATCACACACATCAAGTTAAACCAGCCGTAAAAAGTCTATGTTAAGAGTTAAACATGTTGCTTAACGTAGCGAGTCATCCACTTGAATGGTTCCCTGCCTGCTTCTTCATCGGGCTATTAAATTATACCAATATCAGTATTAGATGTTAATTCAAAAATATAATGTTTCCTATTATATTTAATTTAAATTCCTCTTTTATTTTCGAATATATTACACAAATGGATTATTGTTATGTTCGACATTTCCTTGAATTTCTCCGCTAATGTCAATAGGTGAGTGTGTTATCGCTATTTTCGCCGAAGGAATGCTTGGATTGATATTGCCTTGCTTCAATGCGAGAAAGGGCATTTAATTTAGTTTAAATCAATTATATAAGTCAATCTTATTTTTCTGATGGCGACTGTCAATTAAATGTCATTGTACTCATATGTTATGAATGCAAACGAAATGTGGTTTTACGGATATACTACATATGTACATATGGAGAACTGTTACAGGCATACTAAAAAACATCATATCAAACTATCTTATAATACATCACTCTTAAAATGAACGTTGAAACGTTTTGTCATCGCCCTTTTTAGAGTAATGTCTCAAAAGCTCTGATAACTTGTTGATAGTAATGCTTCAAAATGAATTTAATGACTACCGAAAATACCCATCCAGTGAACTTAATCTTCTTCTTCTCTTCTTTACTGGCGTAGACACCGCTTTCGCGATTATAGCCGAGTCAACAACAGCGCGCCAGTCGTTTCTTCTCTTCGCTACGTGGCGCCAATTGGATATTCCAAGCGAAGCCAGGTCCTTCTCCACTTGTTCCTTCCAACGGAGTGGAGGTCTTCCTCTTCCTCTGCTTCCCCCGGCAGGTACTGCGTCGAATACTTTCAGAGCTGAAGTGTTTTCGTCCATTCGGACAACATGACCTTGCCAGCTAGCCGCTGTCTTTTAATTCGCTGAACTATGTCAATGTCGTCGTATATCTCCTACAGCTCATCGTTCCATCGAATGAGATATTTGTCGTGGCCAATGCGAAAAGGACCATAAATCTTTCGCAGAACCTTTCTCTCGAAAACTCGCAATGTCGACTCATCAGTTGTTGTCACCATATAGCAGGACGAGAATTATGAGCGACTTATACGAAGCGAATTAGCACCTGTTGGCAAGAGTTATCCTGCGTTGGATTTCCAGGCTGACATTGTTGGTGGTATTTATACTGGTGCCCAAATATACGAAACTACTCGTATCTACAGGATGGTGTCTTGTGTAGAAGTTCACGCAGGTGAGGAAAGTTCTCTGATCGCCATTCACTTAGGAGTGGCCAGAAACGATTCTTTTACATATGTCTCAAGCAATTCACGACTTCCGGTCTTTGAGAAAGTATCCTCTGGGTAGCCTAAGAACATCCGTTTGAAGGCGAGCTAAAGTGAGAAGGCGAAATATTCCCTAATTAGGGTTGTGCGCTGGGTTTGGGACCCGCCACGTGAAAAACACCCCCAATGGAAGGAAACAACAAGCCTCAGATAAGTCAACTTAATCTACCGGATCTACAGATTGTCGGTACATAGTTTTTAAAATTTCAGATTGAGTAGCATCATTAACAGTGAAATGCTCTAGAGCTGCTAATATACACAGATACATAGATCTTTTGGACCAGAAAATTCACAGGAAAACCTGCAGCAATCTTCAATTTCATGGTAAAATGTTGATTTGGATTTGTTCATAAATAAGACTTTTGGTAATAATTCGATTTTGATATTCAATAAGTATGTAGATGCCATCGATGGCGATCTTCTAATTTTTAAACTGATTTTTTGCCGACACAGCTTCGAAATTTTTTTTCAAACTGCCTTTTTCTTGAGGCCTGAGATCAGCTATGTTTGAATAGAATGCGATGGATGGGGAAACTGTTCCAAACCAAATTCATTACATTTTTCAGTGAGTCGCGGTGAACTACCGCTGGTGAATCGGACGATTGTGGGCTTGCTTGTACAAACTTTGTACAGAGCCTTAGCTTATCCTAGATTATCCGCTCTTATCGAAAAACTTTCTTTTACGGTGATAGAATACTACCAATATTCGGACTAGCTGCAAAGAATCTTGATTTATTCCAAATGACTTCAAAACATTCTTACAAAAACGATACCAAGTTTTCAGCTTTCCTGGTATATAAGGCGATTTAATCAATTACACTTCCTTTTTCTTGGGTAGGCGCCAGCTATAAACTCTGTATATTTTTATCGTGCTAAAATATTTAAATATTTAGACTTGTATGTATGTATATAGTAAAGCTTTTAACTAAAAAAAATTTCAATAAAAAACGATTACTGCAACAATTCAATTCAAGTTCTGAGGATGCGGATGAAAAAGTCAAAACATGCTCTAATGTGTATTCAGATACTGGCTGCCAATCCATAGTAAAAGTTATAAAATATTATACAATAAGAAAATAATCATCAGGAAGCGAAACATGTGAATAATTCTGAATACGCTTATTAAATTATTCAACATTTCCATCATGCCAGTGAGCATTTAGAATAACCGTAGTAAATTTTCTTTGTTTTTATTCAACGACGTTTGCACATACCTATATTTTTGCTTTACATATATGTGTACATATGTATGTATGTATTCAAATATGCGCTTTTATTTACATATGTATATATGTAGGTATGTATAATAGACTATGCATAATAAATGCCAGCCATTAATGGCAGCTCACTATCTGCGTCAACTCTTTACTTGTCTATCCACACTTTTGTCACTCCCACTTTGTAATGTTTTTGTACGTGCTCAGCGCCCACACAATCAAAGCAATATGATTTCACAGCTGGTCTCATTTAACTGCACGCAGTGACGGAGACAATGGTCTAACCAGTCAATTGTTTGGGTTTCACCAGCAAAGAAGCCAAAAAGCTACTAAAGATTTAAAAATGCATACAAAACGCAACACAACAAAATCGTCGTCAACAAGGTACAAATAAATAAAAATAATTCCAAAACAAAACCAGTAAGGTAGGCTTGCCGTCAGGTGCAACCGAACTTTTATGCCCAATGCACGATACATTTGCCGATATTGTAGATGTTGATGTGGACAACGAAGAATCTTAGAACATGTTCCGAGAATGCTTCAAAGTGTAACCAATGAATGCGAGCCAATGTCAGACAGAAAGAATGAATGACAACTGCCACGCTAATTTGTTTCCGCTGAGATCCGTTGAACACAAGGCGCCAGCGCCAGTGCTTGCTTTGATCCTTTCGCGTATTATTCTTAAAAACACTAACGACTCTACAAATTAATAAGAATTAAGAAAACGAGTATTACAAATTGCATAAACATTTCTTTAAAATTGTTATGAAGTCATTTCCGGCTATCGGATAATTTGAAATACTACCAAAATAGTGTCCGTGTCCGGTCATTGAAACATGCTCATGTCCAGTTATAGGAATTTGTTTTGTATGATAATATTAATGTATACGTTGTGTTCGTGACATTTGTCCGGTTATAAGGATGGTCCGTAAGGGGGAATTCACTGTACTCGAAATCGAACACTTTGGGTTCCTAGTAAGTTTACCCACATATACAGAATTAGTTATACATATGTATGTATGAATGTACTTATAACTGCTATAAAAATGAACTAGTATAAGAAAGCTTCAGGGCAGCCGAAGTTAACGTTTTTTCTTGTTTTCTGATAAGAAAAAGAGCCGCTAAAAGACAGCAATCAAAATATTGGATAACAGCAAAACACACGGGGTCTATATGCATTACTTGTGAAATATTTTCTAAAACTCATTCGTATCAATTCATAAAAGTAAGCTTAAGCCTTGGCTTGTATATCAGTACCAGTTATTAGCTTGAGCTCATTTCCTCAATGCGCAACTGAGTCTGCGTTTGAGCTCGCTTTTTATCATGAAACTCATATCCGCACGGGTTTTTCAAGGTCATCACAGTTTATTAATAATACAGTGTAATAACTTCGATCAATATTAAATCGGCGTTTTCAAATCTAACGTCTACGGCCTTACTATATCATTTTGTTATTACGATGTTAATATCTTTGTGCAACGATTGATATGCTGGTATAAAAAGTAATAAAAGAAAGCAGACAGATCGCTTAGTATAGACAGACCCAATGTGACAGCGCGTGTTTTGAAAGACGAATGAATTGTTGGGTGATACAGTGTTCCAATAAAGTCTTCGTACAGCACCTAATAAAAAGATTATTGATAAAAATCGGTAACACATTTAAAATTTTTTTTAAATTTTTTAGTGCGTTTTTGTTTATGACATATTTCATCATATATTTAACGAAAAATAAATATAATTTATTACATCGTTTCAAAACTATACATAATATTTGAAAAAATTGCACTATTTAAACTCCAATAAAGTCTTCGTACACTTCGCTTTTGTTGGCAACTACTTTTTCTAAATAATAATAGGCAACCTTCCTTATAACGGTACTTTGTTAAAGTGAACGAAGTAAGCTAGCGGGATATTTCAGTGACTCATTTGAATCGTAAACGTTGTGAATTTGAACAAAAACTTTGGTGATTATAAAAAAAAATGCCTGGAAAATATTTATCAATTAAAGAACGTGAGCTTATCATAAATTTGCATGTAAAGCAAAAAAAATCATATGCAGAAATAGCCAAAATAGTGTCCCGTAGCCGTTCGACAGTGCAATCCGTTATTGGCCGCTTTAAATATGAAGGCCGCGTAGAAAACAAAAACAAATCTGGTCGACCTTCAATTCTCGCGGATGGAGATCGCCTAAAAATTAAGCGAATGGTTACTGCAGATCCATTCATTAGTGCTCAAAAAATCGCTACAGAGCTTCACCAATTCAACCAAAAAAAAGTTAATCCCGAAACTGTACGAAAAGCTATAATTAAGGCTGGGTTTAAGTCACGCACGCCTCGTCGAAAGCCACTCGTAAACGTGATAAACCGTAGGAAGCGCATTGCCTTCGCTCAGAAGTACCAAAATGCATCTCCTGTGTTTTGGCGGAATGTTATATTCTCTGATGAATCGAAATACAACATTTTTGGATCTGACGGCAGGATTAAAGTATGGAGGAAGCCAGGAGAAGCATACAACCCCAAAAATACAATTAAAACAGTAAAGCACGGAGGTGGTGGAGTGATGGTGTGGGGTTGTATGGCTGCTAATGGCGTTGGCAAACTCGAAATAATTGAAGAAATTATGGACCACCGTGCTTATATTGACATTTTGAAACGAAATTTGAAGCCAAGCGTAGAAAAATTGGGCGTATCTGAAGCATTTTATTTCCAGCAAGACAACGACCCCAAGCACATGGCTCATAATACAAGGATGTACTTGGCGTACAATGTCCCCCATTTACTAGAAACACCACCACAGAGTCCTGATCTTAACCCAATAGAGCATGTTTGGAACTTGCTCGAAAAACGGATCAGGACTCATCATATAAGTTCAAAAGCTCGTCTAAAAGAAGTCCTTCAAGAGGAATGGATGAAAATTGATGTACGTTATACACAAAAGCTTGTGGAATCAATGCCAGACCGCCTTAAAGCCGTTATTAAAAACAAGGGCTATCCCACAAAATATTAAAATCAATCAAAAAAATGGATATATTTATAATTTATTTTACTTTAAATATAATGTACGAAGACTTTAGTGGAGTTTAAATAATGCAATTTTTTCAAATATTATGTATAGTTTTGAAACAATGTAATAAATTATATTTATTTTTCGTTTACTATGTAATGAAATATGTCATAAACAAATACGCACTAAAAAATTTTTTTAAAAAATTTTTAAATGTGTTACCGATTTTTATCAATAATCTTTTTATTAGGTGCTGTACGAAGACTTTATTGGAACACTGTATATGGAGGGGAACACCTAAAATGTATTTCAATTCGGCGCATATTTATTTAACATTTTCTAAACACTTTTCATATCATTTGCCGCCTTTGTTTACATCTTTATTCGTAGGAAATAAGCAAAAAGCGAAGCATAATAAACAATAGTACGAAGACAAACGAATTCGCCGCGACAATTAAAATCAATTCGATCGTAGAATACAGAAAACGTCACATCGCATTTGTTGATACAGAATTCGTATCAAATACACGGGTATTTCAAATTTTCTCGCCATTCAGGTTTATTTTGAATAAAAATAGACAAAAGGTTTTGCGCAATTCAATTCTATTTGTGGTGTCAGCATTTTTAAGAATTTGTAATAAAATTGAAAGTTATGAATAAAATTTCCTAAATTCTTGAGTCTCTACAAATACCTACATATGTATGTACTGTATATGCTTCATGACTTTAATGAAAACTGTGTTTTAAGGGTGAATATTATACTGTTGTCCCCAACTCGCTTTGGTTAACTTCTATTCTCTATTATCCAAATGCATTACATGCATTAAATTTTTGGGAGTACATACTTATGTTTATATCTCAATGAAGTAGTATAATCCCATATTGTGCCATTTCATTTGTACAAGTGTATGTTCGCTACGCCTCATGTTGTTAGTAAACCGAAGTTAGCTTAGTGAGTATTAGTTAGCCGTACACAATTGGGAAAACTATAATTAAAACTAATTCCGATGTTAATTTCTAATATTCCTACTCAGAAGAACTTATTTCAAAATGAAAAAATTATATATAGCATATTGCTATATAATTATATATACATATATATTACATATCGCTAAAGAATCATTTTGAAAAAGCTGAAGGTGTGTAAAAAGTTGCTCTATTGGAAATTGGAAAAGCATAGTTAATTCAATAATTACGCATGAGTGTCATTAGTGGGGCTTTATTTTCTTAATAAACTTGAACAATAAAATCTATTCCATTAATATATTACAAATTTTAATAAATTATTAATGCCAAAATGTAACTTATAAATTAAATATTTATTTTATACACTAATAATGGGTTTCATTCCATATTTCCGGAAATAAAAATTATTAGCAAGTTTGTTTGTAAAAAATTAATTTCAATAAAAAACAATTGTCAATGGACATATCGAAAATGATTATTTGTTCAGCATGGCGTATGTTTTATGTACTTTGAAATTGATGCAAACGAATAATTTGGAAAAAATAGCAGAAATTATTTTAAAATGGGAAATAAATTAAAAAATTTAGTCAGCTGCCATTTGCGAGATTTAATTCTTATTACATTGCCTGATTCCCAGTTCAGAAGTATCGGTTTAATTCGAGGGTATTTTCCGGTTACTTTAAAGACATTCCTCTAACAGAATAAAATAGTTTTTTCACTTAACGGTTGCTTGTATCACCTAAAACTAATTAAAAAACATATAGGTTTATATATACATATACACATTTATATATTCATATATATGTATACATATATGTATGTATATGAGGGTGTTTTTTTTTTTATTGTGCTATTAATTTTTTTTCAGTCCCGTCACGAAATTTCCTTGGAAATACCCTAAAAAAAATTCCCTGAAAATTTTAGCCCTTAATATTAACATTAAGAACTGGACCAAGGCCTGTAAAAATTTTCCATAGAAAATACACTACAATCGTGAGTTTTTATCTTTAAATTCCTACATATCAGAGGTATTTTATGGCATCGCTTTCTCAGAATTGTTCACTCTACAAAAGTGCCCAGTGCAACAAAGTCGTATCTCACACCGGCGAGGTAGTACGGGGCTCTAAACCTGATTTTTCCAAGAATTTCGCATTTTTTTGTATATATCTCGTAAATGACAGGAGCTATAGAAAATATTTAAATGACAAATTTGTAGGAAATTTTATTCGCTATAAAAAATGTAACGTCAAAATCGCTATCATTAATACTTCTCCAGATATTCGGATTTTAAGTAAGGCTTTATAGAATTTTTATAGCTGGTATGTATTAAAAAATCTATGAAAATTGCATACAGGCTTACTTAAGATGATGAATAACTCGAGAAGTATTAATGATAGCGATTTTGACCTCGGATCTTTTTTATAGCAAATAAAATTTCCTACGAATTTTTCATTTAATTTTTTTTGTATAGCTCCTGTCATTTACGAGATACATATGTATGTATATACAAAAAAAATTAAAATTCTTGGAAAAATCGGGTTTAGAGCCCCGTACTACCTCGCCGGTGTGAGTTACGACTTTGACATTTTATAAAAGTTTATTCGAACATACACTTACATACGTACATAAGTATTTCTCTAAATTGCCCCACACATGCACATGTACATACATATGTACATATACATATATGTATCTATTAACCAATTATTTTTTATTTCATGAAAATAATTGCGTTGTTTTGGAATTCGTTTCTATTAAAACTCAGCTGTTGATTTTATATACATAAATACCTCCATATGTTTTCTGTGCCTTTCTAAAGTGAGTAAGTTTGCGCTTCGATATACTGATTTTATATGTACAGATGTATGTGTAATGACATATGCGCATTATATGATTCGTCGGCCCGGCAGTACTCAGTGAGTCACATTTATTTCTCTTTAACATACACAACAACTACAGCAACAGCAATAACCTGAAAATTCAGCTGAATGGCAATAAATTTAGCCCCAAGAGCGCCAAGCGAGTGAAATGTTTAAACAAACACACAGATACTTATATGAAATACGCACAGTCGCTTTAACCAACTTGCATACATATGTGAAAAGCTAATGTAGTTCGAGGCACAGGGTTGCAATTGACATAAACGAAAGGAAACTGTTTTGTTGTGCAAATGAAAAGTGTATTTATTATAACGAGCATTGAAAGGGCTTAGACTAAAATTGTACTATATTTATAGGCTTGTTTAATTTCAAGCGGAAAACTTGAGCATAACACTTTAAGATATACTACTATGTGCATGCAAAATTTACTCTGTAATTATTGAGAAATGAATTTTTGCTGTAAGCCCCACAAATCCATGTTTTTTCTGCGTCACATTTTGACATTCTCTCTTTCAAGACGTTTTGCCAATTTCTCCTCAGAGAGCGAGTTGTCAACAAATTTTTGCTTTGCGAAACGAAAAGCAAGAGAAAAGAGACAAACTAACAACAATCAAACGAACGAACAGTCTTTATACATATTTTTGTTTTGTATACTCCGTTCGTGAGTAAATTCTTGCTGGCGCAATGCAACACTGAATTAACTTAGCACGACCAGCCAGTCAGCTATTCTCTAACGTCAGACAGCAGCAGCAGTTCCGATGCCTTGTCGTGGTATGCGTTGAAATTAGTGTATGGAAGCAGTTGATGAAGTGAAACGTTTGTGCGAGTGAATATCTTTCGTATCGATTTAGTGTCAAAAGTAAAGAAAACAAGGGGAAATATAATTTAAAATTATACAAAACATTTAAAATGTACGATCCCAGAAACTATTTTCCAAAAAACTACCATTCCACTGGAATTGGTTTAGTGAATTTAGCCGCACTTGGCTATAATAAAAATGAACAAAGTGCTAGTGAAACACCAAAAACGGGTCTATATCCGGCGCTGCCATATCCAACTGCACCGCCAGATCCAAATGCTGCACGTTTAAGCTATGGCATGCCAACACCACCAACGCAAATGCCTGGAATTCAAAGTTCAGCACCATATCCACCATCATCTGCAATGCCATATCCCCCACGACAATCGCTGTATCCGACCTTGGGACCGCAACCTTCACAAAATGTGCCTTACCCGACTGGCATGCCACAACCGTATGCGCCATACCCAACGGCGCCATATCCAACTGCGTATCCATCGGCGGCGGCGCCAGCGCTGCCCTATCCAATGATGCCAACTGGCATGCCATTGCCTTACAGTGTGCCACCACCTACATCACCTTCCAGCCTCTATCCGACGATACCTACACTACCAGATGGTGCAATGCCAACATATGGTGGTGGTGGTGGTTGTATTGTAAGTGAATCTGCGAATGAGAAACTACCATCACCAGATGAAGAGCCCTCTGTAGGTGTGCCGGAGATACCATTTTCCGCTGTAAAAGTACCTGAAAGCGAGAATATGTTCTGGATGAAAGAGAAGACAAGTGAATTGCGCGGACGAGATGATTCACATGTGCCATATGATACGCTACGCAGCAGTTGCTTAGACAATGGCACTCTTTTTGAAGATCCAGATTTTCCAGCAAATAATGACTCACTTATGTTTTCACGCCGCCCTGATCGTTACATTGAATGGCTGCGTCCGCACGAAATTGCCGATGATCCACAGTTCTTTGTTGATGGTTACTCACGTTTCGATGTGCAACAAGGTGAATTGGGCGACTGTTGGCTGCTGGCAGCTGCTGCGAATTTGACCTCAGATCCAAACTTGTTCTTCCGTGTGGTGCCGCCAGATCAAAGCTTTGAAGAAAACTACGCTGGTATATTCCATTTTTGCTTCTGGCAGTATGGAAAATGGGTGGAAGTGGTGGTTGATGATCGATTGCCAACATATCGTGGAGAACTGATATATATGCACTCCACAGAGCGCAATGAATTCTGGAGCGCTTTGTTAGAAAAAGCTTATGCCAAATTACATGGTTCCTATGAGGCGCTTAAAGGCGGTACCACATGTGAAGCTATGGAAGATTTCACCGGTGGCGTTACTGAATGGTATGATTTGAAGGAGGCGCCACCAAATCTATTCAACATACTCATTAAAGCCATGAATCGCAACTCTTTGATGGGTTGCTCATTGGAACCAGATCCAAATGTATTTGAGGCAGAAACTCCACAAGGTCTTATACGTGGTCATGCCTATTCAATATCCCGTGTGTGCATGATCGATATACATACCCCAAACCGTCAAGGTAAATTGCCGATGATACGTATGCGCAATCCCTGGGGAAATGATGCCGAATGGAATGGACCTTTCAGTGATAACTCGGCAGAATGGCGTTACATACCTGATTCACAGAAAGAAGAGTTGGGACTCACTTTCGACGCAGACGGCGAATTTTGGATGCCTTTCCAAGAGTTTCTTAATAATTTCGATCGCGTGGAGATTTGTAATTTGTCACCGGACTCGTTGACCGAAGAGCAGGAAGATAGTGGCAAGAGAAAATGGGAAATGAAAATGTTTGAAGGTGAATGGGCAGCTGGTGTTACAGCTGGCGGTTGCCGCAATTTTCTAGAAACTTTCTGGCATAACCCGCAATATGTGATCACACTGACCGATCCTGATGAAGATGACGATGATGGCAAATGTACAGTCATTGTTGCATTGATGCAGAAGAATCGCCGTTCAAAACGCAACCGTGGTATGGAATGTCTAACAATCGGTTTTGCGATTTATCACTTAACCGATCGTGACATGGAGACACGGCCACAGGGTCTAAATTTCTTCAAATATCGCGCTTCTGTGGCACGTTCACCACATTTCATTAATACACGCGAAGTATGTGCCCGCTTTAAGTTGCCGCCTGGCAATTATCTAATTGTGCCCTCGACCTTTGATCCCAACGAAGAGGGTGAATACATTATACGTGTGTTCTCCGAGACCGCAAACGTTATGGATGAGAACGATGATTCAGTGGGCTATTGTGAGGTGGATGATCGCATTAAACCAAATATACCGCCACCTAAAGAAGAGGATCCACAACGTGAGAACTTACGTCGCCTCTTCAAGAGTATTGCTGGCAGCGATATGGAAGTGGATTGGATGGAACTTAAACGCATACTCGATCATTCACTACGAGACGTAATGATCGATGGTAACACATTTTCGAAAGACGCTTGCCGTTCGATGGTTGCTATGATGGACAAAGACGAATCGGGTAATTTGGGTTTCGAAGAATTTGAATCGCTACTCACAGACATTGCCAAATGGAAAGCGGTATTTAAATTCTACGATCGTGATCACAATGGTGAAATAGAAAGTTTCCAATTGCGTGACGCACTCAACTCGGCTGGTTACCGCCTGAATAATCGAGTGTTGAATGCGTTGGGACGTCGTTACACGTCACGCGAGGGCAAAATCAGCTTTGATGACTTTTTGATGTGCGCCGTGAAGACAAAGACCTACATCGATATATTCCGCGAACGCGACACGGATGAATTAAATCGGGCGACATTTAGTATGGATGAATGGCTCGAACGCACCGCTTACTCATAAGCTCGCTAATAAATATCAGGCTTGTTGCCAAATTGAAACCGGTGCCACTGCTGCTATTACTATTCTGCTTCAGCCGTTATTGAAGCTTTGCCGACTTACCGGTCGCATACAAATTGCAGTTATAAACAGTGTTACCTACTTATCTCTATAAATATTATAATTATATTAATATAATATGTATAAATATATACTTTTTTGTATTTCATCAATTTACTCGAAATATGAATACTGAAAAGGAAAGGAAACGAAACAAGTCACGAAAATGGAATGGAACAAAAACAAGTATTCAATGCTTATACATACATACAATTATACACAAATGTACAACACATATAAAACTATCTACAAAGCGAGTGCAAATTTTAAGACTTTAAGCAACAACTTCGAAGATGAACGTTAGTATATATAATAAATAAAACCAGTTTTCTTATACATATATACCTACACACTATGTACTTTTATGACTACATAAATATGTAATGAATGAGTTTAATTGTACTTCTTTGGATGCAGTATCTTGGGTATTTTTCATTGCTATTTTAAACTTTTCCAACTACGTACCTATGTATGTATGTATGTACATATGTACGTACATATGTATATCCATATGTATGTATGTAAACAGGTATATCCATCATACCTTTTAAATCATTTGGAAGATATCTGTGTTCTTCAAAGAAAATCAGCTATTATACAGCAAAAAAATCGTTGCATGAAAATTTATTTGTATACAATTAATAACTTTTTAATAAATATACGGGCACATACCGGTACTCCACTATCAGCTGTCTAGCGACAACATCAGTCATCGTTCATTGTTGGCAAATACACTACTCGGCGACTTTAAGTATTTGTAGCACTCCCTTGTAAACTCCGCCTGTATACACCTACGCGTGTAGGGTATGACTTGTTGAGTCGGCAGCGCAATTATTTTTGCTGTTTCTCTTTTCGGTTTGTTTGGGTTTTGCAATTTCGTTAGTGCAAATTTTTTGTGTCGGCCGGTGCCTAGTACTGCGAGTACAAAGCAGGCCGACAATGTGGTTGGGTTTTCGTGCTTAGCTGGCTGCAATAATGACGTTGCCTTATATACATATATAAATACATACAGTAACTAACACAAAGCTCACTATGTAAATACACAAACTAAGTGTACAGTTTGTTATTGCTTAGGTGTCACTTGGAATAAGAGTAGTTAATGCATGCCAATAGCAATTTAATCTGGCAATTAATTTTCTTTCATAAAGTCAAAAGTATGAGAATAAACAAACCGTACTCATTTTATGTGATAAGAATTCTATTCGCTTTCCAGTGCATGGACTTGTTGCTCAGTTCCTGCGTTCAAATAAACATTGGTTCATATATGTACATATGTATGTATGTATGTACATATGTATCTATGTATATGGCTGATTGTACATTTTATTAACTTAGATATCGGCTTCTGTTTTTGTGGGTGCCCTAACGGAAGCAATCAATTTCTGTTTTCACTTCACGGTGATATTTTATTGTTTCGTACGTTATTTGTTTATAATTTCAAATGTATACAACGAAATCTGTTTGAGAATTTTCAGCGTCGATAAAGCAATGATGTAATATGTGCAAATATGTATTTACGTGCTTTTGTATGGTAAACAATGGAGTGTTCAGAAAGACTTTGTGGATTTTGATTTGATTTTCAAATGACTTTTGGTTTGTATACTTTTAGGAATATTCTCATCTGACCTACATAATTTCTTGTAGGTGGGTGGGTCCGAAAAAATATCAATCACACAATCGAAGCATCTTGTTAGTCGAATTGAAACCGAGAAAACAATCCTAATGCTATTTTTTATAAGAAATTGATTATTTATTATTTATAAAGTAACACACAGAGAAGAAAAAATATCGCGAAAAAATTAAGCCTCTATGTACATTTGTACATACATGCGTCAACATTTTGCTTGACGGTAGTTCATTGCCTTTATTTACATATTTAGATCACTAACCTGTTTTGAAGAAAATTTACTGTAAAATTATGAATCATAACCAATATTTATTCTATAAATTAGTAAAGAGAGTAATTAGTCCGAGAGAGCAATCAAATATTGATCTTTAGTCACTCATTTCCTACTTAATTTAATTGTTTTGCCAAATTTGCGGAAGAAGATACATAGATAGAGCATATACAAAAATGGAATTGTCAAGATTTCAAAAAGTATGTCAATTAACACTGCCGTTTACCGACCAACTCCTTTCACTTCTTATTCGATACATTTTTCGAAAAATTGCCACTTCCTACTTTGGAGTAACACACATTTGGTTTTCTGGAAAGTAGTATTGATGACTAATATTTGTGCTGCATATTCATTCGAATATCTTGACTGCGTGTTTGTTTTTCAGCAAAATCATTATTGAAGCTTTAGACTTCAGGCAGCATTAGATCTCAGGACAGATCACTTGGTGGCCACAGGTTTTACGCGCTTATGAGAAACTATGGGTATATAGTACAACATACGATCAGCGCCAAGAATTTCAATACTCGGTTAACCTTTTGATATCTCTAAGCTAAAAACGAAGTGATGTACGAGCATCACCTGCTGCTTGCTTTGTTATAAACCTTTATAATTGGCAAATAAATATGTAGCAGGAATAGCTAATTAGTTACTCATGACCATGTACATACAGTATAGTAGAAAAGTGGCGCACACACTTCAATTCCACCTCTCCACATGACAGAAAGCGCTGGCTTGTACCTACGCAGCATATTGCTCTGAAACTGAAAAATCTTTTATATTATAAACTTAATAGCATTGTTATTAGGACGCAGTGTACTTTTTATTCAATTATGTCATGTTGGGGAGTTTATGGGAAATTGTTAAGAGACCTTCGGGTAAAATGGTTTCACTGACATCCCTTTGACGCAATTCTCACATGTATTGGGGGTGAAACCCATTCATACTCAATTTATTTTATATCAAGTCGCAGAGATGAGTTCACGAGTATATACAATGTGCAAATAAGTCTGCCTTGAAATTGCATGACTTCAGTAGTGCTTTTTTACTTCCAGCTAAGTAAGCTAACTATGCATATACCTATGTATGTATATACATATGTACATAAATGGGTAGAAACGACTGTGTATACGTTTACAGTATTTATCTGCGGCTTTGGAGCTAATTTTTAGCGGTTTTGCTTTAGACTCGTTTAGAGTTCCCTCACTGCCATTGTGCGGCTAAATGCAGTATACACACTTCAGCGACCACAAAATATGTTGCAACTGGGAAATGTAGAAATGTTCAAATGCACAGATTTAAAGGCATCTACGTACGTACATAACACACACAACCGAAAAACATATATGTATGTATATGGTATGTATGTATGTTCAACATTAGACTTTCACTTTCTTTCAGCCGTACCGCGCGGTTACGCTTATCAAGCGCAGACGTTCATATTTTTAAGCTTTCTCTTTTCCTCCTTAAAATGCTTTTTATTTACATACATACATTTTACAAATTTCTTAACTCTTTCTTGTGGTTACTGGTTCCGCTATGTCTGTATGTATTTTATTTATGTATTTATTATTTACGTAAAATATACTACCTTAGAAATACTCTTGCAACCAGTTACTACAGAGTATTATAGTTTTGTTCACCTAACGTTTTACGTATCACCTAAAACTAAGCGAGATAGATCTACATATGATCTGGATGACTAGAACAGTTGAAATCCGTTTGACTGTCCTTCTGTCCGTCCGTCTGTCCGTATAAGCTGTAACTTAAGTAAAAATTGAGATATCTTTATGAAACTTGGTATTGTTAAGCCTCTAGGTACCGAATGATTAGAGCCCGAAACTAATAGTTGACTTTTGACCGAAAATGTTGGTCAATGTGCGAAATACAGGGTTCGTCTAGAAAGTAATAGAACTGAGTCGATTATTAAACCAATCGCTACAATTATTTAAAAACTTTCAAATTTAATGAAAGCATCACGGAAGGCATGCTCCAATAGCCTTGCCAGCCGAAGTGCATGCGGCTTGGATCTCCTCTGTCGTCTCAAATAACTTGTATTTCTTCGGTATTTTTAGGCAAGGAAACAAAAAAAGACCGGGGGCCACATCTGAGCTATAGGGCGGCTGCGGAAGCGTTGAGATGAGATACCGGCCTTGGTTAGGTAGCAGTTCACAAAAAGGCGACGTGAGCCGGGGCGTTGTCGCGGTACAACTTCCCATCGGCTCCGATATCTTGTCGGCGAACGATGCCTTTGATATCAAAAAAGACAATGAGCATCGTTTTCACTTTGATTTACTCATTCATCAGCGACCTCTTCCTGGCCCTTCAATAAGGCCTGGTGCCACCGAAACAGACCACTTCTTGCTAAAGCAACATTTGAGTAAGCCTGCTTGATTATATCAAACGTCTCTGTCGCAGATTTACCGAGATTCACACAGAATTTAATCGCGTACCTCTGCTCTAACGAACACTTCATTTTTGACTTGCACCACTCACAGAAACACATCGCGCGAAAATGTTTCTAATGACTCTCCAGGTACTCGGAGACAACTTACCAGCCGTTCGTTAGCTAGAAACGAATCGAATCCACGCGCACGCTCCGATGTACAGTCGCGGCTGAAGAAAACCAGTCCTATTACCTTCCGGACAAACCTTGTATATAAATGAAATTAATGGAAAATCCTTCTCTTATAATAGTATGCTTATATGTCAAAAATGGGTGGAATCGGACCTATACCTCCCTTAGCATCCATATTCTTAATACAATTTGAACTATGGTTAGCCACACATGCTTTTTGGTGGTTTAACAAAAGAGTTATTGTCAAAAGTAACTGAATTTAGAATATTTTCAATACTTCTTTATTTGGAAAAAAAGAGAAAATGTTTTTACATTTCAAATGTGTTACAGAAACAAAAAAGTTAAAATATTGAAAATACAACTTAACTATAGGCGAACTTTACTTAGCCTTACAAAAAATTAGATAATGAAGAGGTTTTCACAAAAGGTTAGCAAATTTTCCGCTCTTAATATGAAGTTGCACCCCTATTCTTATTAATTACTTGGAAAATTCAGGCTGGGACCGAGTCAATTAACTTTTGCAGTATACCTCTGTCCAGATCCAGCCAAGCCTGCAAATTTGCTGTTTCTAGCTCCTGCGCGGCTAAGTACTGGCGCCAATTCGCATACACAGCCCTTGCAATTATGCCCCAAACATTTTCAATGGGATTTAAATTCGGACTTCTAGCTGTCCATCCTAGTCACGATATAGGGCGCGAAGCAAAAAATTCTTTTGCCTTCTTGGAAACGTGGATGCTGGCATTGTTCTGCTGAAAGGTAAACGTAATTACGACGTTATTCTTTAAATACTCAATGACATATCATCCAACATCTCAATATAATTTTCTGAATTCATCTTCGTAATAAAACATAGTTTGAGCTTTCCATGGTAGGAAAACCCACCCCATATCATCACAGATCCATCCGCGAAATTACGGATCATCCTAGGGGGATTATTTTCGTGCAGATCATACCAATAATAACTCAACCCATCATTTTCGTTTAAACTAAACTTTTTTTATCAGAAAAAATCACATCGTGCCAGTAATCGGTCCAACTCATTTGCTCCGTTGCAAATTTAAGTCAGACTACTTTATGGGCATGCGTAAGTTGTGTTTTTTAATTGCTTTTTCCACTTTATGTTTCTGTCTGTAGCTTAAATCTTCTGAACTCTTCTTTTTCCAATGGAGAGAGGCATTCAACCGATTAGCAGTTCTTCTTTAAGCTTCTTCTTTAATAATGTTAACTTGTCCGCGAGTTATCTTGGTATTTCTCCTTGATTTTTTATTGGATATGCCATATTTATCTCCTACCAAAACTTCAAAAAAATTAATAAAAACACAGAGGACTTACAGCAAAAACGATGAAAATAAGACTGCGGCTAACCAAAGTTCGTAACAGTTGTCAGAAAATATTCACATTTTGCTATTATACGAGTTATGTAGTATATATGCTCTTGTTTTTGAATGCATGCTAACTTTCTATGTATATTACCTTGCAACTATTGTTCACAAAAACTAAAAACTTAAAACTATCGCGTGCATAGTTATTTTTACTAAAATTTATGAGCGCGGCTAACCAAAATTCGCGCACTGTATAAAGATTTCCGAATTTCCTGATGACCGTATATATAGGGCAATATGTGAGTTATCCTAATGAAAATAAGAGAGCGTGTTTTACTCATGCCTAAAATAGATAAATTTGAGCGAAAATTTGGCTTAGCTATACAACTATTCATTTTTTGAGATCAACCCAATGTATCGACCTAAACAAAACGAGCTTAAATTGGCTCTTAATAACTGGCAGTAAAATCAATATTAAACAAGATAATGACCCTAAAATTGTTACACAATTGAAACTCCATATGCCCCGAAATCGCCAAATTAATCCTATCAACATATCCGGAACTTATTGGAAACCCCTATTCGAAAACATCGAATTTCATCAAAAGAGTACCTATAACTCTTTATCGACTTAGTGGATCAAAATATTTGGAAATAGTACTTGAAATTGAGTGGGGAGCATACATTGACGTCTGGGTACAATAATTGCAACAAAATAAAGGCCAAAAAAATAATAAATGCATCTGAAACTTTTGTAATTACTTTTGATTTATACATATAAATAATCATACTAATATTAGTACACACACACATATTCCCCAATATGATAATAAAAGGTGATCCATTTCGAGGTTCCCTACTTTTATTTTAAGAAAAAACACAGAAACGTAACATTTAATGGAGAATTTTTATTATCATTCGAAAGAACATTCTTTGGCATTTATTTTTTGAAGATTATCTCTTTCAAATGTTGGCCGCGGCTACGTCTCAGATGGTCCATCCGCTGAGTCCAATTTTCGATGATTTGGTCAAACATTTCAACTGGTAACTGGCGAATGACACGGTAATGTGAAATTTTAAGAAATAAGTACCAATGATTCAACAGGCCCACAAACCATACCAAACCTGTGTCTTTTCTTGTTTTTCAGGAAGAAAAGACAGCTCTTGAATCTCTTCAGATTGCTCTTCGTCCCAAATGCAGAAGCCAAAAATAGACCTCATCTCTGAATAAAATTAGACTCGAAAATGTCGGATCTTCTTGAGCCAAAAAGCGAGGTGGTGTCGCTTGGGGAGGCTTCAGATTCTATACAAGCTGTATTTTGTACGCTTTCAATTTAAGATCTCAACGTAAATTGCGCCAAGTCGTTCCTTAGGTCAGCGCGAGTTGCTGCGAATGGCGCTGAATTCTCCACGGTCTTTGTGCACACTCTCAGCTACGACTGCTATATTTTCTTCTCAGTGTATTGGATGTGGTCTACTTCGTTGAAAATAATCCAATAGTGAATGCTGGGCTTCAAGATTGGTGATGGTGTTGCGAATAACACGCTCAGTTGGCCGATTATATTGACCTTACATTTCGAAGCGTGTGAAGCACATTCTTTACAGACCGTGAATTTTCGCAATAAAGTTGAACGATTTGTAAACGTTGTTCAAGCATAAGTCTTTCCATGATGAAAAGCCAAACAATGCTGATCAAAAATTACATGACAGCTTGGCCCGACTCACGCGTTACCTGTCAAAAAAGGTTACTAAAACCAGTAAGGAAGGGCTAAGTTCGGGTGTCAACGAACATTTTATACTCTCGCATGATAAAGTGGTAATCGAGATTTCAGTATCCGTCATTTACATATTTTTTTATTTTGGTGTAAAATTAATTAGATTAGTAGTTCCTGAGATATGGTTTTTGGTACATAAGTGGGTGACGCCACGCCCATTTTCAATTTTTAAAAAAAGCCTGCGTTTTTTGTTAGTCGGTTAATACACTTTTAGTGATTTCAACATAACCTTTGTATGGGAGGTGGGCGTGGTTATTATCCGATTTCTTCCATTTTTGAACTGTATATGGAAATGCCTGAAGGAAACGACTCTATAGAGTTTGGTTGACATAGCTGTAGTAGTTTCCGAGATACAAAAAACTTAGTGGGGGGCGGGGCCACGCCCTCTTTTCCAAAAAAATTAGGCGGACGGACGGACGGACAGACAAACATCCGGATTTCGACTCTACTCGTCACCCTGATCACTTTAGTATATATAAGCTTATATCTGACTCTTTTAGTTTTGGGACTTACAAACAATCGTTATGTGAAGAAAACTGTAATACTCTCCTTGGCAACTTTGTTGCGAGAGTATAAAAAATCGGGTCTTATTGAAGTGTAATTTTTCGATTGAAGCTAAAGAGTAGAAACAATAGCTCTCTTTGCGCTCTGCTCTTTCATCATAGAAGCATAGTTTCTCTATAAAGTGACACAGTTGGAAATTGTGAAGCCAAGAAGTTCATCATGAGTTTGAAGGGAACATTAACTATGGCTATACTCTCTCTCATTACAATGGTTGATCGAAAATTGTAGCTTTTCACTGATAATTCACTGCGGATGCACATTTGTCAGCGCGAATTTGTTTGATTTTATCGCATTGCTTCCGTTGTTTTTATATAATTTGAGTGTATTTTTGTAACCATGTATATAAATCAAAATTTTGGCAAGGTTTGTTATTAATTTTTGCCTTTGTTATAGTGCGTTTTTTACATGTCTCGTTTTTTAGCAGTTAATCATCAGTTAATTGCTACCGGTTTGTTGCTCTTTGTATGTCAATGTAACGCACTGTCAGCATTTGTAGCGTAACATTTTAAAACTTTTTTTATAATTCACGCGTTGTTGTAATTTTATCGTAACTATTACGCAATCAGTCGCAAGTGTCAATTCAACAACAAGCACAAGCAATAAGTGATGAAGTATGTACTCATTTTGATGTTGCTGGTTAATGGCTTTATGTATATACATACATACAGATATATGCCGCAATGTTAGGTTGGTACATTTTAATCTTTTGTCAAAATTATATTAGCTATCCATATAAATATTGAAAGATACAGTTATTCATTTCGTTGTTTGAGAGTCAATTTTTGAGCATAAAACGATAAAATAACCTTTTTTTGCTTCTAAGAGCCGTTTTCACAGTGATTAGTTAACGAATGGTTGAAGATAACTAATTGGTTTTCATTTCAAAGTGAATTGTCAACCATTAGTTAACTCATCTCCCGGGCATTGGTTGACGATTAGTTAACAAACAGCTGTTCGAATGTCAAACTATTTATTTTTATTAAAAGAAAAATAAAATAAATCTAAAAAACAATTTGGTGGGAAGTAGTGATCACAACAATGGAGTTCAGTGACAGTGACGACGATTACGAAGAGCTGCTAAAAGTGGTAATTTTCCGTCGGAAAAAAGAAATACGGGAGCGATTTAATTTCTTTCAACTTTATGATGAAAAGGACTTTAGAGAGCGTTTCCGCCTATGCAAAGATGCTGCATGGGAAGTATTGCAGCTCATACGTCCAGATATACAGCATGCTACCACATGGTATAGCTTTTTTAACGCTTTGCCTGCCGATTTCTACATAAAATTTTTTCCTAGGAATAATGCGTTGTCGCCGGATCATATGTTGGCCATTACATTGAGGTTTTATGCCACTGGCAGTATTCAGCAATTGATTGGAGATGTGTCAGGAGTGTCTACTAGCACAGTATCAAGAGTTGTTACTCTTGTTTCAGATAAAATAGCAAGGTTGCGAGAACGTTTTATACGATTTCCTACCACAACGGAAGATATACATCAAAAACAGAAAGAGTTTTTTCGAATTGCTAAATTTCCCAGAGTTATTGGTGCCTTAGATTGCACGCACGTAAAAATTCAGTCACCTGGTGAGCTGAAACACCTCAAAACCGTAATGAATATCTATTTTTACATGTTTCCTTCCTTTTCAGGCGGAGACCATGCGGAACTATTTCGTAATAGAAAAAGCATATTTTCTTTTAATGTACAAACGATTTGCGATGCTCGTTTGATGATTTTAGACATAGTCGCTAGGTGGCCAGGATCAACACATGATGCTACCATATTACGAAACTCTCGTATTTTTGCTCGTCTTGAGAACGGAGAGTTCGGAGATGGACTTGTGCTTGCTGATAAAGGGTATGAAAACAATAATCGGATTTTAACACCGCTTCATTCCGTTAACAGTGCAGCTGAAAGACTATATAACGAATCACATATTCGGTCAAGAAATCCAATTGAACGCTCTTATGGTGTTTGGAAGCGAAGGTTTCCAGTATTGTCTTTGGGTATACGAATGAATTGCACCAAAGTCCAATCAATAATTGTCGCCACAGCAGTGTTGCAAAATATATGCTGCTTACATCGCGATACTGAAGCTCCTCCTTTAGATCCTGAGATTGATACGCAAATTTTGTCAGTTTTAAGCATACCGAATAATCGCAGCTCTGATCGGCGTACTGAAAAAAATGTGACGAGGAATAATTTAATAAATGGGTACTTTGCAACCTTATAACTGCAAGTCAAGCATTGTAAGACTATCAATCAGAAGCAAATAATACAACAATGTTATTTAAAACACTTTTATTTTGTATGTGTCAAGTTATTTTGTACTTGTACTGTTTTTTTCCAATTGAAGATTGCGCCATTGAATTTCCTTTAATTGCTCTTCCATAATTCTCATACGCATTTTGTGTTCCACTTCAGATTGCTTTATATGTTGGTCGTACATCTTTACTCGCTTTTCATGTTCAGCTTTTAATATTTCAATCTCTACGCGGCATTTTTCTCCGGTCCATTTTGATTTAACAGCGGCCAGCTTCGACCATGATGTATTTTTCTCTTTGCTTTGCGATCCGTCGATTATAAGTTTTTTACATTTAGGAGCTTTTAAATCTGCAGGCGTGTATGTACTCCAATTTTTCGAAGTAGTAGCTGTGTTGGATGTGTTCTTGATGTCTTCAAATTCCTCGCTCCCATCCTGAGATTGCTTAGCACTGATGTTATTTGCTGCCTTATCTGCAAAACCATTAATACATTTAAATGATGGTATTTGAATAAAATTAAGTAATTTCTTACCAATGCTAACGATAACATCCTCCGTTTTGTTTCGCACAAAAGGATTATCGGAATCGTATACAGATTCCATTCCTTCTAACTGCTCCGAGCCTATTATTGATGTTAACATTACATCAATATCATTGGTGCTAATTTTCAATGGCGGCCCTCCTCCTGTCGCGATGCAACTTCTTTTTTCGGCTGCTACCTTTTTCTTTAATTCCTTTTTCATGTTGTAATATTTGGTACGCAGCATTTTTTCATCGCGAAATGAAGACGAGGTTCTGCTGTTATATTCCTCCTGAATTTTTAACCAAGCTTTATTTTTCACATCTACCGTAAAAGTATCGCTTTTTTTGCACTCTATCACATTTTTATGTTGTTCTATTATAGCAAGTAATAAATTTACGTCGTTTTCACTGAAATTAATCTTTTTCGTCGCCATTTGAATTGCAATTTTTACCAATCGTGAAATGAAATAAAAACATAAATTGTAAAACTGTAATGTCAAGATCATATGTTTTCTATGGTGCTACCAGACTTTTAGCCAGAAAATTTATTTTTATAACTAAGCACTGTGAAAAACATTGCTTTAGTTAACAAACAGCTGTTGGCTACATTGACTAATAGTCAACCAAACGTTAACTAATCACTGTGAAAACGGCTCTAAGTCTTGTTTTTATTATATATTTTTCTATAATTTCATTTTTTCGTCATTTTGTCTATCGGCTGCAAATGTTCATTGTTCAAAAAAGATATGATGAGTCTCTTGTTGCTCGTTCTAGTCCACTGTAAAATTTTAGTAGATGACATAACATTTCAACACCGCTTTTTCTTTAGATGTATGATTTATTGTTTTATTGTACTTCGAAATCAATTTGTAATTTGTATTTTTTCTTGGATACTTTATTATATAATATCCTTTGTATTCACAAATGAAAATATATACATATGTAGCATTGATTGCATAAAAGTAGCTTAGAAATAAAATTATCAAACTATAAAATTATTTGTCTTTCGTTTAAATTTGTCTTAAATGTTTCAATACTATATCCTCTCATTACAATTATTTTAAAAACGTTTAAAGTATAATATTAGGTTGTCAAAAAAATCTTGCGGTATTTTCGATAGTTGGCGCTGAAAGCGCGTAGTTCTAGTTTTATTCTTTTTAGAAAGCTCATTTCACGCGCTAACACGTGTTTGATTAATTGTCGTTTCTTTTAAGACGTTCGTGAGTTATAGCGTCGCAAACATGGAGCAAAATAAAAAGAAAATACGGCATATTTTATAGTACTACTACGATAAAGGCAAAATGCATCTCAAGCCGCCAGTAAAATTTGTGCAGTTTATGGACCCGATAAAGTTTCCATTTCCACCGCAAAACGATGGTTTCAACGTTTTCGTTCTGGTGTAGAGGTGGTCAAAGATGCGCGACGCTCCGGAAGGCCTGTCGTCGAAAATTGCGATAAAATCGCTGAATTGGTCCAAAGAGACCGGCATAGTAGTAATCAAACCGTTATAAACCATTTGAAGAAGCTTGGAATCACTAAGAAGCTCGATGTATGGCTGCCACACGAATTGATTCAATAAAAATACCGCAAGACTTTTTTGACAACCCAAAATAATGTTTGAAACCTTTATATGTAATTGTAATGAACATTTGGATCACATTAATGTTATACATAAGCAATATTAAATGTTATAGTATGATTAGAAAGTTTACCCTTGTAACGATTTCAGTAGCGGCAACAATTGCACGCGCGAGCCAACGCTTTAATGGCATAATGTTTCGGCCTCTTTAATCACAATATTTTATATATACATACATAAGTATGTATATTGCCAATAAATGTTACAACAGCATTTGTCATATTTGGGCTTTTTAATCTTTACTATTTAGGATTAAATATACTTATTAATGTATATTTTTCGCATATTTCTTAATATTTCTCCTATATAAACCTTTCCTATTAAAACACTTCTTATGTTTATAGAGTTAGTAGTCTTAACCCGCGGTTCCGCTCGCTCCTTGTTATCAAGGATATTATTTAAAATTTAAATGTGTTTACATGTGCTTAAATAAGCTGTTAATAGCAAATAATTCGATTTTCAACAGTATAGCGACCCAAAATACACATCGTATCTTGTACGTGAAGGGTTGTTATGGAATTAAAAATAACTTAATATGCCTTATATATATCTTATCTGGAACTTATTGGAAAACCGTGTTCGAAAACAACGAATTTCATCAAAAAAGTGCCTAAAAACTGCCTCATCGACTTAAGGGGTCAAAATATCCGGAAATAATATTAGAAATCGAGTGGGCACAATGCGTCGACCTCTGGGGACAATAATTGAACCACAATGTATGCCAAAAAAAAAAAAATAATAAAAACATTTGCATATATGAAATATCATGAATTAGGCGCATTTTAAGCTTTAGCATTAATTTTATTTTATTTGTGTAAACAAAAAAATATTTTGATATGCTATATTCAATGTTAAATATACATTTTTTGAAATCGATAGAAAAAAAAAAACACAAAATTTATGTTATTTAATAGAACCAAGTGTATGTAAACTTTATTGATTCACTGTTTGTCTAATCACATGGTAGTGTTTTGTTCAAATTTCATCAAATGTATGTATGTTAAAATAGATGGCTAAAACCCAGCCAGTGGTAAACGTACGAAAAGCAAATTTTATCGTTGCCGTATAAATATTGCATTGTCCTGTGCAAAGCCTCAGGAATATTTGAGCCTCATCTTCTCATCTTCTTGTTCAGTAACAACTTTCTTACTAAATAAATATATTAAATGATAATAATAATATTCTTTAAAAATTAGCGTATAAAAATATTATAAGTAAATGTAATAATTACGAAAAAAAAAAAAAATAAAATAAAAATACTAATTATGAAAAATAATAATAATAATAATAATCAAAAAATTAAAATAACAGTAATAAATAATGAATTCAGTCATTTTACAAATATTTTTGCCACTTCACGTGCTCAATTCTGCTAAATAGCAGCGACAACGTCGAATTCCTTACTTTGATTCTATCGGCTCTGTTAGCCGCCAAATCGAACATCATACAGAATTCAATTTGCACCTTCTCTATATTTTACATTCGCTGGCCCGGAACGCTTTTCAGTATGCATCGCAAACTACGGCCACGGCGCTATGGCAGTTTTGGTTACTTTTTGAATTTTTTTAATGGGTTAATATCTTTTGAATGGAAAGTACAATTTAAAAACTATTTTATAGGTAGTTAAATGGTATTGACCATAAAATTATTTATTTGGATAAGGATTAATATAAACACATAAATAGCATGGTTTGAATTTGGTTAGCATTTTCATTAATGTTTAAAATGAAAAAAGTTGTTGTAGTGATATAACTAGAATAGTTGGACATATGCTACGCGGAGTTTTTTGTAGACATTATGATGTTCTTCAATATTGTTGTACATTATTTTGTTCTATCGCTAATAGTTTCGGCAGCGCATTCGACGAAAGACATTTAAGACTCATTTTTCTACTCCTTCGGTTACATTGTTCAAACTTTACCAAGGATTCCCATATTTTTTAAAATGAAATGTAGCCTATGTCAAATTGGAAGAATGTAGCATTCTATTGGTGAAAGAATTTTTTAAATCGGCCCAGTACTTTTTGAGCCTATTCATTACAAACATACAAAAATAAGTACAAATCTTTCCTCTTTATAATATTAGTCATGCTTATTATTTGAAATGTAATTATTATAAAAAAAATTATTCTGGCTTTTAACATAAAAAGTAGCCTGCGGCCGTTCTAAGCTACCTCCTCACCAATTTACAGCCAAATGGGTTCAACCGTTCTTGAGTTAAAAATGTACATGTACTATTTATATTGCAAAGTCGACGATGCTTTTGCAAAAACCTAAGGCTAAAGGAATAACTGTGCCAATTTTCATGTCATTCCGTGCTGTAGTTCGGACGTTATGCGAACGAAATATCTTTTTAATATCATATACTATGTAAGATTACAGACATACATACATACATACATATGTATGTAAGTGCGTAATATGCTATAAACTATGTTCGATTCGCCTACCTTTGGAGAGTAGAGAAGCATGCACATTTATTTGTATTTTAATTTTTAGCAGTAATTGTCCTATGTGCCATTCACAATAGAAAAACTGGTCTAAATAAGTAAAGCGAAAATTGGTAGCTTCGAGGAAAGCTGTTAAACCGCTTTAATGTGTAACACTATATATTTAATTTCAATTCTATTTTAAATAATATATTAATGTAAAATAATTTGATTGAAAATCAGTTTTTCTCGAAATGCTCGAACTGGAGTGATTTTTTTAATTCGGTAAAAAATTGTATATTTTCATCTAATTGACTTAAAAAAATAAGAAATTTAATTGTTTTTTAAGGTTTTAATCCATAGTTTGAGACAAATAAGGGAACTGCCTCTAACACTATCTATCATATATTTTAAAAAAATTTAAAACAGTGAATTATTTAATTTAACTTGTCAACTAGCCCTTCAGCTGCAAATGAATGGACATGTTAGTTAACATTTACAAAATGTGAGCAAGGTTAATACCATTTTCTTTCTCTTACAATACAATGCTTTTCTTTTGCATATTTGACCTGCCAATAAAACAAGTTCAAGTAACAAAATTCAAGTATCTAACTAGTGTGTATTACTGCTTAAGCGCCACACGAAGGCCCACTCGAAAATGTACATATATGCTTATGTTCGTACATATGTATGAGTACATACTGGTATTCGTAAGCATATCCATTCCATTGTCTGTGAAGAGCATATCCTGCAAATTACATGTATAAGTGACTGGGTGCCGAGTGCTATTTGTTGTTATTGTATGGCTCTTTGTTTGGCCAAAAGCCAAATAGTTGACAGTGTTGTAAACCTGCTTGTGACGTGTTGCCTATATGACGCTTAAAAATTATGCAGCTTTCGCCTTGCACCACCACCGAAGCGACCAGTGTCCCTGCAGCGAATTAAATTAATTTTACGAACATCTACTGATTTCGTACGTATTATAATGATGAAGGAACCGAAATGTATATAGTGTCTTTAGTTAGAAAATAGATTGCAATATATTATAAGAAAACGTATTATATATTTGTGACAACTATGAAACGTAAATTTTCTGCTCGCTAAGTTTTACCTCGTAAGAATACTAACCCAGATATTCGATTCAATATAAACAAATTTGTAGATATCTCATATCATTTATATGCCGATCTTATGATTGTGGTTGTTCTATTCGCTACTCACCAAGAACGATCTAATAAAAGCATATTTTTTTGTAAATTAAAATAATTCAAAAATAATGATCTCATGCATTAAAAAGTTATGAAATTCAAGGAAAAATGTACTTCAATTTTTATTTGTGATTGGGTATCGCTTTAATTCCAACATGACATTGAACCGAATTAAAACTGAAGCGTGAGTAAAGTGATGTATGTTGGCAATTTTACTTCCGACTACAAGTTTCCTGGCAGGGGTGTATCAACTTACAGTATAGTATGTACATATAAACATACACCATTGCAATAACCAGCTGCCATCAAGCTTTTGAGTACTTGTACGTGCTGCAATGTCAACTGGAAAGTACCTCTACAAAGGCTTCAGGCAATTTATATACATATGTACGTATTTGTATCCTGTGTGAAATTTAATATTTATTATTTGTGCAATATATGAATAAATGCGTAATATGTATGTAGTATGTTTTGCTGATTGCACTCGCTATGACTTTCCTTTTCACTTGAGCTAAGAAAAGTTAAAATGTTAGTTAGTTTTAATTGTAAATGGTGTTAGATTCACTTCCCATTCCTAGTTACATTTCGAGTAAAATTTTTTTACATATAATATTTCATAAAAGTAGCTACATGTTCTTCTAAGCGAGCGCCAAAAGAACAAACATAAAATAAACAAACTCTAAATCTCGGTTTTTGCAGCGTTAAAAAGAATAAATATCAAAAAATACTCCTTCAAACAACTAGCAAATATTCCGAACTTTCTTCTTTCTTTTTTATTTACTATGGTTTCGCCAACTCACCTCAAATATCTATTCGTTTTATTAACGGGGATTTGACTCCAATTAATCATCTATCTTTGTAATGTTTTAGGAGTCAGATTAATGTTCGCGCACACAACGACGTACATAAATCGTTGGGCAACATTTTAAAGGTTCTGTATTCTGAACGAGAATTATGTACATTGCTTCGATATTTCATTTTGAGACGAATCACTCAAAATTGCACAATGCTTTGCCAACTAAGGTATATTCTTATTTTTGTGGCGGTGGTATTTGCAAAAAATATCTACATATGTATATTAGTCAAAAGCAGATAACTTAATTAACCTAAAAATTTCTTGTTTAAATTTCATTTAACAAAACGGAATAATCTATATTATAGAAGTTAGTTCGAAGTAGTTTCTGGAAAAGTTATTTGAATAATTCAATTTGATTGAAAAATATTCTATATAATTTCTTTTTGGTAAATATACACTTATCTGACTGTTTATAAACAAAAATATGTAAATATACAGTCTTATAGAATATGCTGTTTAATACCTTTTCTCAAAATTCCAAACAAAAAATGCCGACTTTCAGATATCTGTATGTAGAGTAATATAATATTATTAACCATACTGTATTTATATCATGAATTTATATACATATACATATAAACGTATACGTCTATAAATTAAATAATAAAAATTCTCTTCCATCCTTGAACTTCGTGTATAATTTCACTGCGTTTATTCATATGCTAAGCATACATACATACATACTTGTATGAGCATGTTGATTGTGCATGATATCGTTGTGTGATATGTATGTATGTATGTATGTATATATGGGTCATTTATACAATTTTCTTGTATTCATATGTATATACCTGCTTGTATATATTTGAATTTAAGAGTTTATCATTGAGATTTTGACGTCAATAGTTGTCCGTTGACCGGTAATTAACATGTTGCCTGTGCAAAATTTGATGCCATTTCTGCTATATACCGCACCAGGGAAAGTGCAAATTACATGAATAATATTTGTTTGACAGTCTCAGCCACAATCATACTAAATTGTATGTAACGGGTGTTACAATTTGCGGATGAATGTATTTTTACGTCGCCTATTTAAACTGATGGTAATTAGTCGGTACCAAATTAGATGAAGGAAGGCTTATGGTCGGGTATAACCGAACATTTTATACCATTGCAACTTGCAAGTATCAAAACCGGCGAAATATTTGTATTTAATATGGGATATAAGGTTTACACCAAGCTCTAAAAGAATTCCATTCCTATTCAGTGGTAAATCACATAGTTTTCAAGGAAACTGATCCATTAAATTTCATTACAATATCACACATTTTGACCGGTTAAAAGTCAGGTGGAAATTCGGAAATCATTATATATGCTATATTGGGGGCAGAGAAAGAGATGTGCTGACGTACTGAGTCGATTTTATCTACTTTTGGTAATACAACGTACTACTAACATTCCACATACTAATAATAAAATGCTGAGTTTTATTGATGCGCTTCACTTACCATCACCAATGTACGTAAGAGAAGTCATCATCCGATTCAACCAATTTTCGGCATATAGGCATTCTACATATTATCAGGAAAGGAGTTGCTTCGAATTTCAATAACATAACTCACAGATTGATCAATATATTCGAAAAAATGTTCGCTAGGAATCAAATATTCGGTATATGGAGCTTGAGCAGTTGTAGTCCGGTTTCGACAAATTTTGGTCATAAGGTAGCCTACCTTAGGTGCACTATTCGTGCAAAGTTTAATCCCGATAAATTAATTGGTTCTAGATTGATAATTGAGCTTTTCCCCAAGTATAAAACTAAAAAAATTAGTAAAAAACTGTATTGAGTTTCAACAGGGGGTATGCAAAAAATCAACTTTCAAATCGTTTAGGAAATTTTTATCACTAACCCTTAAAAAATTCATAATATGACAGAAAGTTTCAATAGATCTCTTAATGTGTTATATAGTACACACATTTCATGATTTGGAACTATGAATCTCTAGCAAAGTGAAATTATTTGGTGATAAAGATCATGTTCTTGTGACTGCTAAAATCAGTATGAGCCGAATCCAATATACATACACACATGTGCGATCGTGCTTTTGAGATTCACTTATCCCCCATCACGACAATAGGCTTTGAAAGTTGCATAGGAAATTTTGAAATAGGAAGGTACACAGGATAGCTTGTTTGTGTCAGTGTCAGCATGTCCATATTGAAAGACCGCGTATTTCTTTAAAAATGTTTACCTTTAACACTTTTAAGAATTAATACACAGTTGTTCATATATGACTTTTTCTTATAAAAACATGTCATTCTAGATCTAGAAAATTCAATTATTGTGAAAAAATATGTTTAATATATTTTCACACCTTTATGCTAAATAAATTATATGCATTATAAATAAAGAACACACAAATTATAGCAAAACAGCACAACAGAATGCTTGACAATGCTACGTTTGCAAATACATACATACATATAAGTATTACGATATTTTAACTTTATCAATAAATTAGAAGTAAATAACTAAATATTAAAAAATATGTAGAGTAAACTCAAATCCTTGGTCTAAAACAGTTTTTCTCACTCCCAAAATTAACATTATGCAGAAACCGTTAAAAAATTATGCATTTCGTTTTTTAGTTATTATAACTTTTATTATAAATATTAAAATAGTTATAACACAACTTTCCGTCTACTTTAATCTTCAGGTTAATATGTACGTATATGTATTGTTCTTCATTTTATTCAACGATATCCTGAGGATTTAAGGACTAGTATAGCATGAAAAATTAGGCGATTTTCGTGAACTTTTTTAAGGGGGTATTCTACTTTAGAAATCAAATTTTGGGCAGTTTTTTGAATTTAATTAAAAAAAAAAATATTTTTACTATCCTTTTTTATGGTGTTTTTATTGATATCTTAAGAATACAGAAAAAAAATTTACAAAAAAATATTAAAAATTAAAATAATTAGAGGGGGTAAAAACAGGTGTAAAAAAATGGCGCATCCTGGTGACAGTGATCCTGACTTTCCTGGTGGTCTGAAATAAAAAATCAAAAGAAATTCTTAATTAGTAACGATGCTGTTATAGTCCGGGAACACGAACATTTTTTTTTTGAAAAATGGCGACTGCCTGAAAATAAAAATCATTTTTTACGCTTTGTTTTGAAATTCCTGAATTTCTTTTAAATATTAAAAACAAAAATTTGGACACGATGCTGGTAGGAACGATAGAGGATTATATAAAGAAGGTTCACACAAAATTTCAAGTAAATCGGTTGTATAGAGTTTGAGATAATGCTGGTACCATGTGGAAAAAGTAGTTTCGAGAAAAGAGTTATAAAGAATTAAAGTTTAAGAGACAATTCTAGTGAACGCCTCACAAAATCGGCTGTATCTCCGAAAATAAGTCGAATTTTGAAAAATCCTTCCAAGGTCATATTTCTAAAAGTCCAAACTTTAAATACATGAAAAAAATCGAATTTTTCAAAATTCTACAGTAGAATACCCCCTTAAAAGAAAGTTCTAGATTGAATGTTTCGACGTTCTATGGACGTAATAAAGTATATTTTTAGCTATATGTATTAATTTTTTTTTTACAAAAATATTGAAAAATAACCGGTCGAATGAGTGGCTGACGAAAAAAATCAAAATTTTTATTAAACTCAAATATATTTTCTATACAATGAACTACGATCTCTGAAAATATCAAAAATTAAGAAAATGGCATAATTAAAAAAATCTTTCTTTTTTTACGAAAAAAATGGTTGTTTTTTAATGCCAAATTGACAATTTTCAACCAATCAAAAAGATCGTAGTCCATTGTATAGCAAATGTATGCAACTATACCCAGTTTTAATTTGAAGTCGATCGGTCAATTTCTCGTTGAGTTATAATGTCAGCAATTTTGAAAAATGTCGTTTCGAGAAGAACGCGTTTAAAGTTTCACTTATTTATGTTTGCACCTCTGAGCGGGCGCTGTTTAGAACGCTGCCGTTCAAAAACTATTCAAGAAACGACCTTGCCGATTTCACAGGATATTTTTGAATATATAAACTATCGAAAAAGCAAAAAAAAATTTTTGAAAGTGTCACTCTGGTATTGCCACTTAAAGACCCGTTTAATACAATAATTCGTTTCATGACTTTGAAGAATCCTAAACTGAAGTATGGTTCGTTGATGTGAAACACCAGTTATTAAATCCATTCCTTCATAGTCAAATCCATTCCTTCACATACTAGTCGTTTCAACCTGCTAAATATGTCATAACAACGTTTCAAAACTTTCTTCCTGACTCAGCTTATTCAGCTCGTATGCAAATTGTTCTCTTCGTCTCGATTGAGCAGAAGGAGATGGAACTTGCAAGACTGGCCTCCAATAACGATACTCTTCGTTCATTTAGTAGCATGGTTCAACATGTAATTTTACTCAAAACATGTTTTTTGGCTGTGAGCAATTTCGTAAAAATGAAATTGTTTCAATTACAAAATGTGGACTCAGCACATCAGGCCAGTCAGTCCTCATCATTGTTGAAGCATTACGGATTTTTTTTTTAATGTGAGTTTGTTATTAACAATTATTTGAATTTCAGAAACTCGCGAGAATAGGATAAATATTATCAAAAATATATGGAACTGCAAGTTATGGCTAGTGTTAATAAACAACGAGTACTTTTAAAATTGATTACTTTTCAGAATAAATGGTGATTCACTTAAATATACAATGTCAATACCTAATTTCAGTTCGCTAAACACAAGTTTGATAGTAATGTATCAAAAATAGAATAAAAACAATTTTAGATTTAAATGTTCTCTTTTTGGGAGTTGGAATGAATTGTCAAAGATCGTTTTCGAAAAATAAATGGATACGCATCTTGTCTATTTTTGTATACTGAGTTACTGTGAGAATTTATGTACATACATATGTATTATCGATTATCTTTAAATTCTTTTGAGAAAAAGTTCTGGGTACATTCGATCACTGTTTGACGCCAATAATTATCATTTGAATCTAAAATCTCTTCTTTCGATATTGTACACATTTTCAATCCAAATACAATACATACATTTAAATGTGTAATTGCAATCCTATAGCCTATTTCTTAGCTTAGCTGATTACAAGTACACACATGCAAACTTATATATGTAGGTAAAAGACCCACTTTGCTGCATATGCATAAATACACTTTTTCAAATATGGAAAACATTGCAATCAGTTGTTTCGACTTAACACTCCACAGCCTTATGCACTTTTATATTCGAAAGCGCAATAGCTTTTTAAGTGGGGTAAATTTTTTTATGTATTTATGTAATATAATACTTGTATAAGTTTGCATTTATATGTACAGTTGCGAGAAAAATAATAGCAGTCCCTTGAAGGACATACTATCTACCACTGTAGTTTTACTATTTTTAAGTGTTTTCATTTTTTCTTTTTGCTAAAGCGTTTACTAACACTAGTATTCGCAGTTAGTCATGTTCGAATAACGGTAAGTTGGCATCATATTTTGATATTTTAATTTCACTGACGCTAAGTGGTTTGTATGGCGAGCACATTAATAGCAGCGTTTAATTGTTCTCTGAATATAATTGAAAATTTATTATATACGATTTTTAAAAGTAAGTAATATTATCATTTACAATATAATAAGAAATTAATTATTGTGTTCACGCAATTTATTTATTTAAAGTTGGTCGTGGAAAACATTGCAGCACGGAGAAACGCAATTTGATAAAAAATCTGATAAGTGCAGGTAAAACTTATAAAGAAGTACAGAAATTACTATGTTGTTCTGCAAAAATGATTTCTAATGCTCTTAAATACCAAAAATCATCTGAAACACGTGGGCGTAAAAGGATTTTATCAGCATCCCTGGTGAAACGCATAGTAAGGACTAGCAGAGCCAATCCATCAAAGGCAGCTACACAAATTAAAGATGAGTTAAATCTGCCATGTGGAGTCCATACAGTCAGACGATGTTTAAGAGATAATAATTTGTATGCTCGGAGCCCCCCCAAAGTTCCTCTTTTGAAAAAAAATCACATTGACAAAAGACTAAAGTTTGCACACGATCACTTGTTGTGGCCACTCCAAAAGTGGCGAAATATTCTTTGGACCGATGAAAGCAAAATGGTTCTCTATGGTGGAAAAGGATCAAGGGAATATGTGAGACGTCCACCCAATAAAGAATACGATCCAAGATATACAAGGAAAACCCTTAAACATGGTAGATCATCTATTATGGTATGGGCATGTTTTTCCTATCATGGTGTTGGTCCGATACGGCTCATTGAAAAAATAATGGATCAATATCTGTATGTGAATATTTTGCAAACTAACATGCTTCCTTATGCCGAAGACAGTATGCCACTGAAATGGATCATGTAACAAGACAATGATCCAAAACATACTAGTAAAGTGGCAAAAGAATGGTTTCGAGAGAATAGGATTGAGGTTATGGAGTGGCCAGCTCAATCGCCAGACCTCAATCCAATTGAGAACTTATGGACTGATCTAAAGAAAGCCGTTTGGGATGAAAAACCAACAAATAACAAGGATTTGTGGGAAGTAGTTCAAAAGGCATGATATAACATTCCATTGGAAAGATGTCGTCGCCTTGTGGACTCCATGAAGGACAGATGTGTTGCAGTTATAAAAAATAATGGCAATGCAACTAAATATTAATGTGATCAATAAAATTAAATATCAATTACCATTTATTTTTGCCGTAATTACCTCTTAGTTATAATAAACTGAAATACTGCTATTTTTTTGCTCCATTAATTTATGTACTTGGTTTAAAAAAAATTTTAATAAATAAAATATCAATTTAACTTAAATTTATTGTGTGCAGAAACTTTTCTTTACGTTGTGGTAAAACCCCCTGTGAATACGAAGTACCAATTTTGTAATGTAAAATATGTACCAACAGTTTTCGAAACATGGGGTGGGCACTGCTATTAAAAATCTCGCAGCTGTATATGCTTATGTATATTCAAGTGCACTGCAGTAGAGCATAAAAATAAACTTAAGCTTTGCAAAATGCCCAGCTCAAGGTCGTCTCGATCTCCAGTGACACGTGTAAGTGCATTTACGTATACCGGCATATACAGATGCATATATTTGTATGTATTATTTGTTGGTGCAATTTCTGTTTTGTTGAAAATCGTTTTCGTCGCAAAGTGCAGCATTTCTTCTATGAATTACTAATTCAGCAGCATAAGCAACAAAACGAAGTGGTACAGTTGAGTATTGAAAAACCTGTAAACACACCGCAAAACGGAAGTGCAAAACGAACACTTCAAGGCTTGAAGTTTAAAGTTTTCACACTGCCAAAAATATATCAATTTCTTGCTACAATTGCAGTCAATAAGGCCAGCAGTTTTTTTTTTTTTTTGGAACAAGGACGCTTGGGTGAATTCAGTGTGTTAGGCGTCTTAAATATTTTCTTAGTATTTAAAATGGCTTTCATACTTCAATATTTTTTATTGCCTTACCGATTCGTCTGAGAAACCTAAATTTATATAAATAATTTTCTAAAACAGTATAGCACATTGCTTTAGCACAACTAAGAACCACCCAAGGTGAGTTATTTGTCAAAGTAAAAAGTGGTTCTAGAAAAATGTCAAAAATGTTCTTAAAAACATATATCAATGGCTATTATTGGGGTTAATCCTACACAGAAATTTTTCTACAAGATTTTAACCCTAGCAACAAAATAGTAAAATTACATTTTCCAAAAAAATTTTAAATATGCAATTCTACTGAATTTTTACGGTAAATGACAATGACTTTATGGGGATAGCAAAACACACAATTCTTTTCTGGAAGATTTTAATATTTTACCATTCTTTCCATATCTTTAGAAGTTCAACAACGCCATGAGCCACTAAATTCGACTAAGCTTTTAGTTTTCCATACAAAAATATGATTCCGATCGTTCAGTTTGTATGGAAGCTATATTCTATAGTGGTCCGCTCTGAATAATTTCTGCGGAAATAATACCGTTGTTTTGGATAATAATGCATAACAAATTTTGTGAAGATACCGTGCCCACGAATTTTTTATACAACAGCTTGATTCTGATCGTTCAGTTTGTATCGCAGCTGCATATGTATGTATGTATATGGTTCGAAATCGGCGATTCCGACAAATGAGCAGCTTCCTGGTTAAAGATATGAAAATATTATTTTGGGTAATTTTCATGCTATGGTAAGGGTTTTTTATCTAACTCCTTAAGTTTTCTGAATCATCAAATTAGTTGAAATTGTATTCGATGAAACAAATGTTTTGATCCGACATCTTCAAAAAAAAAACAGCACGGATTCGTCCATATCATCCAAATTCCGACAAAATATTGGGGCATAATGCGAAAACAAGAAAATGGTCCAAATCCGCCGAAATGGAAAAATAATTAAGATACATCCGATATTTTAAGATATTCTGCCAAGATCTAAGAAATATAAGTATAATATGTAAATACTATATGTAAGAATATTTAATACCTCTAATAGAATATTATTCATGTACATATGTATGTATGCATATGGATCAAACCCGAAAATAATTAAGCGTACATACATAAATATGTATATATTTTGGATACCATTTACATACCAATGCACATATCCATGTACATATGTATGTATATGTATGTACATACTATATATGTATTTATAGAAGTGCAATAGAAATCACCACGTAAAATTACCATAGCACCATAAAGACCTTGTTAATTCTAACGTGCGGCATGAAATAGTGCATGGTAAATATGCAGTCATTATGACATTGGCCATTAGCACACATTTCTAATGCGTAACTGGTACCCTATTTGTATACATGTACGGAACAAAAACGAAAAATTTACGAAGTAGACTGTGTGTTTGTAAGTCAATGCGAAAAATTGCCACTGAGGCGGGCGGCCATTCTTTTCTTACAACACAATCCAATATGCACATTTCTGTTCTGCCTTTTCATCTTGCACATTTCCTTGGCCACCCTCCCTACTTCTCGTTCTCGTCGTCTGCGCATCAGCAATAGTTGCTTCCTCTCGCTTTTGTTTCGCCGTTAATGACTTTGCCGGCGTTGAGAAACTATTTTCTTTGCACTACAAGTGAATCTTTTGTGTAATGCAAGGCATGTTTATAAAAAAAAGTATCTCAGATGTGAAGATTACTTCTCGCACACTTGCATGAGTTGGCTAATGCGTTATCTTAAGCGCAAAATAGCATGCAAACACGTGCGCTCGCACTAGCATTTGGATAAATACTATACATACATAGGTATGTATATATATTAGTACATATAGCTACTTTTGTTTATTTATGTGCATTTAAGTGAACTGTGTCAAGATCAACTCGTAAATATTTACATTGAAGTTATCCAATCACACATCTTTCTATGAGATGCCTAACTGTATACCTGTATATGCTTATGTTCGAATTAATTTGTGTGTTTTATAAGATTAATTTCCTTAATTTACAAATTTTGCATTTAGAAATATTATTTTATTAACTTTTTCTAGTAGTGAAACCCCCAGTTGCACTTAAAGGAGATTGTGTACAACGTTAGTTTTTAAGGGTGTATTCTAGTCTAGAAGCATGAATTTCAGGTAATTTTTAAAGTGTCGTAACAAAAGGCAATTAATAGTTTTACCATCCATTTTTTATTAGTTATTTGTTAATTTTAGAAGAGTAAAGAAAAAAATTAAAAACTGAAAAAAGTAAAAAATTTCAAAAATTATGAGCTGACGAAGTGGGGGGTCTCTAAAAATTGCCACGTGATCATACCCATGATTTCAACCCTCCTATTTATCTGAAACCAAGAAGAAAAAAAGATTATTAATCTTGAATAATGTCCCACTGACCGGAACTACGGAAAAGTGAGAACAAAATTTTCACAAAATGACGACTGCCTGAAAAAAGTTTTTTTGGATCACTTTTTCTGACTATTTTGAATTTTTTTAAAATAATAAAAATTTGGGAATGGGATAGTTCCAACCATAAACAAGCCTATAAAGAAGACTCTATAAAATTTTCAAGTAAATCGGTCCAGTAGAAAGTCTGTTTTGAGAAAAACGCGTTTAAAGTTTCGCGTTCCGGCCGAACTAGTTTGGATGCCGGGTCAGAAAAATGCCTATATCTCCGAAAATAATTTGAATTTTGAAAAATCCTCTTGTATACATATTCTTGAATAGTTAAACTTTGAAAATATAAAAACAAAAAATTTCGATTTTTTTAAATTTCTAGACTAGAATACCCCCTTAATCTGAAATTACTTTTTTGTCGCTAATTTCCTAGTTATCATCGAAAGAGATCTACATAATCTCATTTAACTATGTTATTATTGTCAACACACCAAATTATGTAATAAATGGGGTGTATGAATTAGTTATTTACAGTTGTGTTCAAAGTAATAAGAGTGCATTAGTCGAGTGCCATTTTTTATTACTGCATCTAAGGGGCATGGAATCGATGAGATCACGACTAGTTTTTAGCGAGATTAGCTGCCATGCCTCGTGTACTGTGCTCCATAATTTTCTTGTATTTGATGGTCTACGGTCAAGAGCATCCTTTTTAATATCTGCCCATAAATTTTCTATGGGTTTAAAGCGACTGAGCAGCGATATAACCTCAACTTTATTGACTCGAAACCATTCCTTTGTAGATTTAATTGTATGTTTCGAGTCGTTATCTTGCTGAAACAACCACTTTAATGGCATATTCAATTCCTCATATGGCAGCATAATTTATTTCAGTATACCCACACACCAACTGATCCATGGTTTCTTTTATCAGATGAATTGGTTCCACGCCATTGTTCGAGAAATTTCCACCGGAATATTGAAATAAAGCCATGGGGAAAGTACTCACGTTTAACTTAGAACTACTTCGCCAGCTTAAAAACGCATAAGGCTTTTTCTGCTTCTATTTAATATTTAATATTTAGGCATGTGGGTTCCATCGTTTCGAAACCTTATTTAGACCGATGCAATATTTGACTGCAGTCTGCTCATTCTTGCATATGACTTGACATACGAGTTCAAAAAACAACAAACAACAGCGTGGATTGCTTGTTTTTTGGGTTATTGTCCTAAAGTATCGGCAATATTGCACAAAAATACATACAAATATACATATGTAATAATATCGATATGTGTCTCCTCTTGTTGCCTGCTACTTAAAGCTACTGGCTTAGTATTTATTGATGACAAGTAACCGACCGCAACGTACCTCAGCAGAACCTAAATACAAGTATGTGCATAAAGCATGCAGACTTAAGTACGTATGCATATGTATGTATGTTGGCTTGTATATCCAACGACGGTGGGTAATTATTTCCAGTCGACCAGACAACCCGACTAACAACGACCTTTCCAGCTGATTGCCGTTCTGTCGGCCGTTATGCAGTTGCCGCCGTTGTCTGTTGGGAATAATGTCTACCGCACTTCTTACTTGTACCTACTCACATAATACTATGTACAATATATAATACCTACATATATTCTTACGATTAGTATCTCAACATTTGTGCCAGCTGGGTTTTGTGTGCAACAGGCGTTAAATTTTCAAATAAAAATACATTTTTGTAGGCGGTTTGTAAAGTATTTTTGTTTATTGTGTGCATATGTGTGTGCCTTTGTCGTCAGCACCGTTACTGGAACGGCATGCTGAGTGGCTATCCATATGGTGTAGCGACTTCCTGCAGTTAACAACTCATGCACAAATTATACACGCACACATAAATATACATACATATGTGTGTGCTATGCCCATTAGCCATAAAACTATGTTGGTTTATGAAGTCGAAGCACAGTGAATTGAAACATTCTTATCTACCAAATTACTTGCAGCAAACGTTATTTTGAAGTCGAATTTAGTTTTAAACGTTGCCATGACTCATTTAACTGCGGAAATATACTTAGCTATACAGCTTTTTAAATGCCTGTCCTCTTGTGTCTGAATTATACCGGATAAGGTAAATAAAATAAATAAAAAGTCATTTCACTACTCTTTGTGAAATATGTATGTATGTACAGGCTACTTGATGTGCCATACGTATTTAAAAAAGTGTAATGGAATTTTTGAATGAATATTTTTAGTAAGTCAACACATTTTATTCAAATATTAATTGGATACAATATACATATGTTTTTATACCTTTAACAGAGTATTATAAGTTTGCCATGAAGGAAATATCGAAGAGCCTATTTGACATAGACATTGTCCATGTCAACGCTACATGGCTAACCAATTCAACCGGAAAAAATATATTTTAACATACTAAGAAAACTCTCATTTAAAATCCTTTCTCACGTACTATTTCCAAAATGGCATATGACGTCTAATTAATGTGACCAACATCTAAAATTTTTTACAAATATTGATGTAATAGCGACCACTTCTCGCCGCATTGTTAAAATCTTACAAGATTCTTATAATAAAATTCAATAACTAGAAACGGCTCAAGATTTCTGAAAGCTCCATCTGTCGAATTATGTGAAGACGCACATACCAAATGCGAAGAAATGCCATGGCAGGATGACGTGTATCGCCGGGTGTAATCTTAATGAAACACAATTCCTTTCAATAGTCCAAAGTTGTCCGTTTCTGCTGAAATGAGACTTTGGTTGTATGCTAGCATTTAATGGATCCCCTGCCAACCCCATCAAACGCTTAGTAACCATCTGCTTCAGAATCGGATTGGACTTTTGCATAACATGAGGTTCTTTTGCCTTAACACGTGACAGTCATCTGTCGAACTTCTTTCGGCATCCAGTCTTATTGAGATGTTTCCAAACGAATTTTTGTGCAATATTTAGCTCCTAAGTAATCTGCTGTCATGTAAGATGGAGCCCGCCGATATCCATTATTTTCTCGATATTTTCGACAATTGGATCCAAAGCGTGGTGCATCGTTGACGCAAATTTTTATACCCTGAACAGGGTATATTAAGTTTGTCACGAAGTTTGTAACACCCAGAAGGAATCGTCGGAGACCCTATAAAGTATATATATAAATGATCAGTATGTCCAGCTGAGTCGATTTAGCCATGTCCGACTATCTGTATATATACGAACTAGTCCCTCAGTTTTTAAGATATCGTTTTGAAATTTTACAATTATCATTTTCTTTTCAAGAAGCTGCTCATTTGTCGGAACGGCCGAACTGAATGATCGGAATCAAATGCTTGTATGGAAAACTTTCACTTTGACAAGATATATTCACGAAATTTGATATATATTATTTTCTAAGCAAAAATGTAATCTCCGAAGAAATTGTTCAGATCGGTTAACTATTGCATATAGCTGCCATATAAACTGAACACATAATTACTAACAGAAATGCACCTGTGAAGGGTATTTAGCTTCGGTGCAAAGGACGTTAACGTTTTTCTTGTTTTAAATAATATTAATAAAGTCATCAATTAAAAATTCATATAATAGATTATATATTTTAAAAACGAGTTTTTTTTAAAATTGATTATTTCTTATAAAACAAATTCGACCGCATCGAAAAACTTTAATATCAGATATTGCAATGATATTTCCTTCATAAATCGATACAAATGTATTAATGTTCGTATTTCAAATATACTTTAGAATATCGCTTTTGAATTAAGTTTAAACTCTTATCTATCAACTCCTTTCAAATCAAATTTCTTGGAATTTCCTTTTGGCTTCTGTTTTAAATTAACTAATATTGAAAATTTTCCGTACTTCAAGATAATTTTCTTCTAAATTAATCCATATAACGTCAACTTAACCTAGTTATTAACATGCCTTTTCTCTTTGTCGTTCACAGTCGCGGTCTCACCCCACCACATCGAGTGAAATCAATTTCTATGGCTACATTCACACAAGACGATGTCGATTTTCTAAAAAGTCATGGAAATGATGAGTGCGCTAAAACTTGGTTGGGTCTTTGGGATCCTAAGCGGGCCGTGCATCAAGATCAGCGGGAATTGATGATTGACAAATATGAGCGAAAACGTTACTATTTGGAGCCAGCTAGTCCACTTAAATCTTTAACGAATGCCGTTTCCCTTAAAAGCGGTTCGGTGACAGCACCGGCGGCAGGGGCAGGAGTGGAAGTGGCGACAACATCTGGAGTAAGGGCGACAGTAGCAACAGGTAATTCCTCAGCAGCAACAACATCAAACGGCAGCAGCACTTACAAGAGCAACGGTGATGGCCAAATAGATTTTGTACACGTGAGCAATGGATTTGGTCATATTGGGCACAATACTAAAAACCAATACAAAAACGGAGAGCGAAGCTTCCATCTGACGCCGCCCAGTACACAGCGTACCACCATGAATGGTTTGCATAAATCCGTCACTACGACAACGGTGTCCGCACCAAATAGCTCGGGCAAGTCAACGTCCGCCATAAGTCGTCCTCAACAACATCAACAAAACGGCTATAGCCATTTGCAAGATGCGTTTATGCCGAAAAACAATAATATAAATAACAATGGCGGCAACAAAAATAATGAGCTCAATGTCTTGCATATGACATCCAGCCGAATGTCGGACAGTAGCAGTTCGACAAGTGTGAACGGTTTCGGGGCGGACGCAGACTTTGTTGCCGATTTTGGTTCGGCGAATATTTTCGATGCCACAACGACATCGGTCCGTAATAAAATAAGTTCGCCTCCAATATTGAATGGAGGTGGCAATGCGATATCGAGTAACGGTTATGCTAGAATACAACCTTTGAAGAAGCAGCAACAACAATACCAACTATTAAATGGTCATGGTCAGACGAATGGCAATAGCTCTCACAGCGATACAATCGACAATGGCACATCCGAGAATTTTGCCGACTTCGAACATGCGCCCATTTTCAATGCGGCTGGTAAGTACCTACATATATGTATGTATATATATACATTGCTTTAAAGTATAATATACTCCACCATATTTGATTTTAACATATGCGTGTGTGATTGTATATACGTATATAAATTTTCAATGCAGCGGTAACTCGTATTTGAAATCTGGTAAAGCTTCGAATTCTTGTCACTGCATTCGGCTGCATCTATTTTTTGCGGTAGCTTTAACATTAATAGTACAGCTCACCAAATTAATTGGCCTGTTAAATATAAATTCATTAGGAGCTATTCAAAATATCTGAAATATACCTTGAATATAACTTTCAAATCATATACCTAACTAATATTTAATAACCGGAACATTTGGGCTTACGAATGGTGTGTGCACGATTTGTTCCGCACAAATTGACTGACGACCAAAAATTGCTCAGAATCCAACATTCGAAGGACGATTATTTGACCAAAAATCACATTTTAATCATTAACCACTCCCCGTATTCACCTGATATGGCACCGTGCGACTTCTTCCTTTTCGGAAAAATGCACTTTCCCATGAAAGGAAAGCGTTATGCAGACGTAGAGGCCATTCAAAAGGCTTGCACCGACATACTGGCGCCCATACCGGCCAACGAGCTAAAACACTCGTTCGACATGCTTTTGGACCGTGCAAAAAGCTGTATTGAAGCAGAAGGAGACTATTTTGAATAAAATAAATTGATTTTGCCGAAAAACCAATTTGTTCTAATTTTTTTTTTAAAGTCCTGTTTACCTTGGAACATTACGTATATCTAGTATAGGGTATGTAAGCAATGGAGGTATGGAATTAACACTTTTTGAAATTTTAAGGAGTTCGTTAGAATTCTAAAATAATATTTAGCGCCGAACTTTTTGGAGTTCATTCAAGTTGTTAAATTGAGCCCCAATAAAAACAAAAAAGTTTCATTAATTCCCAAAAACGAGTTTTTACTAAAAAAAATTTGCATTTTGTCAATTTTTTGTGCTATTACTAACGATTCATTGTACTTATTTTAAGTGTCCATGGTTTCTTTTCTAAACATACAAAATATATGTAAATTGGAAGCTTAGTCCTTTTCTTCCCAGAAAACACACTTTCACCTCGAAATCCTATCATTGTATTTGGCCTTTCTATGATACATCTTATAATTGTTTTTCATACAGCCAATTATAGTTTTATAAGAAAAACTGTGATAAAACGTTGCGCCGGTGGCCAGCAAAAAGACACCAAAGACAATAAACGAAATTCTGTTCCAAGTGCGAAAAGTTCGGAAGTCCCCACCGATATTGGATCTACACCACAGTCTGATTTATCAGCTGAGTATGAGTTAGATAAAAATTTGTATGCCGACATCAGACAAGCCACAACACATTCTGATGCAGCGGAGAGTCAAATCAATGGCAATCTTAAATCGAACACCGCAATTAAGCAAAATGTCAGTGCTGCTCCCATTAAACCGGCTAAAACCGTGAATAGTGTCGAAAAGCCACCAACACAAGCGCTTGGTTCAACAATGCAAAATGCTGTCAGTGAACTGACATCTCAACTGATTAATTCACAGTGCTGTCCACCGGACCAATGCCCGGTACAACAAGCTGATTATTGTGGTTGTTGTGCACCGATCAATTGTATGCCTCCATCAACTAATATGTCTAATCAACAAGCTCTCAGTCAACAGCCGAATCAGGATCAGGGCAATTTTCGCGCTAACAATATGTCGCAAATGGATTGGTGTCAGTTTGCAAATAACCCACCCTTTTGGCCCTCAAATAACCCAAATATGCCAGGCAGTACAGCTACAGCACCAGATGTTGCGCCTGCGCCAAAATCCCTCAATGCTGAGCCACAACAATGCCCACCCATATTTTGCCCACAACCACAGTTTTATGGCCCGACAGGCTTCGCCACATCCTGCTCTCCAGATATCTGTACGTCGCCCATGAATCGGCAATCACCCCAAGTGGACGCAACTATCGCTGGTCTCAGTTATGCCGCATTACCGCAACAAACCATTATCAATACAGCTCAGAATCGACCACAAAGTGGATGTGAGACCAATGCTGAAGCATGTCTGGAACCAACACCATCGTACAGTACGTTATATAATCGATCTTACTGTCAGCCACATGTGTCTGCATATTCAAATCCATTTATACAACAAACACAAATGCAACCGGCTCCAATGCCAGTTCCACCTGAATGTTTCAATCCGTTTCATCCAAATTGCATTTCAGGAAGTTGTACGAAGGGTTGTATGCCAAGTAATTCAATACCAGTGGGGGATCCAATAATAGATCCATCCTGCAATTTGCACTCACCTTATAGTAATTGCTTCTGTAGCAATTGGTGTAAGTTCTGTATTTCATTTGAGTTGGTTTTATTGCGTTCGTTCGTTTGTTTCATTATTTTGGCTTTGTTTTAATTATGCTGCCTTTTTTCGATACGTTTTGATATTGCTTGTTGATGTTGCATATTAAATTTATTTTGCTTTTGTTGTATTTTTCATGCATACGTACCGCTTAAATTTCGATTTGACTATACTAAATATTTATTCGTTTCTATTAAAAATATCAAAATCTTGTTTGCAACTTACTTATACAAGTATTTTTTAAATCAAAGAAACTCGGCTGTTCTGCAGTTTTAAGTTTATTAATTACAATTCTACTGGGATGTCTCCTTTTTGGTCCTAGATACCCATTATAATATTTTGAATGAAAGCAATCTTCTATACCTGGCTTCGCTTGGAATATCCAATTGGCGCCACGTAGCGAAGAGAAGAAACGACTGGCGCGCTGTTGTTGACTCGGCTATAATCGCGTAAGCGGTGTCTACGCCAGTAAAGAAAGAAGAATCTTCTATTTCGTTATTTGGACAGTTATTTCTCATGTTCTCCTTGGTGAAGGTAACGGCATTCGTAGAAATATGGTCAAAAATATGTCGAGATAGATATGGTATATAAATAATCTGTTTGACGAGAAGAATTGAAGTCCGAGCGACTGTCTGTCCGTCCGTCCTTGTAACTTGAGTAAAAATTAAGATATCGTAATGAAACTTGGTACACGTATTCTTTGGCAAAAAATGAGGACCAACTCGTCGTAAACGTAATCGGACACTCACGGAACATGTGGGCCCTATAAGGTTTAATTTCCATATCTCCCGAACCATTCAAGCCCAATTCGCTTATGACAAATCCTTCAATCACCCCTACCAACATTATAAAAATCGATGAAAGCGGATGATAACCCTGCCCACTCCCCAAATAACTGTTCTGAATAATGAAAATAAATGCACCAGAAACATAAAATTTTACAACCGAGATCAGAAGAGAGGATTTGGTAGGAGGCGATGTCAAAATTTGCCGATGGACGTTGCACCGCCCACATTTAGGTGAAAATCCTTATCTGAGGACCTGCTCGTCCTATTTCAACCAAATCGATACTCTCAATACGAAAATGGGGGAAATCGAACTAAAACCACGCCTACTTCTCATGTAACATAACTTAAAATTACAATTAATTCTTTCACTTTCCAATATACCCCTAAAGCACTAACTATAATGATATAACGAGATGAAACGTTTCACGGATAATGCCTTTAATATGTGCTATCTTATGAACACAAATTATCCATATCGGACCCAAACATTTCAAACCCCAAAGTTCCGAATATATGGATCACAGTTCCTATTTCGAACTTTTTATCGAATATACGAGTATAAATCAATCTTTGAGATAAATAATAGAAACTCAGAGAGAATCCTTATATAATAATAAGGCCGTGTGCCAAAAATGAATCGATTCAGATCAGTAATCCCCTTAGTCTCTATATATACTTGTAGGAAAGTAGGCTGACTTTATACTGCATATATTAGCAATTTGCGAGTTATGAAATCGAGTGAGAGTGTTTCTCTAATTACAATGGGCCTTTAGGCATAAAATGAATAAAATCGGGAGAAAACTTGCCAAACATCTGGTACACATTATCACGCACGCATATAGTTATAATGGTACATCAGGTACTTTAAATCATTCCTCATTTTTTTTGTTAATAATATGTGGTAATGTCAAAAATAGATAAAAAGCGGTTCAATACTACCTTTATCTTCTATATACCTAATATAAGATTTTCAAACTTCCGGTTGGCTTTATACCGTATACAGATGTATATGGGCCAATATGTAACATATCTTAACAAAATTAATTGTACGTATAATATTGGATATACTAGAATTTGATACCGAAAATTTGTGATATTGGACTACGTATGACCTAAACTCCTATATAATGGTTTTGATCCTTCTAACAAACCCTATGCTGAATATGTCAGTCAGTGTATGAGTTATAGGTACATATGTATTTATAATATTGCTTGAAAATGTGTTCTTCAATATACCTGAGCAAAGTCACAAATCAAATTAAATGGACAAATTTCCTTGAAAAATATGTGGCTTGCCACTAAATATATCTGGAAATGGTCTAAACCTCATATCTTTAATATAGGTAAATCATTTCAATCCTCTGGTTGAAGTTTTCCACATCAACTCATATAAAATGTAGCCTCTTCGGTTGATTCACATAATTCAGTTTGAAGAAGGATCTTCTTCTTTACTGGCGTAGACACCACTTTCGCGGTTATAGCCGAGTAAACAAAAGCGCGCCATTCGTTACTCCTTTTTGCTATTTGGCGCCCATTGGATATTCCAAGCGAAACCATGTCCTTTTCCACTTGGTCTCTCCAACGGAGTGGAGGTGTTCCCCTTCCTCTGCTTCCTCCGGCGGGTAGTCGAAAACTTTCAAAGCATGACCAATCCAGCGCAGGCACTGTCTTTTAATTAATTAATTCACTGAACTAAAGTCGTCGTCGTATAAAACTCATACCCCAAAAAACATATAATTTCGTTGAAGCGTATTAATAAAACTAAGTGAGTACAAGATCTTCAATAAATAAAAATCACATAAATAATAAAGATCATCTAAATAAACAAGATACCAAATTCTTCCTTACTTGTTGTCTATTGAGCTTGACAATACTTAAAATTCTTATGATATATTAATTTTTGCGGAAGAACAGGCGCAGTAGGCAAATTTTTCCTCTGTATATAATACAAGGTCTATTAAAAATTGGTCCATTATTTGTCCAATAGATGTGAAATAATGGAAACCATCGATTCCAACGGTGATGTAAAATTTTCTGTTTTTTTGATTGCCCAGTAGATAAACATTGTTCAAAAAACATTTAGAAACCACTTAAAGAAGGCTGAAATTCCAACTGCGAATTGCTGCTGAATCATTACAAAATAGGTCCATTTCTGAATCGAACGGTTTCTTTTGATGAAAAGTGACTCACTAACGACAAATTCAACTCTTAATTCGGATATATACTTTCAACAATTGGACCATCTGAATAAAACAATCGACCAGAGAGGAATTGTGTTATCTCAGGACAATAACATTGATATGTCCCCGACAGGCTCTGAGGTCTTAGTTGGGAGGTTCGTATACATCCACCTTATAGTAGAGGCCTGTCACGACGTGAATACTGCCTGTTCCAATTTATAGTTAAGAGCTGGTATCTACGGTGAATGAATTCGCCTCAAGACAAGCGTGTGAAAATTGAATTTTCCATTTTTTTTGTCATGAAGGACGAAAGTTTCTATGAGTGTGGCATTTTGAAAATACCTTCAAAATGAAAAGTATAGAGCAAAACCTAAATGGCATCATCCTAACTATGCTGAAAAAATCTTCAATTCAATGTTGAAATAATGGATTTCTTTTTACTAGACCTATCATTACTATGGGCAGCTTTCGTTCGTTTGTAGATTTGAATACAATTTATTATAAAGGAAGTATTATACAATAAAATGACGATATGCAATACTATCACAGAGAATGGCTAGTAGTTGATTGAATTCATATGCTAAAATTTATTTTGTTCATTAAAATTGTCATACAATTATCTTACCATCAAAAATATTTTTGTAGTAAAACTTCGGCCAATAATTATTTTTAGTAAATATTGATTTTTTATAACTAATTTTATTTTGTATCAAAGTGTTCAAATTGGTGCATTGTACGTAGTTTGTCGTCAATTTATCATCTACCGAACTAATATTTTCCTTTATAGGCTACCTACCTCAGTTACCTGGTGCAAATTTATATTGGTCCGACTACTGCAATTACTGCTGAAAACGCCAATTGCCATATTAATCCCTGATTTGTATAAAAAAATTTACTTATAACTTTATTTAAGTATATTTGTCAATATTTATTCGCACGTGCAAATTTTTAAGACTAACATATTGTTGCTAAATTTTGTATATTCTATCTACATTGCTGAAACTCTCTTTAATTTATTCATAGGTCTACCGATACCCAATAACAATAACAACTTTCGAACGATGAACAATCAGCATAATAATAGCCACAACAACAATAACAATAATACACTAAGCTCAACACCCAGCGAGGATAGATATGCGGCACTCAAAGATCTGGACGAGCAATTGCGAGAAAGCAAAGCAGCGGCCACAGTTGTGAATGCCTACAGTGTGGACGCATTTGGAAACAGTAAGTAAACCTTATACTCTCGCAACATGTTGCTAAAGAGTATAATAAGTTTGTTCACCTAACGGTGATGCGTAGCACCTAAATCTAAGCGAGATACATATAGATTTTTATATAAAAATGATCCGGAAGACGAGAAAAGTTGAAATCCGGGTGACTGTTGGTCTGTCCGTCCGTCCGTCCGTGCAAGCTGTAATTTGAGTAAAAATGGAGATATCTCGATTAAACTTGGTACACATGTTCATTGGCAATAACTGAAGGCGGAGTTTGTTGATGGGCCTAATCGGACCATATCCACTAAACTATTTCAAAGGGTTAAATGCCCAACTCATCTGTCACTGCAAATGAGAGAGTTATTGCTAAACGTCAAAACCTCTGGGACTCTGTCAACTGTTTGGACGTTTCAAGATTCATTCAAGATTACCAATAAGAAATGTTAAACAATGAAAATTAAATAAAACACGAAATTTAAATGTATTTGATGATATTTTTTGTAATGTGATGCTTCGTAGTATTAATTTTCAATTAAAAATAAAAAAACATTTATTTATTGAGAGCTAACAAGTTTAAATCACTTTATTAAGTATTAAGTAACCTTATTTTTTTTGTAACAATAAACTTATTTCTTTATATTTTTTAAACGTATCTAAATTTTTTTTAGATGGCATTAGTAATGGCGTTAATCCCTTCAAGCAACAGCAGGCAAATCCGTTCCAGGCTGCCACTCACGGTACATCGCCAACAGCAACACAAAACTATTTTGGTCAAATGACAGTGATATCGAACGGCAATGGCGTACCGTCACATGCACCAAGCGCCGCAGCACAGTTCTACTATAATACTAACGGCTTTGGTAATGCAGCAACTTCAGCCGGCACAGCGACTGCTATGTTTCCGCACACTGTAATAGCGGCTGGGCCAAGCGGTTGTGGATTCGGTCTAGGAGCATTACAGCCAACGGCGATTGCAGCCACTGGCGCCGGCGGCGGTGCAGCGTTCAATAACCCATTTACAGTATGTAACTAATTTCATCACCAACAATTTAAGTACCTTAAATAATTGATTGCTTGCTTTACTATTTACAGGCAAGCGGCGCAATGAGCACCAATAATCCCTTCTTATGAGATATTCGCGGTAATCGCTATGAGTCGGAGCCGAAGCGTAATTACTAAGCGCATCCTTACTCAATTTATATATAAATACCTATATATTTAAATGGAATAATGGAATTATGTTGGCTTAGCGTGTGGTTATGCAAACGCAAATCACATACTTGATTTCCAGGAAGAATATTAGTTTAATGCTGAGATCAAAGTTGATAATGTTCTTTAAACCAAATTATTATTGTGTCCAAATATAATTAAATTGAGACCGTGCGTAAGAAATTTATATATGTACATATATAACAGATGTATATATACATATATATATGAAAAGAAATTAATAACGATACTTTTTATGACAACCAACCAAAATGATCTAGAAATGATTTGCCTGAATTGCTCTCGATTTAACTTGCTCAGCAGGAGTTTAAGAAACTCCAACAATAAATTTTAAATAGAGGAAATAATAAAAATATTAAAACATATTTAAATACTACGTAAAATAGTCCATTTGATGCGAAATAAAATATTTAGTAGGCGAAAAGCTCTTTTACATTTACATCTAATAATATGTATGCAAAATCTGATACTTAATGTGCATAACTTCGTCTACATATATAATTAGAAAACCGAAACAAACACTTATACATACCTAATAAAGAGTTGAAAGTTTTGGTATTTGAGCCCCTTTAGTTTTGTCGTACACGAGAAAAAAGTTTTGCTGGCCAATCAAATGAACAAATTCATAGAGCGTTACATGCCTACAACAAAAATGCTCTAGTAACTGTATAGAACAAAATGAAACGGAAATGCTTTAAGATCAAACTAACTAAAAACTAAATATATTTAGGTTTAACAGCGACCAAGTAAAATGTAAATTTCAACTATAAAAAGTAAAATGTAAATCAAAAATGTTAAATAGTAAATAGAAACGTTGCATAAATAAATGAAATATTTTGATTATTATGAAAAAAATAACAACTAGATAGCCACAACTTGTAGAAGGTTTTGCAGAAATCTCATATGAAGAAAGGCGGTTTCATAAATGTAAAATAAAAGGGTTTACACTTACATACAATACATACGGCTATATTATCGCTTTACGAAACAGTTAATTTAATAAATAAGCTTTAATCAGTTGTGGCATTGTATAGTTACCAAATGTTAATAATTTTTTTAAAGGGCTAATAAAATTTATTTGCTGTTGCCTAGTGTAAAATTAGTTTTAAAAAATTGTAAATGCTTCAAACGATCATTAAACTACCATACAATTTCTTAATTAATATTTATTTTCAAGCAAATTAGATATAAACTATTGTATGTGCGTGTGTATGATTATTTACCATATTAACTAATACTCGAAACTCCATTTTATCCTTACCTTTTTTGACATCTATGTATATTTTAAAATAATTATAAACAATTTGTTTTCTCTTTTGTAACATAAATAAATGTATGTTAATACGTACGCCCATTTTATTTTTTTTTTTATATATTAGCTTGTTTTTGAACAATTCAATATTATTACGATACTTTAGCTTTTTTATTTGTTAGCATTAAATTCTAATTTTACATTCTTTACGAAATATACACACACACACATTATATTTAACATGTGAAAATGTCAATTGTTTTGGTTTTATTTGAAATTCAAGTAGTTAGTTATCTCGTTGAATGTTATAACAAATAAAACAGTGTAGTGAAAAATATTAAAAATTTGAACTTGAAAATCTAGCAAGTGTGTTCTGCATTTCGAATCGATACAAGTTTCTACTTCAGACAATATCATTCGATCAGAAAAGTAAAAATGATGCTATCTCAAGCCCTTTTAGTAACGCAAAAAGACATTTTAGAAATCAAAATTCAATTTAACAGTGTGGAAATCAAAAATATCTCTTAGATGTAAACAAACTTATCGATCGGAGTTCAGTACATGCCTGTATATCTTTCCGTCCAAGAACTTTTTTGTTTTCTTCAAGAAGAAGTAATAAAAGAAACAGATTTATTATCTTTTCAATAATCCACTAAAGGACCTATTCTGATAAATATGTATGTATATTGTTTTTTCGAATGATGATTGTTCTGCTAAATTTTGAGTAGCAATAAACCCAATAGATACCCGCTAAATGGAAAGCTCTTAGCTGTCCTTAAACTACAGAGAAATACTCACTGAAAGGCCATAACTCTGCCAAAAATACGACTCTGTAATTTTTTCTGAGCTCAACCTAGTTTATTCAACTGAACATCAACCGAGGTAAAGCATTGTAAAAAGACAAATGCCAATAATATGTAAGTATAGATAATATCTTTTAAAAATCCAAAACAACAAAAAGGGAAGTTGGAACTGTTTGCAACATTTTTTGAGAAATTGCATTTGAGTTTCGTTGTCATTGACGAAAAATGAATCTATGTGTGTTAGTGTTACAAGTATCGATCCTATTCCCGTTGTCGTCGTCGTTTTCATTGCCGCTTTCAAGTTGTTATCGTTTTATAGTCGTTTTGTTCCTAAATTCTATTTGTAGCGTTAGAAGATGCGAAATACGCATTGTACTTTTTTTCTTTGTTTCAATATCTATTTATTTATTGAACTGCTTTTTGTTTTAAAAGCCTAAAATAAGTTAATTAGGTTTCAAAAAATCTTGCGGTATTTTTTATTGGACAGTTCTAGTTTTTTCGTCGCATGGGTCATCTATCCTTTTCGGAAAGGTTTTCACGCGCTAAAGTGTTTGATTATTGTCGTTTCTTTTAAGGTTCGTGATTATAGCGTCCAAAATGGCAAAATGAAGAAAAATACGGATATTTTACAGTACCCTACGATAAAGACAAAAATATCTAAGCCGCAATAAAATTTGTTTTAGGCTAATCAGTTTCCATTTCACGCACAAATGGTTTCAACTTTTCTTCTGGTTAGGGTTCAGATGCCACGTCGAAGGCCTGTACAAAATTGCGTAAATCGCTGAAGGTCAAAAACCGGATATACAGCCGACATCGGTCAAGAGCGGGATGTATCAAACGGTTATAAACCATTTAAATTCTAATATCTTAAAATTACCGCAATTTTTTGATCACCTTATTATTGTGTATCGTAGCAAAAATTGAAGTTAATACATTGTTGCTGTTGGAAGATCTGCTGTTTTTTTCCACTGCCCTGGGGTACACCAACCCTTATCGGTCTTTCATCAGATATGAAAGCTCCCACTTTTACCATACGTTTTCTATTTTTTAAATAAGATTCCAATGTTTTACACAATTCTGAAGGTAGAATATTTTTAATCCTAATAAAAGGCCCTCATGCCATACCTTATCAAACGCCTGAGCCACGTCTAGAAATATAGCTGAACAGTACTCTCTGTGCTCAAATTCTTTTCTTATTTCGCTAGTAATTCTATTTACTTGCTCTATCGTGCTATCTTTTTCACGAAACCCGAATTGGTTCGTTGGTATTATATTATTTTCGTGGAGGAAAGGGGTCATCTTTGATAGCAACAAATTTTCAAATATTTTAGAAAGACAGGGTAGAAGATTGATTGGTCTGTATGAAGACGGCTGTGTTAAGTCTTTCCCAGGTTTGTCTATCAAGATAATCTGCGACTTTTTCCATGAATTTGGACAGTATCCGAAACTAAGAATTGCATTGAAGTGCAAAGAGAGCACATCTACGACAGTATTTGGAAACTCAATTAGCATTTTTATTTGTTAAATGAGTTTCTGATATAAGCATTACATCAATATTCTTTTCAGACAGAAATCTGATAAACTCTAATTTATGTTCGTTAACACTGTTAGCATTCCGTATACAGATATTTAGTAAGCTTGCCTTTCACGACATTTGCATAGCTTCCTTGCATATTATTATTGATAGAAGTAATAGGATTTGAACTTTTCTCTGAGATTGCTATAATTTCATTATGGGTGCTTATAATATTTGGTTACGACGTGCTTGAATCCCTGTGACAACTTCGATTTCAAATCTTTATATACAGGACAACCCCTGTAGTTAGCAGTGTGATTTTCTTCACAGTTGCTGCATTTTTTATTTAATTCTTCTTTATTAAGGGTGCATTTCGAAGTGGGATGTAAATCACCACATACCACACAAACACTGCGTAGAGTGCAATATGATTTAGTATGCCCATATTTTTGGCAGTTAGTACATTGTACCGGACCGTTTCTTTTAGTTATGTGGTTCTTCCACAGTTACTCTGCGATGCAGCAAATATTTCAGATTGTATATAGGATGGGTCTCATTTTATTTAGTTGATTTGAATTCGGCAACAATTCAATTTTAAAAATTGGCTATGGTACTTTGTTTCTATTAAATATATTTACAGCAGTTGCATTTTATCTGAAGTTGTTATTTGTTATTTTTGAATTCGAGTATAATAAGACAATAATAATAATCACTCCTTCTGCGTTGCTCTTGCTTCAGATGTGTTGTGTAATACTGTTTTCTTTTATTTAGAATTTTAACTAGAATTTTAACGGGTTATATACAGTTAAAAGGCCGAAAAAAGCGAGTTTTCCAGATTTTTTTCTGAGTAATCTTTTAAATTTATTGATCCAAAAATTTGAATACATATTATTTGGGAAACTTTTAACTGTATTTTAAGACTTAATATTAATAAGAATATTTATTTGGAAAGGAACTAAAGCTCATATCTGGGAACTCTCAGAAAAGAAGTGGCCACTTTTATCATGAACTGAACGCTCTGAAATTAAAAAAAAAAAAAACAAATTTTTGACAAAATGGCGGTTTCTAAAAAATTTTTTTTTATCAAAATTTCGGCCTTACAATTGTTTATAAAAAATATATTTATTAATTACTTAAAATTATATTTAAGAAGCTTGTATTTAAATTTTACAAGGCCGGCTTAGGCATTTTCGAGTACCGACTTTGAAAGCACTATTTTGAGAAAAAACCCGTTTAATGTTTGGAATGCACCCAAATGAATGAATTTTTCTGTATATATTCTTAAATAAGTATATGTACATTATTAAAATAAAATAAAAAATTCATTTTTTGAAATTTCTAACTTTATTATAACCCTTTAAGTCCTTCCATGCCTCAAATATATACATACTAACCACCTTCATAGACATAAAAATGCAATTTTACAAATTTTATTTACTTTTACGGTTGGTAAAACGCCATCGCGACATGAAGGTGCAAATTAATTAAGTATTTGGATATATTCCTTCAAAAAATATCGAATTCGATATATCATCGTGTTAGAATTTTTCATATTCACTTCAAATAGCCGCTCGTTTCTATCTCGCTCTCAAATACTACAACGACTAGAAACGACTGTTACTATGTCGTTACTATATCCGTTTGCATATGCATTTTTTTAACGTATATTATTCTCTTCAGTTACGACTGTATAAATTTGAGAATAATAATCTTCAACATCCGTGCTTCGAGCGTATGATTGTTCGAACTCCCTCGCTGCAGAGTATGTTTGATGCCGCATGACGCTACTTTTCGCGTTACACGTTTGAAACTAAAGCTAACTGCGCTAGCCTCAAACGCGAGAGATATAACTGCCAAAATTGCAATTTTATCAGGACCACTCCGAAATTCATAAATTTATATAATATATATGTACAAGGTGCGTTCCAAAGTAAATAAGACTAAAAAAAAACGGAACAAATGTTTTTTTCGGCAAAATCAATTTAGTTTTTTTCAAAATAGTCTCCTTCTGCTTCAATACAGCTTTTTGCACGGTCCAAAAGCATGTCGAACGGGAGGTTGGGGTTTTAGCTCGTTGGCTTTTTTCCGAAAAGATTTTAGAAGTCGCATGGTGACATATCAGGTGAATATGGGGAGTGGTTAATGGTTAAAATGTGATTTTTGGTCAAATAATCGTCCTTCGAATTTGGATTCTGACCAATTTTTGGTCGTCAGTCAATTTGTGCGGAACAAATCGTGCACACACCTTTCGTAAGCCCAAATGTTTGGTCAAAATGCGATAAATCGATGTTTTGGAGATGTTCAATTCCATTTCCTTGAATTTCTATGATGATTTCGGCTGATTTTTGATGAATTACGCACAGTTTTGATGGAATTTTCGGTGTTCACGGATTTTGATTGGCCCACATGTTGATCGTCATTTATGTCCTCTCGACCACTTTGAAAACGTTGAAACCACTCGTGCACTCTGCTAGGGGAAGGAAATCATCGCCATAAACTTGTTTTATTAATTGAAACGTTTCGGTAAAAGTTTTACCAATTTTAAAACAAAATTTAATGTTGGCTCTTTGTTCGAAGCTCATTTTCGCACCGATAACAAAAACATACTGACACTTAAAACGCAGTAACTTCACTTACAATCAATGAAACTGGACAATCTATAAAGATGGCAGATTCTAACGGACCAGTCGACATATACATAGATGGCGCCACCAGGGGCGCTAGATTCAAAAAGTCCTGTTTACTTTGGAAAGCACCTAAAAGAGTGCGTTACTATCACTCAATGTGCTATGACTTTAATTGGCGGTCGGATTACAAATAAAAACTTATTTCTAATAACGGTCCCTATTACACAAATGTCACTCAAAATTTGAAGCAACACTCTTTCGTCCGACAACAATTCCTTTCAATCAGTTCCTAAAGTATGATTTATTTTAAGCGTCCATCTTGGAGAATTTTGTAGTGAAAAGTAAAGTTTTAAAGTTCTTTTTTATTGAAAATAAAAACAATTCTCAACAAAAGTTTGCGGAATAGTTTTCAAACAGATAAGATTCCTCAAAAAAAGGAAAAAAATTTAGCTTAAAAATAGCTCTACAAAATATATTTTGTAGTGAGCAACAGTTAGCTTCTCAAGGACAAGCAACAACTGATTATCCATCATTTATCAATTTTAATTAAAAAAATTATAATACCAAAAAAAATATCAAACAGAAATTTTAAACACATAAACATTCAAAGAACTATTTTTCAGTTGAAAGTTTATTTTTGCACTAACTATAAATGCAACATACATTCTTTTATTTAAAATCTTAATTTTACAACAAAGTAAATTTTTTTTTTTTTGTAGAAATAAGTATAAAAACCTACGGTGATCGATAGAATTGACTCCAAATGTAATAAATAAAACAAATAATTTAATGTCATGAGTTTATCCGCTTCTTTAACATTTAATATACATAAAAATATATATTTTTTTACATATGCAAGGATTATATAACTGCTTTGTGGCCTTAATTAGTTAAGTACACGAATAAAACAAGTATTATTCGTACAAAGTTTTCAATGACTATTTGTATGAAATATATATTTGTTTTCGAATTCGTTTAAAAACTCTGTTGCAATAACTAAAAAGCCAACGTGTAAAATATTTCATTTCATGCTTTATGTATTTAAATTCATATTGTGGAAAATGCATTCATTTATTCAAAACAACAATACGCATTTATACTCCGTCACAATTGAGACAGTGTATTTATATACATCATTAATCAAAAGTTTAAATCATAACGAAACTATATGTATACAAATAAATAAATATAATTACATAAATTCTGAGCCTAGTAGTACGATTTCTCATACTTAAATGCAAATGGTAGCCCTTGTTCTGGTAAACCGCAGTTTGTATATGGTTTTCAAGAGACGCTGACCAGATTCAAAACTAACTGTAAGTAATCATATACCCTATTCCGTATATATAATAAAGCGTGTAAAGTTACCACTCCACAACTGTATACAAAATTTTCTATTATGAGTGGATAACGACTACCTACCACAGGCAATTATGTCGGCAGTCACCATTTGGTTTGTACGAGTATTATCAACTGCCATAAAGTAGTTGCCTAACTATTTCTCCTTTTTTTACGTTTATACATGAATAGTTTAAAAAAACAAATAAGGAAGGTCTAAGTTCGGGTCCAAATATTTTATACTCTTGCAACTTACAATAATCAAAGCCAGAAAAATACTTTAAGTTGTAAAACCAATCATATAGAGTAAAGTCAGCCGGATTTTCGAAAATCCAGATATTAGTTATATAGGGGCTAGGCCAAGTTTTCTCTCAAATTTATCTATTTTAGGCACAAAGATACACTGTTATGAGTATTTTCATTGAGATAAGAAAAGTCACCCGACGTTCGAAAATCTTTATATAAGCATTTCACTTAGTTTCGGTTATCTTCATCACGCATTGACTGACATTTTCGAGCAAAAATCAACTATAGATACCGGAGTCTAAATACGAGGGCTGCTATATATTTTTCTGGCCTAGGCAACACTAAGTGTTGCCAGGTGCAATCTGACATTTCCATTGGAAAGTTTGACATTTTTTAGCATAACATCACTCAGAACGTTTTGACATTTAATCGTGAATTGTTTTATTTACAGGGAATTAAAAAATTCATCTCGGCCTAAAAATGGAATTAACTCGTGAACATTTTCGTGTGATCATTTTTCACAACTTTCGACGTGGATTATCACGACAAGAGTGCATCGATGAACTAAAATCTTTGTATGGCTATTAAGCACCATCATATAGCACTGTGAAAAACTGGTACAACGAATTCAATCGTGGCCGACGCTCGCTCAAAACAGCAATCGATCGTGTGGGTCTTCCAAGACGAGCCAAATCCAACGAAAGTTGTTCGTAGAAGAAGCCCTTCGAAGCAAATGGTCGCCTGTTTCTTCGGCAAAACTGGTCATGTGGCGACTGTTCCGCTTGAGCAACGTAGGACGGTCAATTCTGAGTGGTACACCACCATTTGTTTGCCTGAAGTCTTCGGAGAAATTCGAAAAACGAACAAGAGAACACGAATCATTGTGCACCATGACAATGCGAGCTCTCACACATCGGCTCAAACCAGCGCCTTTTTGACCGGCCAAAACGTCGAATTGATGGGTCATCCGCCGTACAGCCCAGACTTGGCACCCAAGGACTTCTTTTTATTCCCACACATCAAGAAAATAATGCGTGGTCAACGATTTCGTCGCCAGAAGATGCTGTTGAAGCATTCAAAAACCATGTTTTGGAGGTGTCTCAATCGGAGTGAAAAAGTGCTTCGAAAATTGGTTTGAGCGCATGCAAAAGTGTTTAAATCTTGATGGAGAATATTTTGAAAAACAATAAAACCATTTTCGTTGATAAATATTCCTATTTTCATTATTAGGCCAGAAATATGTATAGCAGCCCTCGTACACTGTGGAATATTTTTGGGATTATTGTCTGGGTGGTGAGAAATTCCAAGTAAGGGTGATGGTATTAGGTCAGTATTGTAAAACCCTCAAAGGGTTTGGCGTTTGTATGTGTCAGTTTTTTTAATGACCTTTTAAATTTTTTCCTTATCTTGATGTTTTTTCGCACAGTTGTAACATTTTGGCAAAAACGTAGTTTAACATAACTCGCGAATCACTTGTCCGATTTTCATGAAACAAATTTAGAAAAATTAAGAATTACAATTTCTATTTGTTTTTAAACATTTATTGTTTTAAAAAATTTAAAAAGTCATAAAAAAACTGACACATACGAACGCCAAACCCTTTGAGGGTTTTACTATACTGACCTAGTTACCATCACCCTGACTTGGAATTTCTCACCCCCGAAATTAGCTGTTGTACTGTGATATTTGGTACTTAGGGATTGAGCAGTTTTTTTTTTGGATTTCAACAGTTTTTGGTCATAAGATGGCAAACACTATAGACATTATTTGTGCAAAGTTTTATTTTGTTGTTTGATTGTTGTAGCATAAGTGGTTTAAGAGATATGTACATTAAAGTTGTTAGAGGGCGGAGCTACACGTGCCCTTTATATATAGCCTGATATATATCCTTATATCTATCTCGCTTAGTTTGTGGTGATACGTACAAACGTTAGGTGAACAAGACTATAATACTCTGTAGCAACTGGTTGCTGGAACCGAAACTTAGTAGTTTACCACAAATATACAAAATGAATTCAGCCCTACTAAACAAAAATATTTGAAATTTTTAATTCTTTGATTTTCTTTTTATGGATAATGAAAAAAAATAAATAATTAGCCTAGTGCAGTCTTTTCACAAATAACGACATAGCTTTTATCGGGAAGACATCGGGAAAAAAGGCCTGACTCATCAGCGTTTACAAATGTTCATGTCCGCTTGATAAAACTTCACCACAGACTTTAAGAATGCGTATTCCATGCCGATGATTGAATTTTGAAAACAGCTTTGACTTCCTCTAAAAAAAGGTGCTATGCCTTAGCTTTCAAAGTGGGACCACAATTGAAGCTTCGAAAACATGAAAATCCATGGCCTATCTATTATCCAAAAAGCTATCATCAAATTTTTATAAAACATTAAATTTTTGGCGACTGACATTTTCCATACCCATGTGCACAGACAACAAAAAAGTCTCAATTTAAATTAATTAAATTTTCTGGATGCCATACGAAACTTAAGCAAAGTGTGGGATGTCAATGTAAAATCCGAGATAATTGCAAACTGTTTTAGGAAAGCAGGATTTGTAAAAGTTGGCACCACAACGAACGGCACGAAGAAGACTTTCTGCCACTGTCCCACTTCGCCTTTAGATTCTTCATTTAAAACAGTGGCTAATATTAATGCAACAGTTAAAGCCACATCATTTTAAGATTCCGTGTGGCGACTGAAAGCTACTTAACTTTTCCGTATACTTAACTTTTGTAATTCTTAACTTTTCTGAGCCCCTACTGTTATACTAATTATAAACTAAAATATTCTGTTGTATGTCTGCCGTGATTATTCCTGGACAAAGAAATCTATGGACAAAGAAATCTATCACAATATCATAACCACAAAAAGTTTTGAGATTTGTTGGTTAAATTTTTTCATCAAGCATGTATAATTTTTTTTAGCTTAATCCTACCACTTATGAGCCATTTGTTGAATAAAATAAAAGGCCAAATATTTATTTTTCAATTATTTCCATATGTATTTGCATTTTTATTATTCGTATTTCCATTTCGGTTTAATTTCTAGTTTGTTCACTCATTTCATGTATTTTCTCTTTTAATATCTTAGTAGCATTTTTGCGTTTCGCCTTGCTTAATTAATTTATTTCTTGCACACGATATCTTCTACACATGATGTGTAAGTGTGATTTTTTTTTTATAGTTTTCGTGTTTTCCATTCATTATTCATAGTAAAAAATTGCGCATATTAAATAAGTAGAAAAAAGATACAACTACACATGGTACTAATTCGGTTTACTGTGTCATTTAATAATATTTATTATATTAGTTGTATATTCATTAATTTATATTTATTTTGTTTTACATTCGCTTACAAATTTTCTTTAACAAAAAAAACTTTTTTTACAATACTTACATAAAAATATAAAAATATTAGTTATTATATATATAGAGAAAGCAATAGCTAAGCATGAATAAGAAAGGTATTCAAGTGCAGCACATTGTGAATGGTGAAAATTTTCTAAATGGCTGTATTATACTGCTTGCGGTATTATTATTAAGTCGGTTGAGCTCTTGAGCGCAATATGCACGTCTACGTGAATGGTTAAAAAAAAATAGTACATATTACAAAGAGCGCCGAACAATTATGATTTGCCTAATATTTTGTTGAAAAATAGATATGCTTAAGAAATGGAAGCATAGCGCTTGGCCATCAACGCCAATTCGGCAATGAAGAGATTATGTTTGGAAATATATTTTATACTTTTAACGCAGAGCAATAAAATTATAGTGTTTTATATTAAAATACAAAAACAAAAACAAAACTGTACAATTTAATTAACAATTCAAAATTAATAACATAAATAACTTTCTTTGTATGCATTTATGTAGGTATAAAATCAATAATGACTATGTACTCCGTTCTGAACACAGTGAAAAACTAAAACAAATTAAAAAAGCTACTTTAAAAATACGAAATTAATATTATTTCTTCTAAATATTCGTCATTTATTACTGAAACTCATAACTCTTTCATATTTTAGGTTACGACGTTCTGCAGTAGTCGTCTGCATCCCTTTATCGACCTTATAATAATTATTATTTTTTAAAAGTTAAGAATTAAACTATTTATATTCGCAAGTGGGACTTTTAGAATATTATTTTTGTCGTATTACTTATTTATATTTATAATATAATAATTTAGTACATTTAATAATAAAATGAAGCAGCTGGGCTGGTTCGAAAGTGTTTACCATTGAAAGGTAGAAGCGGGGTTTGGCGCTCCGTTGCTTAGTGGCTTTAGTGCTAAATAGTTGACTACAGAGCTGAGCAGCTACGTACATACATAGGTGCATGAGACCACGAATGCCATTTACACATACTAGTACAGCACATATATGTATGTATGTTTATATAAACGTTATTTTTATTTTCCTACGATAGTATGTTCTATTTAAAATATGTTTACTTTATATTTTCAGTGTTTTATATTTTATGTATTTGCATTTTTAATCATCACCTCTCCATCTTTTGAATAATTTATAGTAGTAATGAAATTTCGTATATATATTTTTGCATAGTATAGTATACATATTACAATATTTTATGGTTTATGTATTTATAAAGTATTGTTTGGTTGTTCAATTTACTTTATATAGCTTACTACATACTAGTATGCCTGTGCAAGCTCTACGAAAATGAAGGGATCTGTTTGTGAGTTCGGAGTATTCGGTTTCTTGTATAGTAAAAAAATAATAACTTTTTTAAATTTGTGTTTTCCGAAAATATTTCTTTGTTTTTTCCTTTACAGAAGCGGCGAAATTTTATAACTGATAAGCTACATAAATTCGAAGCAGTATAAACCCGAACCCTTCAAAATCGTTTTTACGTTTTTATATTTTATGTGTCAACACACTTTTGCAAAGTCTCTGGCCTCATACATTTATTATTATTTCGTTATTTTCTCATATGGTATGCTTTTTTGTCTTTTGTAAATATGATATATGATAATTATATTTGTGACATTATATGACTTTTTCCGACCTTTCCTAAAAAGCGTTTACATTAAATATGTAAGCATATTTCATATATTTTACATTTGCATTCAAAGCCTTCAATGTTTTGTAGTGAAAATCATATTAAACTTTATTTTAAATTTCATTTCACTAAATTATATTCACATTTTGTTTACTTAGACTTCACTAAATGATCAGAGTGTTTAAAAAGAAAGCTATTCGATTTTTCACCTACCAAAATAAATGACTTGAGCATTTTTCTATTACAAAAGGGAAAGTTTTCGATTCCAGAAAATGGGCCAACATAGTCTGAATTTTGTTAAAGAAATTCGAAAAATCCTCCTAAAGAATATGTTTGGGACCTACCATCTTTCTGCATCCAATAATCTTTTTGATGCATTTTTCGTCTTTTGTTTAGTTTAAAAGCCTTTATATGAATGTACACAAATGCTATAATTGTAGAAAATTAGAGTAAAGGGATATTTTTTGACTATCAATCAACAAAGTATGCAATCCAACGCAACAAATGAATTCTATCGAAGATCTAACCCTGGTTGAATCGGTAAGTAAGTATAAATTGTTTACAGAATATTTGTAAATTTTTTTCTAGAGGTTACATTCATTTCAGTTACAAAACAAGCTTGAAATTTTTGCAAAGCTTTTATCTTTGTATTCAGACATACAAGAACAAATTTCGACGCAACTAAATTTTTGAGTGGTCACAATTTTTAATGTATATACTATACTTGAAAAACTGCAACAATTTGGAAATTTGTTTCTCCAAGTTACAAAAAGGTTATATTCTATGAAAATGAACAAAGTAATAAGTATGAGTATTTTAAAAATTAAAAAAATTACAAGCATTTTCCGAAATAAAATCCTTTTGTCGAATTTAAGAAAATGCTACTTTTCGAAAATATTACTTCAAATAGTATTTTCACTAATTACAAATATTTACAACAAATTTCGCGCTTAAAAATTGCTCTCAAATTAGTCGCGCCAATAAACAGTGAAGCATTTATTTAAGTCAATTGTGTTTACATACCTATCTAAAATAATTTCAGCAACAACCAAAATATTTGTTCACTTGTATATTGTAAAAAACCTATCTGATGTTTAAAATCAATCGCTCCTTCTAAATCTAATATAAATATCTATAAATATGTTTGCAATAAACAATGAGATTTCAGTGCGCACACGTTCACAAATTGCGGCGCGTAATGTTGCGCTCGAACAAATATTGTCGAAAATGCTGGCAACTTGAAAATTGTTAGCAACTTAAATCGAATTAACCCGCTTTTTTCCGTGCTTGCCTTCTTCAAAACTGTCTTCATTAGAGTTGAAGAAGAACAAATAATCTAAGATAATAATAATCAACTAAAATATATAATACATTACTATGCAAGTGCCAGTTATTTTACGTTCATTTATTGTAATATATATAAATATATATATTTGCATCCATTAATTGATTCATAAGTTTTATATATACTATAATTTAAATGTTTCGTTTTTTGGTAGTTGCATCCACGTTAATTAATTTGCTCTTATAGTTTAAAATAGCAAAGGTTTAAATTGTGATAATTTGACGATACTCATCCCTCTCTAATTGTTATCATGTTTGTTGTTTTGAAATTTGCTTACTTCGTTTTATCGCTTGCTGTAGCTTTTCATTTACACATTAACCGTTATTTATGTCGTATTTCATTACATTTACGTGTATCGGTAAAATTATATAATAATATCTAAATTTGTTTGTGATACCGCCAGGCGGTATTAGCAGCAGTAGTAGCAACAGGTGCAAACTTCCTAAAGTGGCCACTATCGATGAGTTGTGTGTATGTATGTAGTTGCGTATGTTTTTTCTGATGAATGTAATGTGCTGGCATAACGAGGATTATGCCAAACTGCTGCCGCCGCAAATGTAGTTTGCTTACGTGCCATTTGCCTTTGGTAACGGTCGTACCAAATATAATTTTTCGCCTTGCTTATTCGTATAAATCGGTGCTCTTTGGTAATGATCTACTAATTGATCTAGTGTGTGGAATTTACGCTGGCCAATGCAGTACATGCTATTCTCAACGTGTACACGGAAGTGTTTATTGCGGCCAGGCGCCTTAAGAGAAACCGAATAATCACCCATCTGAAAGTGGAAAAGAAATATATTTTAATATGCAGCTATGTTCATTAAAATGGTCGTGCTGGTGAGTTCTAACTATACAATAAAAAATATGAAGATAAAAATAAAAACTACTATTTCAGTAACATTTAAAATTAATTTAAAGTTTCTTTATTCTAATTTATTAAACTATGGCTAATTGTTGTTATTGTTGTTTTAACGGAAATCCTGTTTGTATAGAAAAGCCATCGAAAACATCTAAAGGGAGCTCCAGAAAACATGCTGTTTCGATGGGGTCGGATTATTGGGAAAGGGATGTTAGATGAGATGGTTTCATGTGATGTAATTGCAACGCAAAAGTAGTTAGAATCAGGACTCGCTGTATGGAAGAAATAGGTTTGGTATTTCGAGATCGATTCTGGATAAGTCAGTGTTTAACATCTTTAAACTATCTGAAGAGTAATTCGTCAACCGAAGGCATACGGGCCTCTATATATGTTTGATGGGTTCACATCTAGAGGCATCCTTTTTTTTAAGAATTCCGAGTTAAGCTGCGGATAAAATGGGCGCGTTAGTAGACCCGATTGGCCCCGTTATATTCTGGTCTGCGTAGTTAATGTCCCGGGATTACAAACTTTTGGCTGGGAAATTTCATGCGTGTGTGTACATTGGCAATAATTGCGGGTGAAGAAGAAATAAATAACTGTCTTCACGAATTTCTTGTTTCTTCTTTGCAAGGAGCCTGACACACTCCTTTATCAAATTACTAATGGTATACCTCTCCAGCTCTAAAATCCTCTCGCTCTCACGCTTAGTTATTTTTCAATGCACTTAAATTGAAGAAGTCTAATCTATGGTTGTTGTTGCTGGTACACAATCCACCGAATGCGTCCACAAAGAACACCAAAGGATATAAACGGACACAAGTTGAATTAGTCTTTTCTTGAAAATAGGATGAGCGAGGAATGAGGATTTGTTGAGTGATTCCTGAACAAGGTGCCCAATCGATGAAAGAAAGTGGGTGGGACCGATTGTGGATTTTGTAGTGGTAGCGGCATAAGGCATTCAGTCAATAATTTTGGAGACAATACGTGACCAACATATAGATAAGATTTTTAAATAAACATTATCAATAATTTTGAGACAATACTAAAAATAGTTATTGTTCTAGGGATAATACTAATAATATCAATACTTACATTAGTCTCACTATCTCGTATAAGGAAATCACCATCATGTCCATGTTGATTCAATACTGTGTCGCATTGGCTACGGGTGATAGCGCCATAATACCAAGATTTTCCAGCCAAATTTGGCCGTTCCATTGGTGCCATAGGTGGTGAAGATTGCGCTGACATGCCGTCATTGCGACGATCAATTGAATCACCACCACTGCTACCGCCACCACCGCCATTGCCATTGCCACCACTATTATTACGGAACGGTGTAGCTAGATAATCGTTTAACTCTTGGAGATAGTTGCGTGGAACTAAACCGACTTGACCTTGATTATTTCTTGCCTTATACCAATCTGGATCAGATGCTGGACGATCCACAATTTCGAGTCTGTCGCCTTTCTCAAATGACAGTTCTTGGTCATTGTTCGATGAGAAGCTATAAAGCGCGACCTAAAGTGAATACAATTTAAATTTAATGTATTTCTTACTGATTTTTTGTTTTTATTTGGTAAATAATTGAAAAAAGAAATGTTTACCACAATGTCGAGCACATTCTCCGCCATGGCATATGTGTGTATTTCACCGTCATTATCACAATCCTCAGTTGTGTAATTACTTGGAAACCAGCCGACGGCATTTCCACTCTGGCCACGCCACCAGCCATCGTTTGACTTTTCAAGTATGAGAATACGTGTCCCTTTGCTCAGTGACAATTCGTCTGGCTGTTGGGCTTGATAATTATATTTAACGATTGCAGTGCCAATAGCTTCGGCTGGATCTGGTGGTAAACGTCGTGACATTGTTGGACTTTCAATTTGCCTTGAGGGTGAACAATTTGGTAATGTTTTCGAACCGGAGCCTTTTTTCACTTTTTTCTTAATGCTGCAAGAAAGCAAAATACAAATTAACAATGAATATTGGAACCAGTTATTTGTTTTATAATTAAAAAAGCTAAGTATGAATGCCGCAATTGTATGGTAACGATTCAAATTTAAGAGGGTTTAGCTACATGTTATGGAATGCAATTCAATAGTTATGTGGACTTTTGGTTAAACTATGTGTATTATATATATGGGTGGATTTCCTTTAATATAACGATGCTGGGTATCAATATATATTTAGTGCTACATTTATATCCGAAGGTAATGGGAGTAATTTAAACATGAAACACTTCTACAGGGTTGAAAACATTTTACGAATGCACATGAAATATAATATGTAATTACATTTAAATTACCGTTATAATATGCAAACGTTTCTAGTTCTCCAAACATAAAGTAATGTTCTAAACTTTTTGATAATATAGCCTTTCGCAAACCGATTAGTGACTTATGTATATAGGTTTTTAGACCAATTTACATTATTGAAATTGTATACACTTTTTCATGACTTTTGGTAACAACATATTTAAATTTTTCACTAATATTTTTTGGCAAAAAGTAAAGTAAAACTTTCAAATTAAAAAAATGTTAACTTCCCAGACAAGCTTTGAAGAACAGTAATACAACCTATTAAATTTTTCTTTAATATTCGTATATTAATAATTCAGCTTTGTTAATAAGAATTTCAATTTTATATCTGATGTTGGTGCTCTCCTAATATGTCTTCCAGAAGAACAAGAACAACCATAAATTGGTGGACATAATTCTTCAAATTTTTTAATTCCCTTCTGAAAATCATGTATGTGAACCTTGACACGATTTTAAAGTAAAGGACAATTTTTTCTAGAATCGGTTGTTGTTTTACATTGAGATCAGATCATAAGTCTTTTGGAGCTGATCAGTTTGTAAAACCCTACAATTGTAAAAACAAAACTCTTCCCATATTGTTAATTAAATAAAAATAATTAATAAAGTATAAAAATAATAATTTAGGAAATATTCTGAAAATATTTGGATTCCGCAGAAAAATGCTGAATCACCTTTTAAAACAAAATCCTCAACTAATTCAATATACACTTCTGAAAAATTAAAGGCGCACCTTTTAGTGGACAGGATTACTTTAATAACATGCTAGAAGAATACATTTCTTTTTTAAGATGGCTGTTAGCAGTCTACTAGTCAGCCAATCTATGAATAACTGAATCATTCAATACGAAGTATCTTGAATTTGGTGTTGGTTTTAGTGTTTTTTGTGTAATGATTGGAAACAAGGAGCGACAAACTACGAATACGAAAATCATAATGTAAGCAAAGCAACATGAATACCAAATTATATACAAAACTAACACATTACAGAAAGTAAAACTCATAATTAGTGTTGCATTCACAAAATAGCAAGAGTTATTAAACAGTATAAAGTGTTAAGTTCAGTTGCAGTAAATTGTATTTTTCCTACTAAGAGCTTAAGTAGGCGCCAACTCACCTATCGAACAATGACGGTTTCTCCTTCTTCACATAATTGCTAGGTACATAACCTGACAGATTGCGATTATTTTGCACACGCCACCAATGTTTTGAATCGTCTAGCAGTAAGTAGCGTTCATTTTTTCGCAAATCTAATTCTTGCGCTCCTTGCGCCGCATAATCGTATTTGGCTACAACGTAGCAAACGTCTTCTTGTGATTTGCCTGTGAAATACCAAAGAGAAATATCAAAAGTAATTTGCATTCAATAAACAATTATAACCGACTAAAAGCAGCAACACACATACATACATAGGGGCTTAATGCTCGGCTTTGTCCGGCGGTTCGACTTAACACAAAAATCGGTAAAAATTGTTTTTGTTTTACTCATACTTATTCTTGCAAAGATTTTTTTCGAAACAACGTTTTTGCAACATATTTAGTTGAATTATGCCACAGCATTATTCATAAAGTACTGTTACATTTATGCAATTATTTTTGTATGAATGTATGTATGCGGTCTACTTTTTGTTTAGTACCAACCGTGTTTCATGTTGCCCGCCATTGATTGTTGACCGCAACTGGAGTTACCGCTGCTGCTGCCGCCGCTGTAATCGCCTGCGTATCCGGCGATATTGGACGCTGCCGTCACTTGACCGAAGGTCACGCTCTTGTGCTGTGCACTACAACTGGATGCGGTCGACAGGGTGCGTTGGTGTTGTTGCTGCTGCTGCTGCTGCGACTGTGAGCGTGGTTGATATGAGGCGGTCACTGCAATTGCTGTTGCGTGTTGTTGTGGTATATGCCGATGTTGATGTGCTGGCGAACCCGGTGTTGCTGGATAGGGCTGGGGTGGATATTGCTGGTGGTAGTGGGCACCGACTAAGCCACCACCACTACTATTGCCTATCAGTACGTGTGGTTGTTGATGTGATTGCTGGTGATTATGATTATGATGGTGTAATTGATGTTGATGTTGTTGTTGATTTATCGGTACGTTACTCGCCGTTGAGGAATCGGGGATATTGCGAGCAAATCGTTGGGGATATTCCAACATTCCAGTACTCCTCTAAGCGCGGAGGAGGCGTCGTCCTACGGGTTCTCACTAGATTTATGGATGATGCTAATCACAACGGCGGCAATTTGGCTCCTGAGTATAAGTGAAAATAGTTTCAATGTTGCCCTCGGTTAGTCTGACTCGTTGCCAATTGAGTTCATTCATTGCTATAACAACGATAACAACAACAACAACGAATAGACGACAGTTGGCGATGTGTATGATGTGTGTGAACCGAAATTGATGTGCATACGAGTTGAGTTGAGTTGGTTGATGTGATCAATCAAGAAATGCAGAAAGAAAACAAATAAAGAAAGAGAAAAGCCCAACAAATTATAATTAATGCATTCACTAGCAGTTAATAAGCAAATAGAATAACAATTATATATAATAATAGCAAATGCAAAAAAAAAATATTTCGCAACAAATTCAAAATATGTTGGTGTGCTGCAAAGTTATGTAGTATGTGTATGAATTGTACACCTATGTTTGTAACATAATGTATTTAAATAAAAGGCAAATAAATTAAAATTTTCAATGGTATATGTGCGAACCTAAATGAGTTACGGTCTTAATAAATCCTCACAGAGTACAACACTACTGCTATCAGAGTGATTACCTCATATCACACACATACAAAACTACGACACTTCAACGGATGCAATATTTCTGTTGTGAATAAGATGTTTATACGGAGTCATAATATATTTTTATTACTTTGAATCATAACACATTTTTTTCCAAAACCGTCACTGCAGAGCTCCCATTTATGATTTTCCATTTACTAAGAGTACATAACTTAAAATATGCATTGTATGTGTGTATGTATGTGAGTGATAATCGAGTAGTTGAAAAATTATATGACTACACATATTTTTAGAAGTTATAATGATAACATTATATGGATTTGATATCATTTGAAAAATATAATTTTACTCATAATGTCTATTATTAATTGCATATCATATCATATCATATGTTTAATTAATTAATACGACATTCACCCCATGTTTAAATTTAATTTAAATTATTTCTTTAGAACTTGTCGTTCCCGCTTCCATACCATATGATATTAAAATCCTAATCCGTTTAGTGTGCAAGTTTATGCTATGTTCGTTCCGACAGCGAAAACATGTTTCCGTGAGAAAAAGTGGTTTTCGCACGAAAACTTGTGTTTTCGTCCATGTAAAATCTGTCAAACGAAAACACAGTTTTAGCTGAAAACTGCTTGAAAACTTACATTCCACTCATAATAATCGGTGCCTGCTCTAGTTTAATCGATTTTTTTGGAAGACATATTTTGCCGGCCCTAAATTGTCACATGATATTTGTTTACATTCCATATACAAATACAGCTGCTCACTGTTAAGGGGATTCTCTTGTTCTTGCAAAACCCTTGCACGGTGCACCAATTGCAGAATTTTCTTCTTGGTGCAACGGCACAACAAACACACCCAAAAATTTATTTGCAATGGCTGTAAAATATGTCAGACCAAAACCCATGTTTATTTTCGTGCCGTCATATATCACTAGATTCGCAATGGGTGCTGTCTTGGCCTTGCATATTTCGGTATAGGATTTTTGCATTTTGTGTCATCTTGAAAGAGTAAGAGAATCCCCGTATTGATAGTTGTCAGTGAAAACCAGCAAAACACAAATTGTCGGTCCGAACGACTTACGTTCCACAACATACAAATGTGTTTTCAAAATGTTTTCAATGTCGGTCCGAACATAGCATTACTCTTTCACAAACGGCCCCGAACAATTATAAAGAGTTAGATGCAAAACCAGAGAACAAGCAAATAAATTGAGAGATACAAAACTGTTATTTGGTACAACGAATTGCATGAGAGGGGGAACAAAAACTTTGAAAAGTGGGCGTAGTATCGCTCTAAAAGGTTTTATATAGAGTTCTTACAAAACACCAGATTTACTTAGGACACATTTTTTTGACTCAACCAAATTGAATATATAACATTATCCGTTCAACGCTAACCAAGCCTACTTTTCATATAACGCAATGTTTCAATTCAAGCACGAATAAATATATCAAAATAAAGCTTTGCACAAATTGTATCTTTAAAGTATATCATACGAGACTAAAAATTTCCAAAATCAAACAATAACTTTTCAGGCCCCCAGATACCATATATCTGGACGACAGTGACTAAAATGACTTTCTACTTAAAATATTGGTCAAACTGTGGGATATACTTGTATTATTAAAGCTCCGAGAGTATATTTTCCTAATATTAATATACACTTGCGTCAAAAATGTATAAAACCCGGTCAATATTTCCCTTATTCCCCATTCACTACATATAAAGAATTTCGAAAAAATTTTCTTTAAAATAATACGAATAAAATTGGTCTGTATACCAACATCAACATACTACGTATAAGTCAAATAAAGTTTTGTGCAATTAATAACTGAATGTATTAATAATGGAATGAAAATTAAGAATACACTCTTAAGAAATCGCTAATGATAAAAGCTAAGTTGAATCACACACAATGTTCATGTACATATGTATTAAAAAAGCGAGCATTTTAGCGAAAAATTTCTCGAATCGAAAAAAAAATCTATTTGCTATTTAGCTATTTTTATACAAAGCGTACATACATATGTATTCACTTTCGTTTTATCAAAACTGATTAACATTTTTTAAACGCTTATCATTTATTCCGTGCGAAAATAGTAATAGAAATTCATATATATTAGGGTGTCCATTATTTCCCAAAGTCGAAGTTTCAGTTTTTGTCCAGTTTTCAAACCATTTTATTTGCCCAAATATTTTTAAAGATTTTAGTACATTTCATGTATACTATTATCTGCGTGTCACTTCGAAAGAATGTTTTATGGAAAAAATCAAAGAAAACGTTTTAATTTATTTTTAAGGCTGTGGGTTTAATTGTACAACGCAAAATATCAAATAATTCCATATTATATAGATGGAAAAAGACATGTAATTTGGGCACGATTATATTTAAAATAAAGAGTTTGTTTACGTTGGATCTTTTTTATGGCATTAGTTGAAGCTTCAAAGGGCATTTGCAAAAAAAATCTACTTGGCAAATAACGGACACTTTAATATACATAAGCACATGAATTACGTTTATCAGGCATGAGTAGTATGTAACAGGCCAAAAAGATAAAACTGAAGTTGAAACTAATAATAATAATTGTTGGTTACTCGTAATGGCATGTGCCTCCGCGATATGCCTCAACTGTAGTGGAGCCACGACAAGATTGAAAATGCAAACAAACGAAAACAAGTGAAAGTTGTAGTATCAGGGAGCAAAAACTACATTTACAACCATATGACGGCGACAGTAAGCAACAGTAACAAAAACAACAAATAACAATTACAACAAGAGTTGTTATAACAGTAATCAAAAAAGTTAAACACTTCGCTTGCCAATAGAAAAGGCAATTTAACAACAACGAACGAAACGACAGCCGATTCACTTTTTACTTTTGTTATCGAGAAAAAAATCAAAATTTAAAAGACATAAATTAATTTTATGATGGCGACAAAAAATGTGAAGGCTATAATCATGTATGGTACGTAGGCGAGCTGACTTTAAATGTAAGCTCTGTCTTGAACCGATTTGTACTGTGTAGAGCAATTAGCTGTAAAAGTTAATATTCAAACTCGGAAGCTTATCGAAATTTTGACGGGTGCATAACCTAACTCAAATATTTCGTTTGAACTCATTAAATGCATATACTCGTATGTACTTATGTATATAAATATAAACTTATGTATATAAATATAAAGCCCTCTACAATTGCATTCTTCAACCTGCATACACATACATACATTACATGTTTTTCCACTATCTCAAAAAAACTTCGTCATGCAATTCGACACACTTGCTGTTGTTGGTTCTTGAAGAGAGACACATCCATTGTGCGCCGTTAAACGAAGTTGCTATTGCTTATCAGACTCTGCTATGGGTCAGAGGAAAGTATTTATAGCGCATGAAAGGAAAATTAACAACCAAACCTATACTATATATGCACCTTCATCCTCTGTTTGTCAAACATAAAATAAAATTGGAACATTCATGAGTCGGTTCAAATCACTACGCTCCAGTAATATGGGAGTTTTAGATCATTTCAATACTTGGCCATTTTTTTTTATTATTAAATTAAATTCGTAATTTATTTGGTCTACAACTTTGCTTTCGCCGTTTTGCAATAGATGTCTCTAGGGTCAAGCACTGATCGATTAAATTGATTAAATCGTTTCATATCGATCTTGGACATTTGTGTCAACATTAACCCAACAAAATATTTGTAGAGATCTGTTTGCATCCCAAACTTATTGTCACTTTTTAAGCGAATTCTCGAATTTGCGGGAAATTTTGCTTTTAATTTTTAATTCCAAGAAAAGTGCGCCTGAGGACAAGGCCACGCTTTACTGAGGCTGACATATACATATATAATACTATTACTCTACTACTACCATCTATATGATTTCTATTAGGTATTAAAAGAATATAGAATTTTTGTAAAGCAACTTGTGTTAGCTTACAAAAAAATGGATCATAAAGCATTTCGTGTGTTAATTAAGCATTGCTTTTCGAGGGAATAAGGGAAAACACTTTTGGACCGTTTTTTTACAATAAAGCCTTAAATACTAGGCTTAAAGCAATTGGTTCATGCATTAAACCAGTCTCTTAATATGATAGCTCCCGTCCGTTTTTTGTGAATTTTTGTAATATAATTATAGGATAAAATATTAGTTAATACCAAAATGGATGATCGGTCATTATATAATGAGTTTACTGATATATTCTGTCTGTTTGGTTGGATATAATACAATTCATCAAAGTGTTTTTCTTTGTACTAAAAATACTTCTCAGACAGTTTTGTGATTGCTTGACTCAGTATTGCTTTGGCACCCCTCATAGATGGGCTAAAATACGCCAGATTTTACAGTTTCCTTGAATAAAGGGCCATTAAAAACATACATCGATAGTGCCTCACCAAAAGCTTCGGGAGCTTGGTTGGGAGATTCTTATGCATCCACCTTACAAGTATATTCTAGACCTGTCACCAAGCGATTACTACCGGTTTCCATCTATGACGAAAGGTTTTGCTGATGAAAAATGTTTGTCCCAGAAATAAGAAAATGATAACAAATTATCGTCCTAAATCAATATATATCTAACTATGCTAAATAAATCTTTCAATTTAACGCAAAAACTATGGATTTATTTTAACTAGATCCTGCATACATGACTTCCGAGACCGTGTTCTGTTTAATAAATATTTGAAGGCATACAATTCGCAATCATTATGTTTTTATTACCTTTCATATTTGATTCCATTCGTATAGACTACTTCTGCACTGATTTTATTATTCTTCTTCGAACCACATCCTTGGTAAACTTTTAATTTATAGATGATTGTTTTTTTCAGCGGGTATTTCACGAAAATTATGAAAGTATGGCATATCTACAAGATTTTATAAATAACGTCAATATCCATCGTTACGTTTGGGTTTAGGGATTACCTGAGGTATCGTAACTACTATCCCAATCAGATTGATCTGATTACTGTAACATTTTTAGACATTCCGTCTGAAGATTTTCCCTCTCATGAGTTGTTACATAAGTAATTTTAAAGAGAATATTCCGATACTCACTCGTAAATACGCGCAAGATTCGTATATTATTTAGGAATCTTTATTTTTTCTGTCATTTGTTGGGTTTATAACAATATTCGTGTTTTTGAAAATTTAATCGTATATTTAAAAAAAAAAAACATTTAAAATGGTATTCACAGTATTGCCCATCTGAAGCTGTAACGTTTTCCCATCTTTCCGACAACTTGGGCATTCATCCCAAAATAACTGTCTGCTTGGTTTTTCATATTCTGTTTAATGTGAACCGTATTCCAGAGAGGTCGTTCTGCATCGACCGAAACAAATAATAGTCAGAAGGAGCTGGGAGATAAAGCGGGCGAGACAAACTTCACTTCAATCGTTTTAATTTTATGGCGTTCCAAGTTAATGGTTTCGCAAGGTTTTAGAAGCTCATAATACCGCATTCTCTTTTGTTTCCACCATAACTTGGCATAAGTAAATTATAAATATTCGGCTTTGCCGTTGGTTTGGTTTCATGTTTAATCTTTTGCATTTAGGGTTGTCCTCGGATCCATTTTTTGTTGAAGGTTTTGTAGCGTCCAAGCCTTATCATCAAACTTCTTCGCACGTCTAGAATGTTCTTCGTCTACCAAGCCAAAATCACTACTTGTAAATGGGCGGTTTTCAAACTGAGATTCTCTTTATATTAAATCATTGTAATAATGTGAAATAATACACTATAAATATTTGGTTAAAGCACTTTAAAGAAACAACCCCAAAAACACAAATTATGTGACATTTGTTTTTTTTTTATAATTTTAAGTAACATTTTAGGAAAATAATTTTCAAACTAACGACTTACAACTCAATATTCTTAAACATAAATAGTCATAACCAACCATAAAAAATGGCTTAACACAGCGTGGAATTAAGTCGAACTTATAACCGGAAAAAAACACGCCAAGATCTTAGATATATGTATGTAAATAAATTATGATTTTCAGACGTTAAAGGCACATTACTTAAAAAGCAAATAAAAATCATAAGAAATCTTTTTTATAGCCTTAAAAATTCGGTCTTCAAGGAAACTCCTATACACTCACGACCTCAAATGAACTCGAGAAGAACGAATGGTTAAACATATCTCTCATTTACATGAATAGAGTCATAACTCAAAAAACACGGTTTTTTAGTTGTGTGTGCAGAAATGTGCGCAATGTCATTGTACAAATTATGTAAAAATTGCATTCTGATGCCGTGAAAAGTAAACTGTCGAGAAAAGCATGCGACGTTATTCCACTTGTTATGTCTTACTTTTAACCACAAATAACGTCATAATTCAAAGTGGAAAACTTTTATGCCTAAGGAAAAGCTGTAGTGCAGACTTTTTTAACCACATATTGTCAGCACTTTATATTTGTTAAAAAGATACAGTTGAAAACTTTATACCACTTCTTAAAATCGACTGTTTTGAGTTATTACACTATTCATGTAAATGAGCGATATGTCTTTTACAATCCGGTAAACTCGCATACTTAGCAGAGTAAGCTGAGCAATTCAGAAATTTTATTAATCCATTGTGCTGCTTGAATTTACTATATAGTGTTGGCTATGAAAACCACAAGTTCATAATAGAAATATTTATGTAGCTATGAATGTGCAAAAGCCAATGAATCATAAGCACTTCGGCTTAAATGATCTACTTAATGTATACATACATATGTATGTATAAAATATATATTTACATATGTTTGCAAATTACTTGTGCGAAGTCAAGAAAGAGCGGGAGCGGAGAGAGTGAACGAAAACATAAATGCAACTGGTTTATTTCGATTGTGTCAGCAAATCATTCATTGGTTTACATTAATACGTAACAATTATTTGGTTGACTCCATTTGTCTACAGTGCGTCCACGCAAAATTTGTGTACAATATGTATGTATGTAAATATATTGGCGCCTTAAAAAGAAAAAATAATTAAAGGTGAAGGTCGCGATCGGAACTGATAAACAAATATAAATATGCTTATGTAAGTAATATGTTGATATTGGTGAATAATATAGAAAGAAATACTTTAAATATATTTAATAATATATTTACACATTCGAAAACTTGGCGGGAATAAACGAAGATTGCCTTTTATATCTCGGGATTAGCGAACAAAAACAAAGATTAATCATCGAAGACCGCTTTATAGTTCTTCGAAAATGTATCCATTAAGATAATGTTTTATTTTATGTACAGGAATAAAAAGAAGCTGTTCGTTGCCAAGTCAGCACTATACGGTGGATAACTCATCAAATATATGTTTGGAGTGCTCCAAAATGTTGTTGTTTCAAGCGATGGGTGAAAGCTCGCATTGTCATCGTAAAGAGTGAGCCGTCTTCAGCGGTTGGTTTTCCTGATTTCTCAAAATACAAATGGAAAGCAAATAGTTCTGTACCATTTACAATTTATTATTATTTGTTTTGCGGTGTTGTAGTGGTATGGTTGTGACATTTCCAGTATTTCCAAAATCACAGGCAACCATTTGCTGGGAAGTGCTACGAGCGCGAACCACTTTTGTTGGATTGGCCGCATCTGGAAACACCCATACAGTCGACTGCTGTTTACATTCGGACTCATATGCATATATCCCTGATTTACCACCTAATCCACGTCGAAAGTTGTAAAAAAAAAAATCGCTCGAAAATTTTCGCGATTTAATTACAGTTGTATGTCAAAACGTTCTGAGTAGGTCTAACTTTACGATGAAGTTGTGAGATGCCGGATTGTAACATTAGGGTTTACAAGTCCCGAAATGTAAAATACAAACGCGTAAAGACCGGTTTATTCTTCAATTTTGGCCATAATAGCAGCATATGCTCAAATCGGGAAAGTTTCAACATATATTGGGAAAATATCACATCCGCTTTAAAAAGTAACATATAACTAAATTTTCGAAAACGTGAACATGGAAAGATTATCACTGAAACAAATATATTTATGTAGCCTATTTAGAGAATCTTGAAATTTCCAAAATCATACATGATAGTTTCTGTCTTAGGAACTAGCAATATAATTTTGTGTGCCCTCAAAGTGCTTGTCGCAGGTTTATAAAACTCGATTAGCACGTTTCACCCGGATTAAATCGGATTGATGATGTGTGCTGTTTCAAAGAATTTATCATGGCTGTTAAGGATTACAGAAGTCAGGAATCAAAGAAATCTAAATTGAGTCACAACACAAAGCAAATGGACCTTCATATCGAGCGATAAGATAATAAGGAAAAGTGGTTAAGCTAAGAAAAGATAAAGGTAAGTGGCCTACTAAACCGGTCAAGGGAAGTACTCGTATATACAGACAACACCGCCACAATAATAAATCATTTGTCTTTTGGAGACCAGTCATCAATGCTACAATGCATACGAAACAGTTGGAAATATCAAGAGATTAGAATGAAATAAAAAAGGATTAAACTATAAAGTCCAAAAATTATGGTTCGTATTTGTCCCAGTATATATATGTACAGTTACGGACAATAAAATAGAATCAACCATGGTACTAATTTTCCGTTTTTAAAAAAATTATGAATTTGATTTAAATTCAACTAAGTTATATTTTTATTATGTACTTCATATCAAGTGCTATTGGTAGCAGTAAAAATATTGGAAAAAATTAATAATTAAAAAAACAAAGGTAAAGAATATATTTCAAAAATTCGATGGACAAAAAAAATAGAATCAAAATCTTTTACATTAAAAAAATATATATTTTTTAAGGGAACAAATAGAAAATTGGTAGTACATTATAGTGCATTCTTAATCGTCTAATACCGATGCACATCTTCCAGGCATAGACCTAATTAGACTACCGAAGGTGTTCTGTGGAACAGAATACCAGACCTTTGTACCTTCTCTCAGAATTCTGCCTTATTTTTCGGTTTAAGGGGTGCAATATTTTTCTTAACAATTTTCCGCAAGTTTTTGATGAGATTCAGATCTGCTGATTACTCTGGCCAAGCCATAACGCTATCACTATGATCTGAAAACCATTTTTTGCAAGACCCGAAGTATGCCTCGGGTCGCTCTCTTGTTGAAATTGCCAAAATGCAAGGCGAATTCCATTCAGAATTTGGGAGTATGCCCTTATCTAAAACCTTAACTTATGTATAACGGTCTATGTTTTCTTGTATCCAAAATAAAGGTCCCGGAACACAATAGGAGAAACAGTACTAAACCATTATATTGCCTCCACGGGGTTTGAAGGACCTAGTCGTGTAGTGGACGCACATTTCTTTGTTTTTTGGACGTCGGACTCTCGCTCAACTATCATTTGCTATCATATTAATTTTGCATTGAGATCATAAAATGTCGAACCATTTTTTCTTAATTTTCAGCTCCGCCCTAATTAATGTGTCGTTTTACAAACTGAATACGATTGCATCTATGCCGTTTTCTCAGCATTGGCGCCTTTTGGGAACATGTACCAAAGCAATTTTTCTCCACAAGTCGTCTTCTTACTGTCCTTGAAGAAATTTTTGCACATAATTCTTATTGAATGGCTGCAGAGGCCTTAAACGATACGCGCATCGGCAATCATGCAACATTTCTAACGACTTTTTTTGTGGTCGGCCTATTTTTTCAACATTTTTCGGAAATTTTAAGACATCAAACAAAAATGTTTGAGACATATTTCATATGTTTGCAATTTGTCTTTACGAGTGACCCATTTCTTGCAAATTTTGGATGCACAATTTTTCCTCCTCTAAACAATGTTTTGCTCGACCCATTTTTTTAAATAAATTCATAATTGAGACAATTATTCATTCCACAGATCTAATTAAGTTAATATAACTACTTTTTATGCTTTTTAAATTCAATATTTTTCGTTTATGAAACCATTTCGCTATTGATTCTATTATTTTGTCACTAAGCACGAGACACGCTATTTACACTTTTTAAATTACAGTTAACTGTAAAAATCGACAATGCTATCTTTTTCTGTTTTTTTAAAGTAAACTTATTATGCGGAAAAGTTACTACATAGATGAAAAATTTCAAAAAATTATGCCATTGTTTCAAAGCAACACCTTTGATTATATTTTATTGTCCGTAACTGTATATATGACCCGAATTAGATCTTTTAACATTTATTTCCTGTATATTTCAAATTAAAATATATAATAACCTCTACATATAAAACAGTTTCCATACAAGAACTTGATCAATCAGTTTTTATGGCAGCTACATATACAACTACGTGTGTTCGATGTAAAAAAATCGGAGATTGTGGAGTTGCCTTCGACAACAATTCATGCCAAATTTCGTGAAAACACCTCGAAAAATAAATAAGTTGTCCATACAATCAATAACTTGATTTTGATTGTTTAGTTTATGTGAAAGCTATATGCTATAGTGATCCGATATCGGCGATTCCGGCAGACTCCTAGATCCCTAGGGAGAAAAGGATGTGTACAAAATTCAAATTGATATCTCATCTACAGATGGACTAGTTCGCGTATGTACAGACTCAGCTCGTCATGCTGATCATTCTTCTATAAATTTTATAGAGTCTACCACGTTTCTTTCTGGGTGTTACAAACATTGTTGTATACCCAACATACCATATTCAGAATATGAGGAATTAAATCACAGTCAAAAAATGTAATATTAACACATTATAGTGTAAATATCGGTATCACAATTATAGCGATAATAAATGGTACGACAATTTTGACTAATCCCCCCGATTACAGTTTTACAATAGTTTCTCAATTTTTTATTTCCAAGTTATGCCACCAATGCTTTTGCCATACATTTCAAATAGCTATATTTCAATGAAATTTGTTATTTATGAGTTTTTAGAAAAGTCGCATCCGTATTCTAAATTTTGAGCTTTCTTAATTTGGCATACGAATACAACTATTTGAAGAATACCATCTTAGTTTTGGTTTCTGAAAAAGTTATTTCTATAAAATCCACTAATGATTTAGTTAAACTCTCATATATTTATGTGTTAGCAGATACTGTCTTACAAATCTAGTGTCTTCGCAATTTTTAACTTTTATAATAAAAATGTCAAAAAAATTATTAAAAAAACAGTTTTGCTTCAGATAATTTATTTTTTACCTTTTTCCGCAAAGACTCTTTTGCTAAAGTAGTTAGAGATAAGTATAAAGAATGCTTTTTAGTGAAATTTGTATATTCGTGTAGACAAATATACAATTGACCACATATTTTCCGTTTAATAATAAAAATAACTTTAATAACTTCACTTCTTTTCAATGAACATTTCAACACCGCCCCTCTAATACATATTTTTAAATGTCATCCTGATTTACTTTGGAATGTTCCACGTCCGCAATTGAAGTAAATGCAATGTGTAAAGTATAGCGAAAATGCAAAAGGGTTGATTAGCTATCTATGTGCGCTTAGACAAGCTTTACATGGAAAATCACGCGGAGTGTGGAGTTCTTCTCCCCTACATATTATTTGGAACTTAAACGGAACTGAACGGAATAAAGATTAAATTTGATGATGGGACATGTTACATGTAATTTTTTGTTTCTTTGCACGGGGCATTTCCCAAATGGTATTAATAGAACAATAAATCATTGCAATATCTTTAACATTCCAGTAATACTGCCATTTTTCGAAAAGTGAGTTTACTGCTTAATGCAGTCTACTTTAATAATTTTTTTATAGTCATAGTTATAAATAGACAGCAAGGCTGATAAAAATTGTGCTATCTTAGTATAGAATTTCTTCCAGCATAATCCTGATGTTGAGTCTTTTGTTCGCCCAAACCTTCAGCCTGTAGCTAAGATAGCGATAAGAAAACAAGAGCCGCTAATGCCTTATGGCACGTTTTGTGTTCTCGTTCGTAATAGTTCGCAATTCGACATTCCTTTTCATTACTTTCTTGGCTGCATTAGCGATCGGTTTCAAAAGAATGAGTCTAATCATTGATTCCCCATACTGTTCCATAACCATCGATACGGAAAGAACAAGTTGTATTCAGGATACACAAGTATCTGCGTTAGGCCCCATTGCTTGGTTAGAAGTTAAGGGTTCGTCTCAGTGTGACCCTCCGAGAAATCACTGATTTTCGCGATTTTTTTTAATATTGAAATTAACTAATCGGACCGGGTTTTTTTTTTAATAAATGCTTTCATGACGAATACAAACTGATTTTTTAAGTTTATTTATTGGGTGATAAATAAATTGTTGAAATGACAAGTAAAAAAAAATGATTGCAGCCGCAACTTTGATCTAAAACAAAAATTTCAAAAAAATCCCTTGGAAAGTCGTTTACGCGCTATGGAAGCTTTTTTTTTGAAATTTTGCGAAATGGCGGCGGTTTGAACAAAAAGTATCGATTTGTTTTCGACAGTTTCTCGTAGAAAACATATTAAAGATTAAAAAAAAAAAAAAAACACAACACAAAACTTCCATTGCGCAATAGGGAAACATGTTAAAAATGTTCTCTCCAAATTGGAACAAGATATCTTCAAAACTCTTCCTTTGATAGTGGAAACCGTTTTGAAAAAGACCATTCTGGATAAACGTGTTTAAAAATTGGAGTCGCTGCCTTCCCCACTCTGTTCCCTTTCTACAAGAAACGCTGGAGTGACCATAATAATTTGAATTACGATTTCAAAATTTTAGAGAATGTTTATTACAATGTATACAATCCGATAATGCAAAATGGTTTTTCGACAGTTTCACACTACGACGATGCCTTAAACATGATGACTAATTTTGTATTTGGTGCTGGGAATAATCTCTTATTACTAGTACTTTTAGCATTATTTCTCATTCGAAATATCTGCCGCAGTTCCTACAGAACATCCAAAATTTTGAACGCCTTTTATTTCTTTAAAAGAGTGCACGCAACGAGCCACCAGAAACTTTACGGAAGTAAAATTAATGTACAAATGAAATACAAAATCAAACAATATCTCTAACCCATGCACTTTTGTGCACATGTGTCCGCAATACGGATGTTTATACATGAATTTTGAGTTGGAGTAAGCGCCAAAATAACATTCATGGGCGTAATCAAGCAACTCCACAGCAACACTATACTGAAGTCTTTCAAAATATACAAACACTACATATCTAGAGGCCGACTGCAGTGTTAAGGAAGTTAATTTGGTTACACAGTGCATAGAAAATGTAATGTTGATAAAATGTAAATATAAGCACTTGTACATTAAATGGATGGTGGCAGTTTATCATTTCCATAGAAAAGAAATATCGAGAGTTTATACGGCGTTTAAAATCCTATTTAAAAATAAGTGTTTTGTACATATATATTTTTTAGACAACTACGATTATAAAATTTGACACCCAGCGTTTATTTTAGAATTTAGTGTATTTTTTATATTAAAAAAATTTAGTAACTAATCAAAGTTTATTAGACACAAGATTACACCGTCTGTTGAAGGTCTGGGAAAAATATCTGTAATCATGTTTTTTATAAGAAAATTTTCTATGTTTTTCTTTCACTTTCATAAATATGATTTCACTATACGTTTTAATTCAAAACAAGAAAAAGCCTCAGCTGCATCGAAGCCTCACTCTTCAAATATGTATTTCTTATAGCGAACTTTATGTTGTGCCGAATTTCGTAAAGATATTTTGTCAATACAAGAACTTGATTTTTATCGATCAGTTTGTATGATGGTTATATGCTAAAATAGTCCATGCGAAAAAATTTCAAATTGATATCTCAAAAAATGAGGGACTAGCTCGCGTATACACTAAATCGACTCGTCATCATCGTGCTAATCACTTATGCAAGATGCGTTCCAAAGTAAACAGGACTTTTTGAATCCATCTATATGCCGGCTGGTGCGTTAGAATCTGCTATGACATTTAATAGATTGGAAGTGAAGTTATTGCGTTTCAAGTGTCAGTATGTTTGTGTTATCGGTGCGAAAATGAGCTTCGAACAAAGAGCCAACATTAAATTTTGTTTTAAAATTGGTAAAACTTTTCAATTGATGAAACAAGTTTATGGCGATTATTGCCTATCCCGTAGCAGAGTGCACCAGTGGTTTCAACGTTTTCAAAGTGGTCGTGAGAACATAAATGACGATCTACATGTGGGCCAATCAAAATCCGTGATCACCGGAAATTCCATTGAAACTGTGCGTGAATTCAACAAAAATCAGCCGAAATCATCATTGAAATTCAAGGAAATGGAATTTAAAATCTCCAAAGCATCGATTTATCGCATTTTGAGCGAACATTTGGGCTTACAAAAGGTGTGTGCACGGTTTGTTCCGCACGAATTGGCTGACGACCAAAAATTGCTCAGAATCCAACATTCGAAGGACATCATTTTGACCGATTATTTGACCAAAAATCACATATTAACCATTAACCACACGTCGTATTCACCTGATATGGCATCGTGCGACTACTTCCACTTCGCAAAATGCATTTTCAATTCAAAAAACTTGCACCGACATACCGGCCAACGAGCTAAAACACTCGACATGCTTTTGGACCATGCAAAAAGCTGTACTGAAGCAGAAGGAGACTATTTTGAATAAAATAAATTGGTTTTGCCGAAAAACCCATTTGTTCTGTTTTTTTTTTAAGTCCTGTTTGCTTTGGAAAGCACCTTGTACATACATACTTATAGGGTAACCGACGTTTCTGGGTGTTACAAACTTCGTGGGTGACGTAATATATCCTGTTCAGGGTACAAAGATTATAACTTTGTTAACTTTAATTGATTCAGTTTTTAAAGTTTAAGTGATTAAAAAATGCATGAATGCACGTGACAACTCTTTTAAATGTTTCAATTAGGTTGTTTTTACATTGTTCTTAAGAAGCCGCCAATTATAACTTAGTTTAAAGTAAGAGGATTTTAAGAAAAAAGAAATTAATGACTTCATAAAGTGCAGTCAACCCGTAGAATTTGTTTTCCTTTTTTAAAAATATGTTTATTGTATATTTAATTTCAAGTAATTTCAAAGTACACCTACTTTTTGGAATATAAAATAAGAAATTTAACAAAACGCAAAAAGTATATATGATTTAGAAATTGCTTGTATTTAGGTATAAACAAATACATAGCTTATACAGCCCAACAGCGTTTATGGGAGCCAAAGTCGGTACCACAAATCTAGACCCAGCAAATCTTAAAATCAAAACATAGTATCGGTCAGTATATTTCTACTTCACCAATTAAGTGTTTTAAACTGGGACTTTGGCGCGCTCGTTAATCTAACAAATTTTTGGTGCACATGCACCCTACTCTTTACATTTTTCGATTGTTTTTTAGAATGCTAGAAATAGTGGATGTCAATCAATAACTTTGAAGCACATGCGCCAGCTAGGAAATCGCACTGACAACAAACAGCAGCAAGAAAACGACAAAAGCAATATAGCACCTTCTTAATTGCATGCACTATATACATGCTGCACATCATATGTAAATAGTTATGTGCATATGTTTGTATAGAGTAAATAAACGAATGCTGACAAGCATTGCTGCTGTTACTTAATTTATTTTTGCCACAGTAGCTCCTCATTTGGCGCTTCACCGACTGCACTTTATGGCCAATGAACTTCACTTTGAGGTTGATATTCATAGCACTTGCTTCCATGTAAATAATGACATGCACACATACATGTGTGTATTTGTAGTATTTTTCCTGCCTTTGTGTGAATATTATTCAAAGTGCTTGTTTCTAAGTTCTTGCATTGTTTGTATTTCGTTTTCGTCACTCTTTCGCTTTATGACCACACCATATCTTCATTAGACTGAAGTGAAGACCTTCAGGCCTTCGGCAAAAAGGCAACCACAGTCGTTGGCTTCTGGTACGTTACGGTAATATTTTCAGTATACAGTGTAGAGAAAATGTCGAATAACACAAAATCTGTGCCATGTTTCTGCTGAAGCAAAACGTGAATGGAAGACAACTACTTAAACTGTGGCTGGCACACCTTGAAAGAAAAAACTAAGCATAATTTCGAATGTACATCCAAGTTTACGAGGTAGAAAAGTTGTAAGACCAAATGTCAACCCACAGTACTGAAATGGAAGATAGCAACGCATTGTGAAACTAGCGCTAGCTAGCACAGCACGTGAAGTTGGCTAAATTTAATTATAGGAAATAAAAGCATTTATTTTTTTGCTGGCAGTATTTTTGTTTTACAGAAAAATGGAAAAATCACGTAAATCAAATTCGGTGCTGAAGAAATGGTAACATTCCATCATGCTGCCCTAAAGAAAGTCTTCCGTATAGTAATTTACTCATAAATACTGATACACACGCAAATAAACATTTGTGGTGTTCACACAGAGTGTGATAAACCATTAAACTATTTTTTCGTTATTTTTAGGGTTTTGAACAGCTTCTTATAATTTATAATATTGCCAAAAAGTAGTAAACGTAGATAAAGAGCAAGATCGCAAAACCTTTCATATTAATTGTAAACAAAGTATTTAAGCAAGGAATCGATGAAACATTTAAAACAAGTATGATAGGGGTAAGTTCAGGTGTTACCGAAAATTCATATCGATGCAAATCAAAGTCGGCGAAATTCCTTCATTATTCGATGAAAACGTAAATAAATTAATTTTGGCATCTTCTTGACTAACATTGAAGGCTATAAACTAAGACTTAGTTTTATTGCTATATTTTATTTAGTTCGCATCAGCTAAAATTATATTATATATATATATATATAATTGTGCTATTAACTCGACCGTTATATGGCGAGTGGGCGGGGTTATTTTTATAATGTACCCGTGTACCAAGTTTGACTAAGATATCTCAATTTTTACTTTTGACAGTTTGCACAGACTGACCGATGGAGGACGGTCAACAGACATCGCCCGGATTTCAAATCAACTCGCCGTTCTGATCATTATATATATAATACATATATGTAATAAAACTTTATAACTATGTTAAATAGTTTTAGTTGATAAAAACAACCGTTAGGTAAACAAACCCATTATACTTTGTAGCAACATGTTGCAAGATTATAAAAATTAATGCATTTATATTATCATCAAAAAACTATTATTAAAAAAAGTCAATTTAAAGTGATTTTATTTTTGGTTAAATTATACATACAGTATTGGACAAAACTAAAGCACCGCCTACTGTGTTTTTTTTATGTCTAAATTTTTGAAAAATATAACAGGACTAGTTGGATAATTATCTAGGTTACAATTATGTACATATATTAATTCATAAAAAATATAAAATTAGTTACATATTCTTTCGAGATACAAAATTTTAAACCAAAAACTTTTCAAATGTATAAACCTGAGTGGACAATACTACGAGTAAAGCACCCCCTAATATTTGTTAGAAAAAATGGTACCACGCTACTGTAAAAGTACGTTATTCTTGGAAGACGTTATCAATAAACCGTTACAAATATTATTGAGACATTTTGTAAAGAGATTTTTGACGTCATCACTGTTCAGTTGCGATTTAGAGTTTAAGAATCAAAATTGGTGGAAAATCCTTATTCAGCCGACTTTACAAAAAAATTATAAGTGATTGGCAAAACGGTTTAACTCAACATAAAATTAGTTAAAAATATTCGGTGAATAGATCAATGGTGACCCGATTAATAAATAAATTTCAGCAAACTGGCAATGTACATTCTCGGCACAGCTGAGGAAGACAGCAAAAAACTACAGAAAGAGACGATTCATTGGTCAAAAAGGTTACCCAATCAAATACAGAAACACTTTTGTTTACTAGTTAATGTACGAACAATTAGAAGACGAGCTGTTGAGGCCGGGTTGTTTTGTTGGCGTCCAGCTAGAAAGTCCTTTACTTCAGCGAGAAATTGAAAGACCAAACTCATATTTGCGACAGCTCATCTCGATTGGAGCATTCAGAAATTGAATACCATTTTATTCTCAGACGAATCGAAATATAATATTAAAGATTCGGATAGCATAAGATGTGTGAGTAGGCCGAAAGGACAAGGAATCAAGCCTAAGTATTATGTTGCGACCATTAAATATGGCGGTGGTAATGTTATGGTCTGCAGCTCTTTCTCTGGGCGCGGGACTGGACTTATTCATATAATAAATGGAATAAGGGACCGGTTTGCTTACACCGACATTTTAAAAAACGGGATGCTACCGTATGCTGAAAAGGATATGCCACTATAATGGTGGTTGCAGCAGGACAATGTTCCTAAGCATAACTCTAGGCATTGAAAAACTTGGTTGTAAAGTTACAGAGTTGATGTTTTAGATTTGCCGGCGTAATTACTCGATGTCAAATCCATCGAGAACTTATAGGAGATTGTTAATTCCAAAATAAATATGGAAAACTGTAAAACCAAGGATCAACCTTTAGAACCTGAATAAATTGCTTGGAATGGCATACAACATGATATATAGTAAATAATTTAATTTCTTCTATGCCTAAAATATGCGTTTCAGTCACCCAAAATAAAGGATTTGCTCCTTCTTTTAAATTTTCAGATATTATTTTTAAACCGATGTAAGGGGTGCTTTAGTTTTGTCCAGTTAATTTTTGAACCATAAATGTTTTTGTTGTTTTAACTTATTTAATTTTGAAAACTGAAAATGAAAAGCTTTATTTTAATAAAAATTAATAAGCAATCCATTGAAAAACGTCAAAATTTTACATTTATTTACTTTTATTTTCTGAAACAACTTAATTCGAACTGAACCATAGTAGGGGGTGATTTAGTTTTGTCTAATACTGTATACTGTGAATTTTTGATTATTATTATTTTTTTTGTTTTTGCATATTTCGATAGTGGGTACTTTTAAGAATAACATACTACAATTTTAAAAGAATATTTCGAATACATTTTTTTAAGTTATAGCCTTCTAAATTATAGCCGTCAAAATTCAACGTAGCCAGTCAGTTTACTTTAAAATTACTTTTTTTAAATTCCACTTTAAAGTTTTTTAATTTATAAACAACAAAATCATACATATTTTCGACAATAATACAATTTGTTTCAACGTCTGACATTTTCTTAAATTCAATTTAATTTTTTTTTAAACAATCGTGAATCATTACAGTAGTGAAAGACTTATTTTTAGTAAAGTTGAAAATAGCGAAGAACTCGATAAAAATTATAAATTATTTATTTTATTATTTATTTGTGTATATTAATTATTTGTGTATCAATATATATGCTTAACATTTATAAACATTTCTTACTCACTACTAATTAATTATTCCTAAACGATTTTAATAAAATTATGAAGCGTAAACTAGAAGCTAACAAGCCCCTAACTCTATGAAAACTCTTGTGTGTTGGTCTTTACCACACAAACAAACAGTATTTCCTTATCGAATTATGAATTATTGGACAAACAAAATAATAAACAAAAGGCACTTTTTAGAATGTTCCCAAACCCCAACATTTGCTTAAAAACTACTGCCTAGTATCTGAAATCCTCAAACTATTTTCGAACGTAAATATTTAAAATTGGAAAAGCAAATTTGCTGAACTCTGTTTCCTCTTATAATTATGGCAGTTTGCAGAGTATATATTCCGTGACAATGACAACAAGTCAGATGAGTTACGAAGTAACAAGCACTAAAATTGATATCTGCAAGTATTCGTACATTTATATATACATATGTATAATACGCGTCCAACGTGGTATTACGAAATAATCCTTTGAAACAGAATGTCATCAGAGTGTTAACATCCACAAAAACAAAATTGTATGCGTTTATTTTGGCATATACCACTACACACATACAATATACATATATGTATGATATATACTGACTCACGTTCGTAAAATTTGTAAATAATCGGCACATTTACATAGGTAGAGGTACTCTATGCATGGACATTTTGTTTTTCCCGAAACGACATTTTTTACCGGCTTTGCTGCTGATTGCTTGTTGCCGAGCGCAAGGATATAAACATATTCGTAATTTATATCTACGTTTATTACATTAGGGCGACCATTATTTTTACAAGTATTATTAATATGAGTAAAAAAGTTTATTAAAAATAACTTTATGAAGAATATATAACCATAATAAAATAACTTTCATTAACAAGTATTGCTGGCTATAAATTAATCAACATCTGAAAACAAATGCTGATCTTATTTGAAATACAAGCTATGAAAAGATCATATATTTTCACTGGCATTCACCAAAATCAATTTGTTTGCTATTGTTAGTGATATAAAAAATTTCAAATAGTTCGGAAGAGAGTTGTTGAGAGAAATGTCCTTTGCTCGGATAACTCTTTTAGTGCCGATAATGGCTTGTTAACGTGTAAACTTATGTTATCAAATATTATAATATCATTAGATTAGTAATTTTCAAGTTTAAATAGTTTTGGTTAATCAAAACTAAATAGATTATAATTAAAAAAAATTATTAGCGCTATTAAGGAATATTTTTTTATAATATTTTTCAAAATTTTTTTACGAAATCGACTAAAAATTTAAAATAGGTTCTTTAACATTTTTAGGCCAGAACATATTTTTAATCTTAAGGATTAACTAGTTTAAGAATTTTTTTATTATATTAAGCGGCTATGCCAGTGTTACAATTAAAAAAAAAAATATTTTTTATTTTTATATTTTATTTTCGCTTTATCGATAGCTTTTATTTTCAAAAATATCCTGTGAAATTGGTAAGGTCCAATATTGAATAGTTCGCATCGTTCTAAAGAGCGACCGCTCGCAGGTATTTCGCAAGAGGTGAAACTTTAACGCGTTTTTCTCGAAACGACATTTTTCAAAACTGCTGAGATCATAACTCAACGAGAAATTGACTGATCAACTTGAAAAGGAGTATTCTTAACTATATTTACTATACAATGACCTACGATCATTTTGATCGGTTGAAAATTATCGATTTGGTATTAAAAAAAACGACCATTATTTACCTAAAAAAACAAAATTTCAGAACTACGCAATTTTTGTTAATTTTTTTTTATTTTTTAAAAATCGTTGAACATTATATAGAAAATAACAACTTTAACCACCTTTTTGAATTATATTGTTTCAGCTACTTATTCGGCCGTAATCATGTCAGCACAAAACTCCGTTATTTTTCAATACTTTTGTAAAAAATAAATATTAAAATATAGCTGAAAAAATACATTATTAAATCCAAAGAACTTCGAAACATTCGATTAAGTGTTTTCTTTAAAAAAAAAGTCATGAAAAGCCCCTAATTTTTCATGCGCTACACTGGTGTAGCCCCTTAATGAATAGGTCTCGTATAGTTGAGTATGATTTCAAAGATTCAATGAGGTAGCGATTATTATTTTTAAAATTTGTATTCTTCAACTAATTCCTTTTTCGTGGAATACTGCCGGCCAGTCTCGAAAACTTTGAGAACCAACACCTTTTCATTTACATTGATGTCAGGTGAGTAAAGCACACACTGAATTAAATCGACGTTTCGCATTTGCTCACAACATGGTAGTCGATTTTTGAGATCTAACTATCAAAGTTACTCTCTTGTAAACATCTGAAATCAATTTATTGCTAGCTCCACTATTGTGGGCGGCCACACGTGCCCCTTGCTAAAGCAATCCTCAGCAACATGTTGCCAGATTGTAATAAAAAATTATTAGCAGAATTGTAGTAATTGATCTATATATCTGACATTCGACTAGGGCAAAAATGCTTGAAAATTAGTTGTTGATACATATATGTATGTATGAATCTCAGTAAAGAAATTATTTGTGCATACATATTTTGTGTTTTAACTTTATTTCTCCAACTGTTCACTTGTTTTCATAGATTCTGGTTATTCTTTACTGTTAATCGATTGATTCTTATTTTATTTGCAGAAGCTTTTGTGATTTTCTTTCAAATATAGTAGAAAATATTTGTATGTGCACGAGAGTATTTAGTACATGTAATTAATACCTTTTATTCCAAAAGTTAACTTGCAGGAACTAATTTAAAAGGAAAATAAAAATCTAGTCAATAGTTTCGGGGCTGTAGTCAATTATGCCACTTGGAACTAGTCTTTAAGCAGGGACGAATGTTTAAAAAAAATTTACTCGGTACTAATCCACCATTGAAATGCAATTAGTAATTTCCGAAAAAATTCTTCAAAATATGGTACTAATGAGCGCCGTGGTAGAAAAACAAACCAAATAGATGCTTGATGCGAACATCAAATTAAACGCCTTGTACTCATTGAAGATGATAAATGAGTTGTTCGTAATTTGGCGTAAGGCGGCATAACAAGAATGAGAATTTTTATGATATCACATCCAGACCACATGCCAAAAATGCCATAATGCAACTCTTGCTAAAATATCTTTCAAATCCGCCAAAATTCCGCTTTTGGGGTGGTCTGAAAAAATCCGTGTTTACACCTTATGTGGAGACGCCACAAATTAAAAATGACAACACAGGGGGAATGGGCTTCAATCGGTATGTAAAATCTAAATCTTTGGTTAAATCAATGCCATTACGAGTCAACCATGTGAAAATTAATAAGGGGAATCATTATAATTATTAGCAACCTTAAATCCTCAAAACATTTGAAGAAAATAACTCATTTTTTACATTAACATAATTTTAAAAATATTATTTTTAATAACCAAATCTAATTCGAAAACATTATATAATAATAAAAATATTTATTACTTTCGAAATATTGATGTATTTATTGAGAAACATGTCAAAAATTTAGCTAATAATAGGGTCTGCATAAAATATATCTAATTGTACATAATCTACACAGAGATGCTGAACATTAGTCAATGCATTAACTGGCATAAAAGGCATGAGAAATAATGTCTGTACCATACATATGCATATTTGTATACATATGTACATGGAAATAGGTTTGCGTTGAATAAGAGTAGTATGTAAACATTAATTTTAAGAAAGCGCCTTGACGGTGGTGTGTTGAGGGTATCACCTTACATTACCAGAAGTAAGGTGGTGTTTTTTTTTTTTTTTTGGGATAGTATGGCAGGCATAGCCATGTACATACCGATTACCCCCTTTTGAAAATATATGGCAAAGGTTAAGTCATTGGTACAAAGGAAATGCAGGACAAATGAATTATCGTTTGTCACACCACCATCGATGTAAGACCATTTAGATGAAAATGTGTGCAGATAGAAGATTCATGCAGAACTTATATCATTTTATGGATATGATTTTATTTTACATAAAATTGTATGTATGAAAGTTTATAACCTTGCTATTATGCTAACACGAAATTAAGAAATATTAAAAAAAAGCGAAAATCATGCCCCACAAACGTGTATCAGAACCTTAATAAAAAATTGAATATTGTTAATATACACTTTTTCTTTAAAATATTGGCACCTACCAATGTATCTAACCAAAATTTCATAATTAAGTTTATATAATATGCAATAAAACACGCCCATTTTTTACTATTTAACATATGGATAAAAAACATAATGTTTATTAAATATCCTTTACACATATACATACATATATATGTATATACATATGTGCAAGGAATATTTAAAATTTTTTAAAGGTAGAATGTGGGAAGACGCGAAAACAAGAGAGGTGAATATGGAAACTCCCATCCGAAGTCGGCAAAACATTGCTCTCATATGCAAAAGAGAAACTATTTAAGGGATGAAACAAATGTTAGTAATGTCAGAACAGTATAAAACATTAATTGTGTTTTCCTATTACGAATATGACTTTGTAATTCATTATGAAACATTTTTAAAATTGTTTTAATTGAAAACTAGTTTAGATTAATTATTATTTACCATTAATTCGAAGACATCAGTTTACACATTGAGTGGTGAATTTAAATATTATTTGAGAACTCCAATCATAAGAATTGTATTCGTAATCTCTTAAAACCGAAAACATACCGAATGAGCGTGTACGGATTTCCACCCTATCTATTATCCACCCACCACCAATGTAAGTATATGTTGATACGGAAAAACGTAACAGGAAGGCCAAACGTATGGCAAAGGAAACATTTTCAAAATTGTTGTATCTATGTACATAAAAATGTAGATTCACCAACCAAATATTTGGCTTTATTGGCGAAGGACTCTTTTATCTATAGACAGGAAGACCCCTTCTATATTGAGTGGAGAGTACGAACAAGCACAATTGTGGGACAGGAGCGCATATTGCACATGAGCGAATGTGTACAGAGTATGAAAGAGGAGCAAAAAGTAGAATGAATTTTTGTGTGTACCTACCGGAGACGATTTTCGGTTTTTATCGAAAAGCAAATTCGCACAGCCCCAGCCTTTTAATGCAATAACATTACGTCGATATGCCAAAAATTATTGTTGTTAATCCAGATATATTGTCCTAGAAATTGTTTCAATAAAAATTGATTGAACTCTATTAATGTATTCGTTTAAACGCTCGGTACTTGGTACACTATTTAAGGGCGGCGCTCGTTAATTATAACATATTTTTCACCGAGTAGAAAAAATCGACGAATTGACTTTTACCGGTATAATAGAAAATAATTAATTTAACACTTAAGCACGGTATTTATCATTATTTTTTATATTTATTCAATATTGATTTGTATAGTAATAAATCTGCTTCACTGAAATTTTCACTTGGTGACTTGGGCTCACATACTCGAATAAAAATTGGATATATGCACTTTTTCATATCATTGAATACTTCTATAATATATGAGCTTTAACAGATTCACTGTAAGTATTTCAAATATTTTTAATTATATCAAATTTTTCACTGGTTCACAATTTTTCTCCGACACTTTGACACTCCGACAACTTCGTTTCAGCAACTCTTTTTTTCATCGCCATCTGTCTGCGGCCTGAACCAGGGTATCCGCGTAAACATTTTATATTTGTCAATAGTGTTACCAAGCCAATCATTTTCATAAACTCTTATCGTGAATTAAGATTAATATGAATGTTATCATGTTAAACATATAGATGGCGCTGCATTCCAAGTAAAGATTTTTTATAGTAGATGGGAATTTTATATATTTATGACTTTTTTTTCTCCAAACACCTATAGATAAGAAGAACGATGAATAGTTTCTTCGTAATAAATATAATGATTTAGAAAGTTATGTTCTCAAATGTCTTAACGTTAGATATATCTGGAGATTAGTTGCATTTTTAGAATCAATTGAGGTACAAATCATAATTAATTTTGCAATGTATGTACATACATTTAAAAAAAAGCCTACTGTATTTTTGTGTGAGTTTCATGTGTATAAAAATTACTTTACATAAATTTTACTAAATTAGATCCGACAAGAAACCACCTTAATATGCGTACGTATGTACACGAGTTCAAGCAAGCCCAGGACAGCTGTTTACTTGAAACAGCTGTAAAAGTAAAATTCTAATTAGATTTTTCGTGGGGTTCTTCCTCGTTTTTTCAATTTCATAATAAATAATCCTCAAATCGATTGCAAAAATGTTCCGAAGCTTTAAAAGGATTTATCGTCTGCCAGAACGTCAGTATACCACTAAAGCAAAGCGGAGCGTCTTAATGCAAGATAAATCAAAGGTTTTGAGTAAGTAAAATGGTTTCTGGCATAAAATATATAACAGTTAACTTGTTTTACAGCTTATATCCCCAAAGTGTCAGATCCAAAACAGCGTCGAGTTTACGCTTGGGGGTTTCAGGAGACAGGTGCTCTGGGTCTTCAAACTAACATCCGAAAAGCCAAAGAACGCTACACAGAAATGGTTCACCATCCAACACGAATGCAGTTTTCAGTTAACACAGATGTCATAGACATTGCGGCCGGCTATGGGTTCTCTGCCTTTGCAGTTCAACGATCCGATGGTCAGACTCTTTTTGGCTCTGGATTAAACACTGATTCACAGTTGGGATTTCAAGTTAAGGGTAGCTTAAAAGAGCCATCTAAATTAGATGTAATAATCTATCCTACTGCCATAAACCTTCCCAGGCTCGAAAATGAAACTGACGCAGACATGCAAGTGCGCTGTATGTCGGCTGGGCGCGCTCATTTGGTCGTAATTACACAAAATGGAACCATTTTTACTATGGGTAATAATTCATATGGCCAGTGCGGACGAGCTATAATCGAAAATGAAGACTATCGTGGTAGTGCGCTTATACACCGAATGTCAGAAAAGGAAATTTGTAAGCAAAATGATGAAATTATTTCTGTAGAATGTGGTCAAGATCACACTATGTTCCTTACTAAACTGGGTTGTGTATACACTTGTGGGTGGGGTGCAGATGGTCAAACAGGAAAAGGACATTACGAAACAAGCGGTGAAATTGAATTAGCCAAAGGTGAAATTGTTGATCAACGCATTACAAAGTTAGCATGCGCATCAGATTGTGTTTTGGCTTTAAATGACAAAGGTGAAGTATTTGGCTGGGGAAATTCTGAATATGGCCAACTAGATAGTAGTGAAAATGCCGATACCCAAGTCAATACACCTCGCGCATTATCCTTAACTAAAGGCATTGGTAAGATAAAAGATATAGCAGCAGGCGGATCGTTTTGCATGCTTTTAAATGAGGATGGACTTGTTTATACCTGGGGTTACGGTATACTAGGATTTGGTCCTCGAGTGGAGCAAACTTCGAAACCACAACAATTATTGCCACCTTTGTTCGGCCGCAATGACTTCAGTGACAAAACTCATGTGACGTCTATTGGGTGTGGCGTGTTTCATATGGGTGCGATAAATTCAGACGGTGATCTCTTTATGTGGGGCAAGAATCGTTTCGGCCATCTAGGCTTAGGCCATAAAAAAGATCAATTTTTCCCCTTCAAAACAGCAGTGAACGGCAAAGTAATAAAAGTTGCTTTTGGAGTGGATCACACACTGGCGCTGTGTCGACCTTTTATTTAAATATAATTTCTGTTTGTAAGGCTGTATACATGTATAATAATTGCATATTAAGTAGTTTTAAGTAAACTGAGCAAAATAAATAAATAAAAAAAACTTTGAATGTCTCAGTTTTTAAATATGAGCATGCAGGAGATGGATGCCGGAAAGTGACCGCATATGTACTGGGTTCTGGGCTAAAAGAGCATTCTGGGAAAGAAAAATGCTGAAAAGCTTTTCAAAAATTTCATTCGTCGTGTACAGAATATATGTAAGTAAGGCGCTCTTAAAGTTCGCTAAAGCGGTAGCGTCCGGTATTTCGAATGCCTCAGCTCGAATTATACTGAACCTCCATCTGGCATAAGACCCATTACGTCTGCGAATAGCGAGACAACCGGGTACTAGAAGCTAACTTAACCTAATTACGGGCATCGCTACAAGGAGGAGAAATCTGATAGTAAAACTGCAAATTCGATGATGTTGTAATTTGAGAAATTGAAACAAAAGGATTAAGACTGAAGGTGATTTTCCTTTATTAACATCATATTTTAACATTGAAAATTTGATTTATTGTATTTTTTGTTATTAAGTATCGAATCAATCGTAAAAAGCAATTTGTTGATATGTTCAAAAATTGAAATTGATCAACTCATTTTTTTTTTGTTGAAAATAGAGTGCTTTCTTTAGTAATAGTTGCAAACGATTCGAAACTTTGCAATCATATGCATAGATTATAAAATATATAGAGGGACACTTTTCAAATTATATAAAATGGAACTAGTGCATCACATTCGATTACAATACAATACTTTTTTAAATTATGTAAAATAATTTGTGTTTTAAAATTGGCCAATAAAAATATGAATATATTGATAATTATTATAGTACATTGGAATATATAAAGTATGTTACTACATAAAAGCATTTGTAAAGTTGTAATAGGAAATTATTATAATGTATAAATTGTGTGACATTGTAGTACAATATTGATTTTTATATTGTTGTCATATTGAAGACTATCGAAATTTTCTTAACCACGTGCCACCACCTGATACCAACAGAAATTAGTTCTGCCACACTTCGAGTTCATGACATACATACAGATGCATGATAAGCTATACATTTATTCTAGCACGTTTTTAATATTTGTCACAATTAATTTTCTTTTAGGTACGCAATTGTTTCTTATGCACAATAATTGATAATATTTCGGGTTCTTTAAAATATATGTTTGTTTGTCATTAAATTTTAATTTTGTTTTTGTTGTATTTGTTAACCATACTTGATCGCTTAACTTGATGTATTTTTGATTGTTATTTCGATTTTATTTAAAAAAAATGTACGCAAGTAAATAAAATAAGGTCAGATCTAAAGTTTATAAAATACAAATTTGAATCAATCGGAAATATTGTGGTCAATTTACAATAAAGTAATAATAAAGTCAATACAAATCGATGGACTACAATTTTCTAATAATGATAATTTCGAAATAATAAAAAAATCGAATATATTAATACAATAATATTGCGTAATTTTACAAATACCCTCCATACAATAATTTTCTAGGAATATATAAGGTAAGGGTAATTCAGTCGTTAATTATATAAGAAAAAATAAAATTTTTTGTTAATAAATTTGAATACAGCCGCTAATTTGTCAACATCAAGTTTTACAATCATACAAACTACATTCTACAAAAATGCTTGCAAGCACCGCAATTAATGTATAAGACTTCTAAACAAGCTTTGAATGATTTTACTGCCGTTTCCGTTCAAATTCTTCTATATCATTCATATTTATCAAATTAAATTCAACCACACCTTTGCCCATGAATTCAGTGAACCTGTCAGTTTCTGCCACAGGAATAGCTTCACGTTTAAATACTGAAAATGACATATATTTAAGAATTGTATTTGTAAGTGCTTATTTACATAAATATATTGTGACTTAATGGAAGTAATAACTAAAATTAACAATTATACTAACCTCCTGAAACGTAGTTCTCCAACATGTAAACTCTCATATCATAGCATTCGTTAGCAATTCTCTCTGAGATCATTGAGAGATCAGTTACAGGCGGGGTAACTACACGCATATTGCGACGAACGCGATCAGTGTCGATGTTGTAGTATCCTGAACCCATCTTTTGCATTAAATCTACAAAACTCTTTGGTGGTAATGTGGTGTCACGGTCAAGTGGCATTATGAAGCAACGATTTGCAGTGGTATCAATAATTGCCGATTGATTCTTTTTAAAATCATGCATAAAACGTCCCCGCCGTCCATCTTTGAAATCGGGTACATCAATTTTTGCGAAACTTTCTGAATCGCTCATATCCACATCGATTTCCTCACGGAAGAAATCATCACTCAAGTCGTTATTGCCGTTATAGTTTGTAAAACGCGAAAAAAGGTTACGCCAATCTAGCTCATCACGTTCCTCATACAGACGCGGTATAGTTATATTACCAGTCTGCATATATGGAATGTCGCAAAGTGCACGGTAATGTAAATTTGAAGTAGTGGGTGCATAAGCGCGATATAGAGTAAATCCACCAAGTAGGCCCATCATCATGACTACGACAGCAATTAGAAATAACAACACGGTTTTGATGCATGAAGGGGGACGATTGAAAACCATAGATTCACCATCTATGTCACCCTGATAGCGAGCCTGGGTCAATAATATACATAAGCATTTTTATTATTCGTTTGATTACTTTGAGCATATTTATTAGTCCATATTTTTTTCATTATCAGCTTCTCTTTTGAATTAATTAATTTATTTTATTTTCTGGATTCCAAACAAAATTTGTCAGTTTACCATGTTTCTATGAAAACATACCAATACGACAATTGCAGAAAGAAAACAAAACATTTTAAATTAATAAATTTAGCGAGTCTCAATTTTGGTGCTACCGAAATTTTTGTGTTTATTGCTATTTTAATTATACAGTTTCTATTGCTGTTGTTATAGCGGCAGAAAACATTCCTGAAGTAATTTCTTGGAATGGTGCCATGTTGACAGTCCTTGGCTGGTTAAAAATCAGGGTCCGTTCTGGTTACTTAGTTTGCCGTGGGAACGGCCTACGCTTTTAACTAGCACAGACTTATTGAAATATATAATATAGTATGTAAACAACACAAAAGATAGCAAAAGGTACTAAAGTTCAGAACCACCATTTTTTTTTAAGCTGACTACTAAAAAATATACTTCTTATTAATATACAAGGGAGAGAAAGCATTTTGCTTATGGAAGTTGCTTACTCATGACCATAACAATTACACACATTTATAAATAATAAAGATAACTTTACACATCGAATGCCGTTGATTGGAGCAAGTGCTTAGCTGGAGAAATGTGTCTGACCGAGATATTTTTTATTGACTCATTCTTACTTCAACGCTGCTTTTATTATATAAGAAAATTTCTAATTAATTTATATTAATAATATTGGGATAGCCGTTTCACATCCAAAGATGTAAAGAGTAGTAAATACATATGTATGTTTATACCCGTATGTATATAGATATAAACGTTTGTGTAAAATATGAGCAAGAATTCAACTAACAGCTAGCATGTATGAAAATTTCACGAACGAAAAACAAAAATATTCTTTGTATAATATATTAGGAACAATATAATTGCATTGATATTATTCACAGAGCATTTTTTTATTGCTAATGTAATCCACATAATATTTTAAGAAACTGTAAGGATTTCTCTGAAATATTTGATGAATTTAAGAATCTTAATGCACATTACATTCATGTTGTTAAAGGTAAATTTATATAGTTTTTTCTTATATTAGGAAAATCAATAAGTGTCCTTACTATAAAGGACATAATTGCAACTACAATATGCACATAACTATGTATGCATGTAGAATAAAATGAACTTCAGTGTCGTAGACCGTTATGTTGTTGTTTACTTACAAATACGATAGTTGGAAGGTTAACCCTTTTGTTTGTTGTATAATACAAAATTGAAAATACAAACTTATTTTTTTGTCCAGCCCTTTACATACATACACATTCATAGCATTTTAAAACACACTTTTTTTACTTAGCTGTAATTAACCGAAGCGTACTAAATATGAAAAAAGAGTAATATAGAACTTACGCCCAAAAGATTTCCGTGTGCAGCTCCTCCTCGGAATGATGATGCATCATCATGGCCACCCAAAGCCAATGGCAGTGGTACCTTCTCCCCTTTTTTCTCATTAGATGGTTTCGTTAAAATAGTCATCTTTTCCGCAGCTTACAGCAGTCTAACGTATTTAAATTTTAATATAATGTTATACAATAATTCTTTTTTTTCCAAAATTTTAATTTTAATTATATTCAGTACTTTTTCTCAAAGTATTTTTGCGTTCTAAATTCTTTTCTCTCTGCAACGAAAATATGAATACAGAGAAAAGCAAAACATGAAAAGAAACATGAAAACGATAATAATTGCCACAATGTAGGGTTGCTTCTCAAACCCTTGAGATGACAAACTTTAAATTTGCTGTGTCTCTAAAACTTTTTTATAATCTACCATTCAATTAAAAAATTATATTCGCATAATTACAGGTTTCTGTACTGTGATACAGTTACAAGTTTCTAAAATTGAGATTTTAAACTAGGGACAATTTTTGTGACTGTTTTTTTTTTGTGTAAAACAGCTGTGATAATGTGACAAATATTCCTACTAACAAACAGATGGCGCTAAATCAGGTTCGAATGGGCAAATTTCGATTAGATTAGTTTCAAATCTCCTTAGAGACGACGCGATTAGCAACAGCTATTTTTGTATGGGAAAATCTTGCTTAAGATTATTTCAATAATCTACTCAATGTCCCAAGTCTCCTGATTAAGTTTTGGCCGGAACATGGTATAGTGAATATATTAAATGTTATCTAGGCACGATTCCGATTACTTTGGCGGAGGGGTAAAAAAACCGAATTTCCGTATAAATGGGGTATGTATGGATAGGGGAGCTTCTCCAGAGGAGGAATATTCAAAAATAACATAAAAATAACTAATATTTTTTGAAATATTCACGTTTAAAAATTCAAAAATTTGCACTAAGAAAACACGTTATTTCTCTATGTTTCACTAAATTTTTTCACGTTCTTTACACTGTATATTTAAATATACACTCTAAGCTTTGAAATAAGCTTACATTCCACAATTATTTTACAATTTTTCATATAAATTTAGTAATTTAAAAATCACTTGTCAAATTTATGGCTGAAAAGTTTAGAGCGCGTATATTTACAAGAAAAACCAGCATTGCCACACCTTAAAAACCAAAAGTGAATGACTTTTCAGCGTTTCACAGCGTTTTCTTTGTTTCTACTTTCGAGTGATTCTTTTTTCTTAATTAACTATAAAAAAACTATAAAGAAGATTTTTCAATTTTTTTTTATATGAATAATATGTGATTTATATTTAATAAACACAGATAAGTAAAATCGTGTGATAACATTATAATATTATATATGTTTATGATTGTAATATAACATTTTAATATACATAATACTGACTGAAGTACTTTCGCGTAGTACCCCTTTCTGCGTTGAAAATAAAAAAAATATATTGACTTTTTGGTATAAAGTGGTTATACTTTATGGTTAACATGCACTCAAAATTTAAGTTTTCGTTATAAAATGGTAAATTTTGGTTATTAAATCTGTCAGCGATTTCCATTTATTTTTGATGATACATTGGTTTGTATTTTAGGTGACAATATGTATATTATTATATTTAAAATATGAGTTTGAGTGCATAATAACTAAACAATATAACTACTTTATATCCAAAACTCAAATTTTGTTTCAATATGAGTGCACGATAACCGAAAAATATAACCACTTCATACCCAAAACTCATATTTTAAATATAATAATGTAATGTAATAATGTAATGTAATGTCGTCGCCTAATATACAAACCAATGTATCATCAAAAATAAATGGGAATCGCTGACAGATATAATAACCAAAATTTACCATTTTATAACGAAAATTTAAATTTTCCCCCTGTTTTTTAATCAGGAGGACTTCCTCTTTCCAACGGTACCTTCAAATCGCGGCGCCAAAGAAATCGGAATTGTGCCGTTATCTAAACCATTAAAAATCTTGATCGGAAGAGGGTATTACAGATTTGTGAGATACATAAATACATTAATGCCCAACGTTTTTTATGTTTCAGCCCACAGCTGCTTCTCACGTCTGCGATCCCAATACCACAATACAACTCTCCTGATTTTACCAAGGAATATATGTATAGAGTTTCATAACGATACTTCAATTTTTGCACCCGGTATATATATTAGGGGGACTCTCTTGCTGTTGCAAGATTGCAGATTGCAAAAATCCTATACAGAAATATACAAGGGCACGAGAGCACCCATTACAGAATATAGTGATATATGAACGGCTGATTCGGCTAAAGTGAATTGGCGCACCTTCTGCATTCATTCTTAACAAAAAAACTGTAACAAATCTTTATAATTTAAATGGAGTTTATAAAATCCATTTAAAATTTACCTTTCTCAACAATTCAACGTAAAAAAATATGTTGCAATTATTTTTTTACTCGTCATTGCACGAAAGTAAACATGAGTTTTTGGTCTGACATATTTTACAGCCATTGCAAATAATTTTCTGCGTGTGTTTGTTGTTGCGCCGGCGCACCAAGAGGAAATATCTGCAATTCGTGCACCGTGCAAGGGTTTTGCAAGAGCAAGAGAATACCCCTATACGTTATATGTATACATATGTATGTATAACTCCCTACTTATCTCGATTAGTTTTAGGCGATACAAATAATTGTTAGCTAAACATAGCTATTTTAAACTAAAGCAACATTTTGTGAGAGTACATAAATGATATTTTTACGTAAATTGTATACTTTAAAAATAATTGCTACGGTCTTTTATTTATATGCCGCGGGTAAAGTTTGAATTTTTACGATAAATATAAAGAAAATAAATTTGTACCGGAAAATCGTTAATATCATTGTCGATTTTTTTTTTTAATGATAAATATATCGAATTGTATGGTCGACATATCGTTTCATATTTATTGTTTTTGTTTACCAAAATCAATAAATAAGTTGTCAAACTCCACAGCTGATTTGGGTGCTAGCTCAGGTCGATTTAAGTAAAAATGTCTTCATATTGAGGGCGTGGAATAAATAGGGAGTTAATATATTCATAAACGATGTTAATTATTAAGTAGACGAATCTGTGACAAAACTATTTTAAGATATGTTACCAACATTAACCACATATACCCGACTGGATGGTCCAAAACCTTTATTCCGCGTTCCTTTTGGAAGAATTGCATTTGCAGTTGTGAGTCTGCCACTTGGCAGTTTTGCATTTTGTGTAATTTGGTCGTTAATCTTTGAATTCGAACGTTCAACTTCTACGCACTGTGATGTACCTAATTATTTACCCTCCATATCGGCAGCCATTGGAAATTATGAACCACAAAAAACCGTTTGGCGCTTAGCTATTACAATGCAGTTACCTTTTCGAATAGCTGTCGTCAAAATGTACATGCAATACTATAAGGATACAATAAGGCGTAATCGACGTGTATATGCTATTTTAGCATGTTTGCTAAATATGGTGGAGAATTTTGCGCTCCTAAGTTTGTCATTGTGGACATCGTTAGATAATTATCCGATACATCGAAATTCTTTCGTTGTTTTTATTGCCTGCAGTGAGATGTATATGCTTATATCTTACTTTCTGAACAAAAATGGACGTAAGATATCGCTCTTGCCAATGGAAGAAAAATCATTGTTGTACAAAAGAAATTTGTTTATAACAAATGTAACTGCTTTTATTTTGGCTGGTTACTGCTTCTTGCGGCATAATTCGTCTTGTGAACCGGGTGGTAAGTTGTAATTTAAATGAAATGTCATGAAATAATAAATGTACTTTGTATTTTCTTATTTAGTTTACACGTTTTTTGCGCTTTTCGAGTATGTCGTTGTCCTAACGAATATGGCTTACCATATGACTGCATACTGGGACTTCCATGCAATGCATGTTACTTTTGACTGGGAACGAGGGCTTTACTTATCTCAATTTTAATTAATTGTATTAATTGCAATAGTATGTTTTTTTACTCCGGCACCTTAAGTGCAAGTGTACATAAGTATACGCATATATAGTACATATATGCATATATTAAGTCAAAAGATTACTTAACTTTGCTTTAATGAAAAACTTATTTTTTACACAATCGTTAGTAGTGAGTTAAATAATTATTATTAATTAAATTAACGCACGCTCAAAACAGTGCACATACATACATATGTACGTGCTTTGTATGTTATATTTTGCTCAAAATACTTTAAGTGCTAAAATCATATAAGTAGATAGCAATAATAAATCTATCTGAGATATTAGATATACTTTATTGTTTTTAATTTTGAGAAAACATTGTAGGTAAATTCTAACCAAAGCCACAAAGACAGTAACAGTAAAGTCTACTGTATATCAAATGTATAGCTTAAATAAATTGATTAATGAGTGATTAGCAATAGAGATTAATATATTATCATGTTTCATAAATTCGAACTAAATCATCCAGTGTGATTTTGTATCCAGTAACTGGGCAAGTAGAACGTTCTTTTAAGTGGGTAATTATACATTTCCAGCAGTACACATATCCAGATATGCTGCACGCGGTGGGTGTTTGTATTTTCATGAGACACACCGGGCAATCGCCCTTTGGTGGAATATTCTCTCTGGACAAGTCAGGTTTATTTTTAAATGGCACTGGATTTTTTAAGGTTCCTCCTATTTTACGGCGCTGATCATTAGAATACCACCATTGAATGAATTGCAGAAAGAAAGCAAAAACTTCGAGTAACTTGAGAAATACATAGGTGATCTTATCGTCTTTTGGTGCTTCGTTAGGATACCTCAATGATAAATTTAATGCTCGAAAGATAGGAGAGTGGCTTCCGGCATATTTTATTAGATATAAGAAGGTGTGTATTGCTTTAGAAGCATGGTACGCACGCAAAACATTCAGCATATGTCGTTCCCAAATTGAAATATCTTCGTGATGAGCGCTGCGTGTTTTTAAATTCTGCTCTAAGACTGGCATTAATGTTAAGATACTGGCAGATATCAGTTTCTGCTGTCGCGTCATTAATTCACCTGATGTCATTCCGGTTCGCTGCAAACCGTAGAAACTTTCTCCAAATGAAGCGTCTCTGTTGCGCAAATATAAATATTGGAGTACCCATGTCAATATGGGAGACACCTCTCCTTTTAACCTGTATGCACCTAAAAGCTTAAAGTCCACTCCAAGATTGAGGTAATCAAATATTTTACTAAGTGCAGGATAGATAAGAGAATCTAGAGTTTCAGCGGCATTTATCTCAAATATTGAAGGAATATTTTGTAAATTTTGTCGTAAATTAGCACTCTCTGACATTTTAATTGCTTTAAAGATTTATTTACAAGTATATTGGAACTTCAGTTCAACCATTTCTTATCAAAACAACAGCTGGTTTTGAGAAATGAGTTAGCGATGACATACGAATAATCATACGCCTACACGTCCGAAATTAAAGGAATTGAAAATGAAAGAGAATGCTTTGACCTGATAAATTGAGTATATAAAATAATATTTTATTACTAAAGCTTAGGAAATGTAAAAACCATTAAGAAGTGATAAATTTTCTTGTGCTAGTATGCAGCTCTAAAGAAATCTAGTTCTAATTTTTAATAAATTTTTTCAATAAAATGCGAAGCAATGCTGGTTTTGCAAAGAAACATGAAATCAATTGCTTCATGAAGGATATTCAAAATAATCGTTAAATTCATCCTCAATTATTTTAAATCATTATTATGAAATATAGTTAATTTTGAAATGATATATAAAACTTTTCAATAATCAACCACATTCCTTAAATCGCAATGAAAATATTTAAGTTACAATACACTTACATACATACATATTACGCACAAAGTTTATTTTCTTTGTAAATTGTTCACAATGTGTAACCAGAAAATTACTTGAAGAAATAATGTTTTTTTTTCTTGAGTAATTACTTAAGAGCTGGATACGTACCTTTACAACGAATGAAACGAGTAATATTTTTCCCTGTTAATTTGGGTAAAAATGTTCTATGATGTAAAAAATTTTACATTTTGCTGTTCGAAAGGGAAAATACAAATTTGAAGCCCAAAACTAACGCATTTGCATCGTTTGATTGTTTACCTTGTTATTTAAATCATCAAATATATTTGTAAATGAATTAAATAATTTGCTTGCCAATAACATCATTAACGAAACTACAAAAAAAAAAAATAATTTATTTGTAGATTTGAAAACGAGAATTTTCGGCAACGTGTTGGGCTACCTAACTCGAGAAAGGTTAAAATTGTAAAATTCGGATTCACAACGAAAAACGTTAAACTTTCACTTCTATGTGTCAGATTTTAATCAGGAATAAATGATATCTGCTTTTAATTCTTTTACTGTTTGGCACACAACCGAAGTGTTGAATGTTAAACGATAAAATAATTCATACATATGTATATCGTTTGATAAAAACCGATATCTTTAATTTTTTGCGACTCACTTCTTTAGTTGTGTATAATTAATTCGAAAATTATGTGAAAATTATTATTTTTAATTAATGTTTGTAAGAATAAGTTCATAATGAAGGCTAATAATTCGAATTCAGCAGAAGAATCTGTAAAAACTCCGTCAAGTAAGTCCAGCAAAAAGTCTACTAAATCTCGTACAAAAACGTCTAAATCTGAAACAACCGGTGCGAGTGGCAGCGGTCTTAAAAATTCTACCGGTCTTGGTAACAACCAAACAAGTGCTTCATCGAACAATATTATAACTACACCAACTACGCCAACTACCAGCAATCCCAGTAATTTATTTGATTCATCTTTGAATACTATTACAAACGGTGGCGGCATTGGCTTGGATGTCAATAGCAATTCCAGGGTAAGTGTTTATGTGTTTTTACAAGAATGCTGTCAATAAAATACTTGTATAAAATGGTTGGGTAGAATCACGCAAAGAGTTATGCTGGGTTAGAAGGACGTTCGGTGAAAATTATTTGGGAGCAACATGATCAGAGTGATTTAGAACTATCGACAGAAGTATGTGCTCGTGTCGCTGAAGATGTCTCCTATAAACTATGGGAATTAGTAAATGTAAGTGTCTCGGCAATTATTTTAATTTGTTTTTGTTATTTTTTATGACCATATTTATATATTTCAATTAAAGAATATTAAAACATATGCACGACATTCTGGCGGCACTGTAACATACGATTTGGTAAACGAGGTTTTGGCTGATGGAGATGTACCGCCAGCATTAGGTGCAATGGATAGCGAATGGGACCGCATTGACTACGACGGCAGTTACTTCTTTTATTCGGTAATTTCAAAGATGAATTTTTGAGCTCAAACTTTATTTTATACCCTGAATAGGGTATATATAGTGGTACAAAATGATCGATCAAAATCCAGTCCTTGCATGGAAAACCTTTTTATCTGACAACATATTTTTACGAAATTTGACAAAGTTTATTGTCCAAGCAACGGTACAATATCCGAAATAGTTAAAATCAAGTTTTTGCATTGAATTCTGTATTTATAAAGAGTTATAGTTTCGGTGCAACAGAAGTTGACGTTTTTTCTTGTTTTAGGATAAAATTATAGAGCTGAGAGATGAATATCAGAAAGAAGTTACTATGGAAATCATAGATGGTGCAGATTATGAATGCACCTGGCCCATGGATGAAAAGCAAAATGAACAGATTAAAAAATTTATTCCCAGTTTGATTAAAGGTAAATAAATTTCTAATATTTTTTTCTAATTCTAATGAAATTTTTTCATTAAAAGTCGTCCTTTATGGGAATGAAGATGAACTAGATTTCGCTCTCTCAGAAGCGGCTTTTTCTCCTCTTCTTGGTGCTTGCTATCGTGTTATCCTTTCTAAGTTAATACAAATATTGGCATTTAAACAAAATGAGGATATCAGTCTGCGCTGTTGGCGCCTACTTCGTGCTAGCTCATGTAATATACATTCCCGCTTGCAAAACGTACGTGTGGAATATTTTCATTTATCGGAGATACTTATATCACAACTGCTTGCACCATATGAGAGCATAAAAGTACATCCGAACCCGAAAGCCGAGGAGCAATGTAACGGAGCAAGCATAAAAACTGAAATAGAAGAAGTAAAGGCTGAAGATAAAATGGAAGTAAAGCCAGAATTAATGGACCAGTCCGGTATATTTAATATTCAAAACACGAATGAAGAAAAGGTTTATAAATTACAAATTGATGATGAACAAGACGGTGATATTGAAATGCGCCCTGAAATATCACCTTATTTCGCTAGTCCTGTTGATTGGAAACATGTTGATGATTTGTGCGATACAATAGGTCATATGGCAACTTCAAATGGTTACTTCCAGAAAGAGTGCATATTTCATATAACGAGAAGACTACAACGATTTTTCAATGGTCGTAGTGTGTCAATAGAAAGAGGTAATTTTAGAACAACAAATATTAATATCCATTAAATTAGAATAATATAAATTACTAAATAATTTTTTTTTTTCACTACAGATTTTCGATACATAAGCCGTGCTGTGCGTGGTTTGATTGCATTGGGTGAGTTCGCTTTTCGTGAATTCATACCATTCATTTACAAATTCAACGTAGATGATGTACCTGAAAGTTTCTGGAACGATTTTTCGGTAATTCGATCACATCAATGCATTTTGTTTTATTGGTTATTACAAGCATTTATATTTAAAGCTTAGCGCTGTGTTTATTAAGGGACCTGATGACATTTTTTTATACGAGTGGCTAGAATATTTATGTGGAGCAGATAAATTACAGCCCTTTTTATTATATTATGCACGTAAGAAGATATTTATCGTACTATGTTCGTATATTAACTGTTTTTACCATAGAATATTTTGAGAAGTTCCTGACGACACGCTTCCTCCGGCGCAAGCTGGGCACATTTAAAATATATTCCAAACCTGGAGTACGCCGCTTAGAATGGAATGCATTGGCTGCGGCTATGTGTCATGGGGATGATCCTAACAAAGCATTGAAGCCCAAGCCGAAAATCAAAGAGGTCTTCCCGGATTTGGTATCACCGAATCTACAATTGAATCGTGCCGGCAATATACGATTTAAGTTTGCCGGTTGTCGGCCAGTAATAATTAAGTCGAAGATGCCCACAAATCCTGCAATTCCGAAGTCGGAATCAAAGTCGGTAGGAATTGGACATAACGATATACTTATAGCCCGACGAAAGCTATATAAACCGTTAACGAACGAGCGTCGTATTATACCACTCAGTAGTTACTATTATGTAAGAATATAAATATTTTATTATTAAGCAATGTAATGTTTTAAGTCCCTTAAATATTAAAAACAAAACTTTTCTCTGGGAGAATGTTTTAAACAATGTAAACTTAAAATGCTTCCTCCTCTGGAACCTCAATGCCCGCTGCTTGCATATCCTTCAATATTCGTTTGTTTATAATATTTTTTATGTTTGCATTAACGTTCGGTAGCAGACCACCCGTTCGAGCTGCATGTTCAATTCTCTGCACTACTTCAACCTCGCGCCGTGAGGATATGAAGTTCGTAACTAGAGATGGTGTCAAATTCCCTACACGTCCAATGCGCCCGCAGCGATGTATGTAATCAGATACGTGCAAGGGAAAATCGAAATTGATTACATGACGAGCGCTTGTAGTGTCTAGTCCACGGCTACCAATATCCGTAGTGGATAGAACATCATACTTTCCGTCTTGGAATTGCTCAAAGCGTCCAATACGTATTTTCATAAGCATATCGCCGTTTAAATTTACGCTTCGCACACCGTTATTATTGAGAAATATATCTACAAAATCACTTGTGGCCGATTTATTGCTGAACACAATGACGGGTTGCTTTTTGGCGACATCTTTTTTTACTAAATTGAGCAAATTGGAGGGTCTGCTTTGTTTGGAAATTCGCATAAATCGTTGCTCTACATGTGGCATCAACTTGTGCAAATTTTGGCTCGAAACTTCGTGCAGCGTCTGCACATCTATTACTTTTTGTAACATTTCCTCAGTGTTCGTAGGCATCGTGGCAGACGCCAATATCAGTTGCGTGCCGACATTATGTTCATCTTGTGCATGATTTTTGTAAAACTGTACGGAGGAGAAAAATTGTATATTAATATATTAAAAATCATAATTAGAAATTACATACAGGAAACCGTCGTAGAAAATATCCAAGTTTGTCTGAGAAACTGTCGTCTAACAAAGTATCTGCTTCATCTAGCACGACATGTCGCACTTCTTCCATGCGATAGATACCCGTTGTTACAAGTTTGCTGAGAGCACCAACTGTGGCGACTAGAACGTCAACATCAGCAAACTCAGGATTGACCATTAGTCGCTTTGTGTTTCCTCCAAGTATCGTTTTGATTTGCAAATCTGTGTGCTGGCAAAGTTTTTCAGCTACTCTGCTTATTTGGACTGCTAGTTCACGACCAGGTGTAATGATAACAGCCAACGGCGTATTAAACTTTCGATTTATTTTCTCCGCTTGCGCTTGCTTTCGTTCAATAACCTGTTGTAGAATGGGTAACATGTAGGCGAGTGTTTTTCCACATCCAGTCTCTGCGGCAATTAACACATGATGACTATCGTACACTTTCGGTATAGCTTTGGTTTGAATGTTTGTAAAAGCTTTTATTTTCATATCATTTCTGAGGTTCTCCATTAATTTTTCATTAAAACAAATATTGTTTGAACTGAGAAAATCGTCTATATCTATCATCTCAGATTGTATATCTGCCTTACTTAGGGTCGCGTTAAATATCATATAATCATCTTTGGATTTGTAATGCTTCCATCCACTAGTCGCTAGCGGTATTGTACCAAAGTCCGAGTCCGCCGGTGCTGGTACATATAAATGAAACTGCGTTCGCTTACAACTGATTAAGGGCTTTTGCTTTTTGGGAAGAGCTGCACTTGGATTTGGTTTAACCGCAGTTGCTGCGACCGTTGTATATAATCGGAACAATCCAAGAAAGGCGGCATTCTTAGACCTTTTCAACATTTTAGTTACGTTATATCAGCAAATGACAACAGAACCATTTATTCTCGTGGGATAAAATCAGCTGTGAAAGAGATGATTGATATTTAGCAATTATATCGATTAAATTCAACGGTGTTACCACCTAATTAAAAATTGTAATCGTAACTTGTTGAAACTAATTAAAAGTCATTATCTAACCTTTTTTCATCTCCTCTTTCCTGTATGTTTCTTCATCTGCAGATGCAGAGGGTGAACTGCAGAAAGACTTCAAGTGCTGCAGTGTGGCAAATCCGCATTGCTCCTGAAGCGCAGACACAGGCGAGATTTTGCAGCTTCGATAGTTGAAGGCCTACCGAAGACTGCGTTGTCTTAGAAGCCCAAGCAACCGCTCCATAAGTGACATTAGTGACAGGGTACGAAAGAGCGGATGGGCATGTTTGAGATCTTATACCCACTTGTAAATAAAACTTTATCTGTTTTATTTGGATTCACGGAAGGCCGCTTCTATTCGCACAGTTGAATATCTCGTTCTTCGAGTTGTTTAAGCAGATTCCTACCGACACACCCTAACTTACCGCTCCTAGCGATGTTTTCGTCTCCTTAGGTGATGTTTCAATTTCACTGAGGTCAGTTTCGATCTGCTTTTTCCCCTATTAAGATTTTTGTCATTTCTGCAGAGTGTTAACCTTTAACTGGTGACAAGCGGTCTCACAGGCCGAGCAGAGTCAGTGAAACATCATTTCACCACCTTCCCCGCGCTTCCTTTGTTTCAACGACTTAGCAGCTTCGAGTTTAGTTGCGTTCACGCCGTACAGTAGGACAGTTGCGTCGTATTGTCTCATATCGGTAAATTATATCGACATAAACTTCGGCATGGGCCTCTCAGACCTTACGTCACCACTTGTGTAACTTTTAATATAATTTTGCTTTATTATTTTTTTTTGTATTTTTACAGTTTTTACTAACAATGAGTGATTCTGCACCTTCAAACAAAAAGCGTAAGGAGTTAGAAGTTAAAAATGTAGTGTCGAGCAGTGTGATTGAAGTTTATTTGGCTCAGGAAGATTTAAGTGGATCAGGAGCTGAAAATGTTCCCGAAAACTTCATCCTAGAGCAAAGTGATCACGACTCGCATAGTGAACAAAGTGTTTCTGAAGATGAAAAACTAATTCAAAGGAATCAGCAGTCAGAAGGTGACAGTGATGATGAACCGTTATCAAGATTTGTTAGATGTTTCTTTGGCAAAAATCGATTCAAGTGGGCAAAAAATTCGCCACAGTTGTGCGAACAAACCAGTACAACATTATAGCTCGTGTGCCGGAATCGAGGTTGAATGTACACGACGAAAGAGACCCCTTTTCACTGTGGAAGAAAATAATGAGTTCGGATATTTTAGAAGAAATATTGAAGTGGACAAATGAGAAAATTCGTGAACTCAAATTGAAGCATAGCAGAGAATATCGTCCTGAACTACAAGATTTAGACATGGTCGAATTGTATGCATTCCTTGGTCTTCTTATGTATACAGCTGCGTTCAAATCAAACCACGAAGATTGTGAGTACGGATGGAACAGGGAGAGACGTTTTTAGATCTGTTATGTCAAAAAAAAGGTTTCTAAATATTTTGTTATGCTTGCTTTTTGATAATGGGGCAGATAGAGAAGGAAGAAAACAGAATGATAAGCTAGCTGCGATTTCCAACATATTTGGAATGTTGGTGAATAACTGACAAGCTCTATACAACATTGGAGAGTGTGCAACAATCGATGAAATGTTGATAGCTTTCAGAGGTCGTTTTTATTTTGTTTTGTATATGCCAAATAAACCATCCAAGTACGGTTTGAAGATGATGTGTATGTGCGATCCCAAGACTAATTATTTTTATAATGAATATATCTGCTGTGGTAACGGATCTGATGGTGAAACTTTGACAAACGAAGAAAAGAAGTTTTTGGTTCCCTCACAAGCAGTGATTCGCTTGACGAAACCTATACACGGTAGTAACCGCAATGTAACATTCGACAATTGGTTTACATCGATTGAATTGGTAAATGCTCTAAAAACACGAGGTCTGACATGTGTGGGTACTCTAAAAAAAAATAAAAGAGAAATTCCCAAAGAGATCTTGCCATCCAAATCAAGAGATGTGGGATCTACACTCTATGGATTTACCAATCAAATGACTTTGATCTCTCACGTTCCAAAGCTAAATAAAGCTGTGTGTTTAGTATCTTCAATTCATCATAGTGAGTGTTTTGATGAAAATACAGGCAAACCTGAAATTATTGCCTATTACAATTCAACAAAAGGAGGCGTTGATGAGATAGATAAAAAATGATCCATATACACCTGCAGTCGCCGATCGCGGAGGTGGCCTATGGTTATATTTTATCGAATGTTGGACATAAGCACGGTGAACGCACATGTTTTATATCAAGCTGATGGTGCCAATACTATTGATCGTGGACAATTCATAAAAATATTGGCAATAAACGAGGTATTAACACACATGCAGCACAGAGTTTATAATACCCATATTCCACGCGATATACGCCTCAACTTAGCGGGTATTTTGGGTTCTGATTTGCCACCAGAACCACAAAACTTCAAGGATATACCAAAATCACGGAAAACCTGTGCCAGTTGTCCTGCTAAGTTAAATCGCAAGTCTAATTACCAATGCCATTCATGCAAAAAACATGTATGCTTGCAGGTCAGTTATGACCTGACTGTCAATAAAAATTACCATAGATTGACCATTGACGGTTTTTTAAATTATATTTGTGAATTCATATTTCACTTTTTTTTGTTAATAAATATACCTTAACTATAATGATAAATAGTATTTTTGTTATTATTTGTTGATTTCATTTTTTTTGTGCGTGATTATTGATCTTATCTCTAGATTTTTGATTTTAGTTCCTACATAGATTGTATTAGAAAATTAGTAATTAAAAATCATATTTAGAGTCTATTGAGTAGTTTTATTTTATCCTTTTATACATTCATTTAATGGTTTGAAAGACTGCAGTAAGCTATCGTATATAGTTTCGATGCTATAGACCATATAAAGCAGCGGCCTCTTAAGCCGCTCGTCACCAGTTAAGTTACACAAAAACCATGTCACCAGTTAAAGTTTAACTATGCATACTCAGCTGACAGTCTAGGATTCTAACCAATCCATCTACTGGCCCGAGCTATGTCCGTGCCAAGCCAAGTGTTCAAATTCCGTAGAAGTCTAGAAAGGTCAAGAAGGACACAGGTAATTTAGCGTTACCCAGGATGCACCGCATGGAGGCGAAACTGCTCCAAATATATAATATAATAATATATTTTGCTGTTGTGAGCCACGATGATGATCGCAATCACTGCACTAATGACTTTTTTAGGGAATTGTGAAATAGTGTACGCTATTGCTTTCTAAATGTTATTATATATATTTTTTAATTTTCTGTATATTTACTAAATATGTTTAATACGAGGTGTGTTCAAAAAGTATCGCCTATTTTGTGTTTTTTTCAAAAATTATTTATTTATTCATGAATATCTATTTTGTCCCCTTCAAAGTAATCCCCATGAGATATTATATACTTGTGCCAACGGTTTTTCCAATCTTCGAAGCACTTCAAAAATCATTTTTTTTTTATCTTCTTCAGCTCCTCCTTCGATGCCGTTTTTATCTCGTCAAGGGAAGCGTAACGTCGTCCTTTCATGGGCCTCTTCAGTTTAGGGAACAAGAAAAAGTCACAGGCTGCCAGATCTGGGAAATACGGTGGCTGTGGCATCATTAGTGTGTTGTTTTTGGCCAAAAAGTCGCGCTCAAGCAACGATGTGTGTGAGCAGGGGCGTTTTCGTGGTGTAAAAGCCAATTTTTGTTCTTCCACAAATCCGGGTGTTTCTGGCGGATTGTTTCGCGCAAATTGCGCATAACTTGCAGGTAATATTTCCTATTGACCGTTCTTCCCTGTGGCAAGCACTCATGATGCACCACGCCCCTGCAATCGAAGAAAACTGTCAGTTACGATTCGCGATACTTTTTGAACACACCTCGTATATCCTCAATGTTTTAAAACATTTAATGTCGTAGGATTTTGTAAAAGAGTGTCCGCTAAACATCTTTTTTGGGCGGACACACTTGGTGGTGCCCCTTAAAATAATTAATTTTGTAGGCTTTTAGACTTTTTATGATACACATACCTTATAGTTAAAGAAAGTAAAAGGTGTTTAAATATAATTACATAAACATATATATCATCTGTAAATATGAACTTCAAAGTGAAATTAAATTTTAATTAAATCATGGCAATTATTTCCTATAACCGCCTCAAATGTCAATTGTTTAAGATAAGGAAAATATTTATTGCTGGTATGTACATAGGACATACATATGTATGTATGTTTATATGATGCAGACAAAAACTTTTGGCTAATTATAGGCACATAATATGATTTTAATTAATTTCACCGCCGTTGACAAAACTCCTAATTGAATACTCGTTCTGCTCATGAGAAAGTTATTATATGTTCGTTGACTTATGCTATGCGATTCCAAGAGCGAACAAATAAATAATTCAGTGGGATTAATGTGACTTAATGAGGATTATTCAAAAATAGACTATGAATGACCGTGAATTGTTTGATGTAGATGAGTTTGGCAAGGCGTTTTAAGATTGTGGTGATTTGATGGTGATTTTTAATTGCAAGCTCAATATGTTAAGTGGGTTAGTTCCTTAAGTGCTGTATTTCAGATATGATATATAGGCTAATTTGAAATGATATGTCGAAATCTAGACTCATTCTTTACATACCCAGATCAATAAGAAAAGTTTGGGGCTTTACGTCAGAAACTTACTATAATAAGTTAACACCACTAAAAGATATTAGGGTTGATTAATTACCCAGATCAAAGTAAACATGTTTCGATAGGGTACGTGCTAAGTTTTAAAAAATGTAAAAACAGTGATATTTCAGGATACCTTAAGGTTCTTGTGGAGTGTAAGCATTAAAAATGTGTATTGCTTACAATAGTTACAACAACAACTGTGAACTTGATGGAAAAGAGTTCTCTATTTTCTCACCGAGAGCTCGTTTCCTTCGCATATTAGATATTGGACACCGTCAGGTTCTAAACCACCAAAAATGAATATCTGACTTAAGTCATTCATCGATAAGTTGAAAATATCGGTGTGTCATAGTAAAGAGTTCAAAGGAAAAGCTCGGACTTTTTTGGATTCGTTTACAAAAATTCTGATACAAAATAATTATTTGGTCTATACAGAAATTTTTTAAATTTTTTTGAAAGTGCCAAAAATTAGTTCTATGAATGAAAAAGTGAAGATAACACCCTGCTACCTGAAATAAAGTTAGCATAAAAGTCAGTTTGGTATTTTATATATTGCTACAGTGTGTAATTGTTTTGTTTACTTGACAGCTAAATATGTTTTCTAGAACTATCGAGTTAATTCAAATGATCAGGATGAAGAGGCGAGTTCAAATCCGGGTGACTGTTTGTGCTCCCGTCCGTCCGTATATACAAGCTGTAACTTGAGTAAAATTTCAGATATCTCCAACTTGGTAGGTATATTTCTTGGCACCATCAGAAGTTTGGTAGTGTAAATGGGCGTAATCGCACCACTGCCATGACCACAAAATTCCATGAAGCGAAAGAATATAAAGTGACATAACTAAGTGCCGAATTAAGATAAAGAATAAGAAAGGAATTTGGCACAGGCGTTTGCGGTAACAATAGGCGCCTGTGAGCTAAAAATTTAAAAAAAGTGGGCGTGGCCCGGCCCCTAATTGGTTGAATTGGAATGTTTCCTAAACCACTTAAGCTACAAACACAAAAACGTTTCGGACAAATCCTTTAAGCACCCCTAAACCAAATTTACACCCCTAAGTGCGAAAATAGGCGAAATCGGACTGCAACCACGCCTACTTCCCATATAACGCAATTTTAATTCCATTTGAATCTTTTATTGTACAAATCAAGAATCAATTAATATAACAGGATACACTTTGTACTAATATTGTCTTTAGTGTTTGCCAAGCCCCTATGTACCGAATGTGTGTAGTCAACCCGTGTAGAGCCTAGGGTTACGGATAAAACAGAGGATGCATTAGCGGAGGCTATCCGACATATTTGGTTGAAGGGATCGCTGAAGTCTAATTGCAACGTTTGTTCACCAGAGGTTCGGCTGCGAGCGCTTCAAGCTGCTCGCTATATAACAGCCTTGGATAAAAGGCCCCAATTTTGATTACGATCACAGCAAACGTAATAGGAACTATGATTTAAAGCATGCGCCTGCAATGTCGGATCCTTAAGTTGAAAAAATGCCGCTGCTCAGCTGGTGAATGTCCTCGTAAAAGTAAAGGCTGACATCAGCTGTCTAGAACTCTGTGTCACTTTTTGAGTGATCTTTTAAAAATGAGTTATTTTTCAGTTAAAGCAATCATTAACGTCAATCAGCACGGATTTGTCTCTGGTGGCTTTACTGTCAAGGCAAGGTATACGCTAATAAGCCAAAGACCTTAGCTCAACTGAAAGCCAACATTCGACGTGAAACAGCCGCCATATCATCCGAAACATTGGCCAAAGTCATGGAAAATGTCGAAAAAAGAGTGCATTTAGCTGTCAAAGCTAAAGGTGCCCATTTACGCGATCTAATTTTTAAATATTAGCTGAAACAAATCCCCTTGGACCAAAATAAATAATTTTTAAAATGAACAAAAAACATTGTTTTCTTTTGTTCTTTTTTTTTTAGAAACAAATGGGTCAACTTTAAATGGCCTACCCTGTATTTTTTAAATAACTGAATAAAATGCCGAATACTTGTTGTCTATGCAAAACAACTCATGGAAGCAACTTACCAATGTTTTGTGCTCTAACTGACAAATCGCAACGGAAGGAATGGGAAAAAGTATGTGGCGTACAACTCAGTTTTTCATCGAGAATATGTGGGCTAAATTTTAAGGCGGAGGAAATAAAAGAATCTCCCCTTAAAAGAAGACGACCAAGCCCCGATGCAGTACCCTCATTAAACTTACTTCCCAATCTTCAAGAAAAAAAATAAGAAATCCTCATAAATTCATTATAACGTTGAGAACAAATAAATTGGTTGTCTCTATTTCTATTACGTTTATATTTATCATATAACTATATGTATGTAAAGCAAGTGGCTTCATATGTTTCAAGATCAAAAAAAAAAAAAAAACACACGGGTTAATATCAACAAATACATGAATTGTTTACTATTTTATTGTCAAATAAGCGTAAGTCAAATACTTAGTTCACTTTGTTGAATACACTTTGCATTTCTCCATTTTAAAACTCCAAAACTAAAATTGTAGATCCCATTCAAGCGTACTGTGCGTGAGTTTAACACGATTTCCGAAAAAGCTCTGCTTTGATTTTTCTCACTCCTCACTTTGTAATTGTAATTTAGGTCATACTTTTCTGATAGTCTGCAAGAACTATTGCTCATAGATTTAAATAATTAAGTAAATATATAAATGGAGAAAAATACATGCAGATACAGCGTCTCTATCTTAAGACAGTCACCTGAGGAAATTAATACGAATCCTTTTAATGGATGACAAAAAAAATTTATTCAGTTCACCCGTATTATTAGAAGTTATGTATAGTATATTGTAACCCATCACTTAGGGCTAACAAAGGCACGCCGACTTAGATATGTACACGCAGTCAGTTTATCCGGAAGACGCAACAAGTTAAAAGTTAGTTGAGTTCTGAAAGTTCAATCACACAATGAAACAGCAAACAATTTCATGCAAGTGAAATTCATTGTATACAAATAAATAGAAATACTGATTTATGCAGGACAAATAATAGAAGAGTCAAAATGACTTGCTAAAAAAAGCAAAAAAAACTTTAAATGATTTGTGCATATACAAAAATGGAGTTCCGTAAAGTATTGTAGCGAAAACTAAATTTTGCTATTTTGCCATAAGTAGGCGTTGTTGCTCTGGTTATCTGAACAAATATATTAATTTTTAATATCGAAAGTTATATTGTAAAAATAAAAAGGTATAAATAATTAAATGAGGTAAATTGTGTTTATAATTCCATAATCATTTTTATTTAATTTCCGTTGAGATATTTCTTTTATTGTATACTCATTACTCATGATTTGCATGTAGCAAAAGGAAGGATGAACCTAGCGTTAGTTGATTGTGCCCAAATTGGTTCAGATATAAAAATTTCAAAAATGTTTAAATCCATATAATAATAAAAATATTTTATCCACTTTCATCCTAAAATTCAACTTGCATTGAATACGTTAAACACCCCTTAGGAAATTTATGAGTTTTCATAAGCAAACCTAAAGAAGTTATAAGCCAATTAGGATGACATTATATAATGAAAGTGGGAAGAAAACAAAGCGAATACATTTTTGCTATGAAAAATGTTCTTATGAAAATCCAATAGTCATCTTGACTCGATTCTCTCATCGTACATAGCAGGTAGAGCTTTAATGAGTATCAAGTATTCGCCAAGATTCCACTTACCACTATCGAAACATTTGGCATCATTTGGGTATATTAAGAAGTTACACCAATCGAAATTCAAAATAAAATTTGAATATGTACAAAACATGTTTTCAGCCTATGGAATTACCAAACAATTTTTTTTATTTGGGTCGGCATTATATATAAGAATTAAGAAGAATTACTTTCTCTAAATTATTTAACATAAGCTTCAGCTTTAATTTCATTATACTTACTTATAGCATGTTAATTAACGATTTATAATTTAAGAATAGCCTAGAAACAGAGCGCTTGATAAGGAAACTACTACTTTCTTTTCTAGAAAGCTTTGTGCAATTTTACCACAGTTCGCACATTTCCCTGGGGGGTATGTACACTTGACATTTGCATATTCTCTGTTGACAATGCATATATAAAATGCATGTCAAGTGCTGCCTTTTGTCCATCACCAAATACATATACATTACTATATATCTATTAGGGTGTCCGTTATTTCCCATGCTAAATGTTTTGCAGACGCTTCCTGGACTTTCAGATTTTGTCCTAGAGACATCTGACATAAAAAGGTCTTTATTTTAAATTTAAACCGTGTCTAAATAATATTTCTTTTCCCATATATATAATATGATATAATTTTTTTGAATGAGGCAATACTTGATGTCATTTTGACGGCTGTTAATTAGTTTCTATTCAATGAAATGAACAAACTTACTCCGGAATACCAAATTTATTACCAAAAAATTGGCTTTGCTTCCAACAAGATGACGCTACATGCCGTACAACCGAAACAATCAATTTATTGACGAAACCTTTGATCAACGCATCATCTCGCGTCGTGTTCATGAGGCGTGGCATCCAATTTTGTTCTACTTAACATCGGTGAAATATTTTTGTGGGGTTATGGAAGATAATATTTTGCGAGTTAGTGCTGGCATACGGCCCCAATTGCCGCAAAACCTGGACAAAAATTGGCCATTACGCTAAGTAACCTGCGTTTTATTTCTTTCAGATTTCGGCACGGTTTAAATTGAAAATAAAGAGCTGATTTAGGTTGAATCACCGCTTTAGGGAAAGAACTGAAAATTCAGCGGGTGGCTACAAAAAAATCAAGTTTAGAAATGACGAACACCTTAATACTGTAAGCATCTACATTTCGTTTAGCTATGCATTTGTACGTAGTTAAATTCAAACAAGTGACTGCTATAAAAGTTTACACGCACGCATTAAAAGTATGTATATATGTATACACTTATTGTTGTGATTTTTCCCTGGCTGGAACAAAATATTTTTTGCATGAGTAAATATAAAAGCACAAATACATAGCTACATTTCTAATTTAAGTAATGCGCAATGTCACTTTGCGTGTGTGTTGCCATTTTTTAGACGTAGGATGTTCATACATACGTACATATGTATGTAGTATGTATTTGTGTAAACGTTGAACAGGGTTCATTCTAGTAGTTAGCAAACAGCAAAAGTCTTGTAAATATAGAATATCAGTTATTTGAGGCTAACTCATTGGGCAATTTAAGCGATGCGTTGTTGGTGTGTAAAAATGCATAAAGTTTCTAACGGTTAATCGTTACACCCAATTTAAATACGACAGAGAAGTTGCAACTTTTATGACTTTGTATGCTACTTGATACTAAAAGATGGTTTGATTTACCGAGAATTCGGATTACTGCCACCCCCACAAAATGCCATTAATTGAAAAAAAAAGATATGGAAATATTTTTTATATTCTCACTTTCGTTGGTATGGGCCTAAAAGCTTTGTTTGTAACCGTGCAAGTGTACAAATAGCGAAAAGACCAAGCGAAGTTGTAGCAACAATGGAAGTTGCAAACGGCCGAGTAATGATGCTATGAGGTGGTCAGTTATTAACTCCTTAAATACTTTTATAATCAATATTTCAATACAACTAAATATATAATATTTTTATTATGTTTGTACCTTTAACAGTTTATAAATGGAGAATGGCCTACGATGCTTCCGCCTTCGTGTATTAAGGATAAGTATTGCAATAATGCTTGACCTTGAATAAATGATTCAAATAAATAGTATACAGTGGCTCTCAAACGGTGGCTTAACAGTTGGATAACGAATATTAAAATCTTATATACAACACTCGATTGCTTTAATCTCTGTGCAACATGTGGAAATATTACTTATAACGGGTGTCCAAGTATAGGTCCCTTTTTCAATAGCCCTTTTTTGATAGATCACGCATGAATCGTGTCAAGCTGTCATGTTGTTTTTATTCAGTATTGTTTGGCATTTAATCATAGAAAGACTCACGCCTGATCATCAAATGTCAAATTGTTCAAATTTATTATGAAAGCTCACGTTCTAAAGAATGTGTTTCGAGCTCTTCGCTTAACTTAAGGTCAGCATAAACGGTCTACTGAGCGTACTATTCACAACACCATCATCCATCTTGAGGCCCAGCATTTAAAATTGCCGCGTTTGGGACGAAGAGCAACCTGAAGAGATTCAAGAACATGGTCCTGTAGGAATGTAACCGGCAATAGCGACCGTTATCGCCCCATGATAACCGACTATTTGATGCCTGAAATTGAAGCTCGTAATCTCGGCGATTTTTGGTTTCAAAAAGACGGCGCAACTTCCTACACATCGCATCAATCAATGGAATTATTGAGAGATCACTTTGGAGAACAGATCATTTCACGTTTTGGGTCGGTCGATTGGCCAACAGTCCTGTAATATCACACCGTTAGACTTCTTCCTGGATATGTAAAATCGAAAATCTATGCGGAAAATCCTGCTTCGATTCAGGCCTTGGAACAAAACATCACGCAAGTCATGCACCAGTTACCAGCCGAAATGCTTGAACGAGTAATTGAAAATTGGGCTCAACCATAGGTAGATCAGAGACGTAGCCGCGGTCAACAATTGGTAAAGATAATCTACAAAAAATAAAAGTCAAAGAATGTTCTTTCGAACGATAATAAGCATTCCGCATTAAATTTGAATTTACTGTATTTTTTCTTTAATGAATAGGAAACCTCGATCACTCTTTATTTCGATAATAACAAAATTGTATATCTGAAACAAACTGTCGAATTAAGTCGATCTAAATGTCTCCTAGCTCTGGTCGATATTTAAACTTAGTATAAATAATTTTGTATTTTGTAAGACTTTAAGGCAGATTTTATATCGAAAACACAAAAAAGCTGGTTCTCGGTGGTGAATATTTACAAATTTAGAAATGTGGAATAAAAAGACGAGCTCCTCTCTTGCGCTGAGATTCTTTTTGGACGAAATTGAAACATTATTTTTATTGTAGGGAGGATAAAAGCACACCATCTCGCTTGGTATTTGTTGTGATTGTGTTCATGGCATACAAAATTTGCAAATGCGCATTACACACAAACAAAGAATTACATGCCTCTGCTGTCAAAGTCAGTTGCATTTGCTATTCACATCTGTGAATAATTCTATATTTAAGTATATTAGGGTGGGCCGAAAATAAACCTTCCGAATTAATGGATTAAAATATTTAGTTTATTTTTAAAGGGTGACCATTCAAAGTTTCCAGCATAAATAACACTTAAAAATTATATTTTCAACTTTAGGACAGAGCATAAAGTTTCCTTCAAAATGTTTCGCTGAGGTGAGTTTTGTTTTCATAAAAAATTAATTCCAACTCATGAATTAGATAGGCAAGTTTTTGGTTCACCCTAGTATAAATATATGTACATATGTATGTATGCACTCAAATAATGCTTTCCGCTGACATAAATTACAGAAAAAATTTAAATAAGCCTGTTGATAAATGTGGAACTAAAAAAAAATAAAAATAATTAAGAGAAATAATTGGAAAAATACACGCAGCAATGGTGATTGCTTTATAAGGGCTTAAGTACTGATTAAACAGAGTTGGAAGTTTATTTTTACTTTACCTGAATGCATTGAAAGTAGACAAAGCGTGAATTGCAATAACACAGTCAGTTTCCGCTTTCTCTAGCTGCGTGGAGTTCAGTTTGTTCCGCTTTGTTGACTTGTTTAAGCACGTTCCTATAATTTTTTCGTAAATTTAATCATTTGCACTGCTTACGAGCGCATGCGCATATGATATATGTGTGTATATACATACATACGTGCTTCAAATTCACAATCAGAGCCATTTGCATGCATTAAACTAATTGATTTTGCCGGCATGCCATGCCCATGTAGTTCTGTTTTCAATTCACACGTGATTTCTTTCGTTTGCAAATACCAACAGGATACTGGTTAAGTTTTGAATAGCAATTTTTCATTCATTTGTGTATATACTGGAACACATACGTATACCATTTACTTATGCATGGGTGCAAATATCAGTTTGTGGGTGAAATTTGAAAGCCACAACTTTCAAAAAGGTGAATATTTAGTGAAACGTTGTTAAATACTCGAGCTGGTATGTGTAGGATATGGTTAGAGCAAATTCATGACCATGCTTATTTCAATCATTTGGAAGCGCCAATATAGAGAAGTTCCACAATCACAATATTCAAGAATATCTCATCAAAGTCGAATTATCTTAATAGTTACAACCATTTTAGTGTTGTAAATCAAATCCTAACTTAAAGCCTTACTCATATTTTTCTCAAAACTACTTTTTTCGAAATGTTTGTAAAAAAATGTCTTAATCAACGAATGTACTTCAAATTTGGCATGCTTTTTTTCCTGTAAAGTAAGATTTGTAATGTAACTTTATACTAAAGATGCACATTGGTCATCACATATATGCGAAAGCTACTAGAAGTTTGAAAATTTTTATATTAGGTAAATGGGGGCGAAGGGAACTATTGATCCGATTCAACCCATTTTTAACGCAAGGATATATAATATTATATTATTATCAATTAACATTTTCCGCTCATTTTAATAACATATCTCACATGTTGACCGATATTTTCGAAACAAAGTCAGCGTCTCTGATTTTGAAAATTTTAAGTCTATATTTGACGATTTTATGGCGTAAGATGAAAGATGGAAAGTGAAAAAATCAAATGGAATTTAAAATGGAGTTATATGGGAAGTGGGCCTGGTTTTTGTCTGATGTCGCCCACTGCGATGTATCACTGACAAGTTTAAATTATAATATATACCGAATTTGGTTGAAATCGTTTTACTAGATCCCGAGATATGGGTTCTATCTATGAGTGGTGCCACGTCCATCTCCAAAATTTAACAAAAAATCCTATAAAGTTTTGTCATACCATATTGAGTGCAAAGTCTAATATCTCTGACACATTTAGTTTTTGGTTTATCAGTAGTTTTTAACAAAACCGTTATATGGAGAGTGGACATGGTCAAAATCCGATTTCACCTATTTTCTACTATTATATTTATTTATTAATATAGTTTTCAGTTTCAAGTCATCTGCGAGGAACTTATGGCTTTCGCGAGAAGCTATTTGGTGTGAGTAAAACTTTACTTGCGACTCTTATTAGAATTCAATTTATCAGCTTATTAATTTTCTTAATTCCAAAAAATACTACAATTGTAAATGTTGCACTAAAACTAGTTTACTTTTCACATCGAGCTTCGTCTTCGTTTTACTGCGCGATTACTGCTCAATAAAATCTCACGAGCGTGGTGATAAATTTACCGAGACAAGAATAATGGCCGCACGCAATAAAATAAGTCTGATGGAATTAATATTATTCTGATAAAATCTTCCATGTATACGCACATACTAGTACATATGAGCCGCTACAAGTAAAATTTTTTTTTTTATTTTAGATTTCCTTTTTTTACAATCTGTCCGAGGACAATAAGCAAATTGTGTAACACTACATTAACTTAACCTAAGTTGCTATACTCCAACGAGTACAGAATTAATATACAGAAGTGCATATGAGATATACATATGTACATACTTATAAATAGCTTATTTTCTATATGGCAAATCTAATATATGAAGCCGTTTAAGACGATTAATTTCGTTTGAGTCACCTAATAGGGCTGTTGCAAATGGGTTAGTATGATAACTCAATCTATTAAAATAATTTATACTGAATCTTTTGATTTCATTTTTAACTAAAGCTAAACCTGTATCATTAATGATTGTTTTATTTGACACAAACCAGGGTGCATTTAAAATTTTCCTAAGTGCAATATTTTGAAATCTTTCGAGAATTTCGATGTTTGAAGTACTTGCTGTACCCCACAGCTGGATGCCGTACGTCCAAATAGGTTTAAGCATAGTTTTGTAAAGTAGTAATTTGTTTTCTGTACTTAGTTCTGATTTCTCCCCTAAAAGCCAGTACATTCTTTTAAGCTTTAGATTTAATTGTTTTCTCTTAGTTTGAATGTGCAATTTCCAAGTCAGTCTTCTGTCCAGATGCAAGCTTAGTTACTTAACATCGCTTTTAGATGGTATCTCAGAATTATTCAAAAAATACTTGGACAATTACCTTTTCTCAAGGTGAAGGTGACGTGCACAGATTTTTCTGTGTTTATTGCAATATTCCACTTTTTGAGCCAAACATCAATACTTCTAACTACATCTTGTACCATAATCGAAGCTTCAATTGCACAAGGGCTGCATGCTAAAATTGCTGTGTCAGTTAGTACGTTATCTAACAAAGGCATATCACTTGTGTATATTGTATACAAAACTGGGCCTAACCTAAAATCTATCATTCAGATAAGATTTAAGCAATAGAAAAAATGGAGCAGGTAATAGTTTTTTGAGTTTTTACATGAGCCCAGTGTGCCAAACCGATCAAAAGCCTGTTGAATATCGAGAAAAACAGCAGAACAGTACTGTTTAGATTCTAGTGCATTTCGAATAGTACTAACTATACGATGGCAATGCTCTGGTGTTCCGTGATTTTGACGAAAACCGAACTGGTGTTCGGGAATGATAGATCGTTTTTCTAGCTCAGGCAGTAGTCTTTCGAGAAGTTTTTTTCAAATACTTTGAAGAGCGTTGGCAGTAAACTTATTGGCCTATACGACTTCATTTCACTTTCTGGCTTGTTCGGTTTTTGTATCATAATAATTTCTGAGCACTTCCATTGAAGAGGAAAGTGTTGTAAACGAAGTACTGCGTTAAATAGAAGTGTTATATATTTGAGTGTTTTGTCTGGCAAGGATTTTAAAACTTTTGCATTAATTTGATCATAGCCGGGTGCTTTATTGTTGCTGAGTATCATTATTTGGTTAGCGATTTCGTGTGAATGGAAAGGTTCGATGGGCAAATCCATTTGACAGGGACTAACTAAGAATTCGTTTATTTCATCATTATCTGTTGCAGTACAAAGATTAAAAGGTTGGAAAATTTTCGTTAAATGCATAGCGAATGCATCAGCTTTTGAAAGGTCAGAGCGACACCATCCACCATTTAAGTTTTTGATCAGGGAATTTTTAAGGGTTGTTCGTTTAATATATTTGGTGGCTTTCCCCAACGAGAAGTCATCATTTTTTGTGCCTAAAGATTTTAAGTAATTTTGTATACAATCGTTTTTAAATTCAAATAATCGTTGTTTTAACTCTTTGGTTATTTTATTGAGAGCAGTTTTATCATTTCGATTCCTACTGTTTTGCCACCTTTTTCTTATAATTCTTTTTGTTTGTATTAATTTTCTGATCTCTATTGTGAGTATAATGCTGCTATTTTGGTTTAGCTCCTGCCTACAAGTAAAATAAATAAGAAAAACCAAGATATGCCAAGACAGCGTGCGAACAATTGTTTTTAACCATCGGTTAAGAGTTTGGGAGGTATGAAAACTCATAAAATAACTAAAATTTAGAACTATGATGTTAAAACGATGAGAAACAAATTTTGACATAAGTATGTGTAAGTTTTGGTACTCGTTCGCGACATAGACGAAAAAATGACTTTAAAAAGTGATTCAAATAATACTTTTGAATCTCAAAAACTGGTTTCCATCAACCCTTCGGCTAATAGGATGTCTTTTGCCTTTTTCGAAGTAAGTACATTGGATGTAGTTTAATATTTGACTGCTCCATGGCCTTTGGTTATTGCTCTTTTAGCGGCAGAATTTTGCTGCGTTGTCAATCCTTGATCCAGAAAAAGAATTTTTCTAGAATCCTCGGATAAAAATTAAGGTTAACAATGTATGCGCACATTTTTACATGCAAAGTGTTGCTACAGAGTACAATAGTTTTTGTTCATCTAACGGTTGTTTGTATCAAGTGAATTAGATATGGAGTTATATAGGATGACAGGGCGAAGTGTCCGTTCGCCTATTGTATTGTATTACACCTTGTGCCCAAAATGAGCAATATACGGTCAACACTTCCCATATATATACATAGCATAAATGTTTTCGATCTTCCGGTTCACTTTATACCGCTTTAATTGCTCAATATGCAAGAAATCTTAATAAAATCATGAAATAATGGATGAAATTTTAGTTGTATATACTTTTAAGTTAAATTTCTAGTTTTGCAAATTGCAAGAGTCTTGAATGTTCGTTTGAAATTATTTTGGGTCCTTTCTTTATCAACTGTATAGTTAGTGTTTGATGTTCCATAATGTTGGTACCAACATTTTTCTGATCGACATGTAACATAGAATGAAGTTCATTACAAAAAATATATCGAAAAACTTTTGTTGACTGAACAAAAAATACTTGCCATTAAACTGCTGGAAAATAGTCTGCAACATTGTAGAACACTAAAAGGATATCATCAATAAACATTTCCTTTTGATTCTATTAATCTCTTCTTCATGTATGTAAAGTATCTTCTTCTGTAAAACCTGGTCAACATTTCAGGTTATTGACATTTTACTAACAAAAATATCCGATTAAAAAATAAAGAAGTTACAGCTGTCAACACTAGAACTGGGAAATATAATTAAAGACCAATCGACGAATTTCATTGGCAGTTGTTCTTGAAGATTTGACAACATTTCAATGGTGTATTCCATGTTTTATATGTAAACGTTTACCTTTCCGGAATTACATTGAAATTAATTGTAATTTATAATTAACACAATTGCTGTTAATTATAGCACAGAACCTTTTATTTACACAATACCGTTATACTAAGCATTAGCCATGCCCTCACATGTGAATTAGCTTCGGAACACAATTATGTACGTATCATTGAAGTCAAATTACTAAACCACTGAACCTTGATTACTGCTTACCTTTGCAGATATTTACCTTGTTAAGGGCACTGCCCTTAACCTACAACCAATGGAAGTAGCGAAAAATCGATTTACCTAGCACCCACACCACATTTCTCCATGAAAGGCTTAAGTGTGCACAAGAAAAGGTGAAGGAAGCACGTGCCGTGCTGTAACATGCGCACCCACATACACACTTATGTATGTTTGTGCGTTTATGCGCGAATGGGTAAAAGTTTAATCTAATACAAACAATCAACAAAACACACGTTCTTGGACTATCAGACATATGGCTTGCTTGTCGTAAGCAGTTTCCGGGGCGTATGAGCAACCTTTCACAGCTGCAATGCGCTTAACTTACAAGCGTTGCTAAGCAAAATATTTACCTAACGTCTAGTAAGCATAATATTTATATCGCTTGTGCATATATCTAAACAGTGATGTTTACGATTATTTACCGTTATTCATATTATACAAATCTACATAAACAAATTTGCGCAGCGACTGGAAGAAAATCCCGAAATATTTTGTATAATTGCTATTAATTTGAATGATGGGATGCGGTGAGAATAAAAGTATTTCTCTGAAGTATAAAAATATTTCTTGATAACAATATTTCAATTTTCTATTAACTGTCACGACATATGTATACGGTTTTGTGCCAGGATAATTCTGAGTAATCTTTTTTGTGGTAAGAAGTCTCCTAAGTTATGTGCATATTTGGTGGTTAATGCCAACTAAAACTTTTACTTCTAATAACATCGCGCATATGTAGTTATTTATATGGTATGAGGTTGTAGATATGCTAATGAAAATGTCATGCATTCTTAATGCTTATAAAAGTTGAATGAAGCGTGACAAAATTGACCGCAAATTCAGCCAACGCAAAATAATTGTGTAAACAGGTAAATTTTAAATACACTTACATGAATATTTATGGTAATTGCTTAGCCCAACACTAATAGTAATTAATAATTTAAATGTTGTAAATAATTAAGCTTATTTTGCCTAGAACTGAAAGGCAAATTTTTTGAATCGGGTGCAACCGAAAACCTTATATATAAGATAATTTTTCATTATCATATTAAATTTTTTTTTGTTTTGAAGTTGGGTTCTATTTAATATATTCCGTTGATATAGGTAAATATATAATAACGGACGATTACAAATCGAAAATATTTTCTTTTTAAGAAATTATAACGGTGCACTTTGGCCGACTTTCCTGAAAAGCTGGCCAAAACCCGAATTTTTTTTTAATTATCAAGTTAAAGCTTAAAAAATCTTCAAGGGGGCATTGCTTTGTACTGTCAAGAAAGCTGAATGAGTTTTCATGTGTTTCCGGGTTAGAGTTGGTAGAATAGTCGCGTCTCGGAGTTACGCCAGTCAAGTGTCTCGAGTCTCCCAATGCGCGCAGTTACAAAAGCGTCTATCTAGTGATTAAGAAAATATTTGTCTATAACCAGTTCAAGAAAGGGTGTAATTGAAGGTATGTACAAGTATAACATATTATGTGAATCATTTGCCCTGAATAAAACAAATGTCTGTCAAAATCATACGTTAAACAAGAGCATGTATAGCCTAATTTTTTCGTTGGTATTTAACCTTTGCCAACGTTAAAAGTTATGAGATTAATGGAGATGGGTGGTCAACCACCCATTTTTGTCGGCTACAGTATCATTTATTGATATGTTGGGAAATATCGTGCCACGAGGCACCACTGCTTTTTTAATATCCGTTTTCATTTCGCGTTGCGTTGGAAACCCTACAGCGCGGGCTGAGAGCAAGCTGCAGTGGTATCGAGTTTTTGGTCTCTTGAGGACTTTGAAGAAAATAACTTTGCATAGTATAGTAAATGACTATATAATAAATTCTTCTTTTTCTTTACTGGCGTAGACACGCGATTATAGCCGAGTCAACAACAGCGCGCCAGTCGTTTCTTCTCTTCGCTACGTGGCGCCAATTGGATATTCCAAGCGAAGCCAGTCCTTCTCCACTTGGTCCTTCCAACGGAGTGGAGGTCTTCCTCTTCCTCTGCTTCCCCCGGCTGGTACTGCGTCGAATACTTTCAGAGCTGGAGTGTTTTCGTCCATGCGGACAACATGACCTAGCCAGCGTAGCCGCTGTTTTTTAATTCGCTGAACTATGTCAATGTCGTCATACATCTCGTACAGCTCATCGTTCCATGGAATGCAATATTCGCCGTGGCCAACGCGCAAAGGACCATAAATCTTTCGCAGAACCTTTCTCTCGAAAACTCGTAACGTCGACTTATCGGTTGTTGTCATCGTCCAAGCCTCTGCACCATATAGCAGGACGAGAATTATGAGTAACTTATAGAGTTTGGTTTTTGTTTGTCGAGAGAGGACTTTACTTCTCAATTGCCTACTCAGTCCGAATTAGCACCTGTTAGCAAGAGGAATCCTGCGTTGGATTTCCAGGCTGACATTGTTGGTGGTGTTAATGCTGCTTCCTGAATAGACGAAATTATCTACAACTTCAAAGTTATGACTGTCAACAGTGACGTGAGAGTCAAGACGCGAGTGCGACGACTGTTTGTTTGATGACAGGAAATATTTCGTCTTACCCTCGTTCACTGCCGATCCATTTGTTTTGCTTCCTTGTTCAGTCTGGAGAAAGAGAAACTAACGGCGCGGGTGTTGAGGCCGATGCTTCATCGTCATCGAAGGAAGCATACGCCAGCAGCTGTACACTTTTATAAAAGATTGTGCCTGCTCGATTAAGTGCTGCAGCTCGAATAATTTTGTCCAGCAGTGGATTGAAGAAGTCGCACGATAGGGAGTCGCCTTGTCAGAAACCTCATTTGGTATCGAACGGCTCGGAGAGGTTCTTCCCGATCCTGACGGAGCTTTTGGTGCTGCTCAACGTCAGTTTACACAGCCGTATTAGTTTTGCGGGGATACCAAATTCAGACATCGCGGCATAAAGGCAGCTCCTTTTCGTGCTGTCGAAAGCAGCTTTGAAATCGACGAAGTGGTGGTGTGTGTCGATTCTCCTTTCACGGGTCTTTTCCAAAATTTGGCGCATTGTGAATATCTGGTCGGTTGTTGATTTTTCAGGTCTAAAGCCACACTGATAAGGTCCAATCAGTTTGTTGACGGTGGGCTTTAATCTTTCACACAACACGCGCGATAGAACCTTTTACGCGATGTTGAGGAGGCTTATCCCACGGTAGTTGGCGCAGATTGTGGGCTCTCGGATGTATGCCCCTTATCAGTTCTTCGCCGCCGTGTTTGAATAGCTCGGCCGGCAATCCATCGGCCCCCGCCGCTTTGTTGTTCTTCAGGCGAGTAATTCCTATTCGAACTTCTTCATGGTCGGGCAATGGAACGTCTGCTTCATCGTCATCGATTGGGGAATCGGGTTCGTCTTCTCCTGGCGTTGTACGTTCACTGCCATTCAGCAGGCTGGAGAAGTGTTCCCTCCATAATTTAAGTATGCTCTGGGCATCGGTGAGTAGATCACCTTTGGAGTTTCTACAAGAGTATGCTTCGGTCTTGAAATCTTCTGTAAGTCGCCGCAACTTTTCGTAGAATTTTCGAGCATTACCCCGGTCGGCCAGCTTATCAAGCTCTTTGAACTCACACATTTCGTCCTCTTTCTTTTTCTGTCTAGAAATGCATCTTGCTTCCCTCTTCAAATCTCGGTATCTATCCCATCCCGCACGTGTTGTGCTCGATCGTAACTTGCGAGGTAGGCAGCCTGTTTTCTCTCCGCTGCGACACGGCACTCCTCGTCGTACCAGCTGTTCTTTTGCACTATCCGAAAACAGATGGTTTCGGTTGCAGCTGTACGTAAGGAGTTTGAAATGCCGTTCCACACTTCCCTTAAATCGAGTTGTTGACGAGTGCTCTCAGAGAGCAGGAAGGCAAGCCGAGTAGAAAATCGTTCGGCTGTCTGTTGTGATTGCAGCTTCTCGACGTCGCACCTTCCTTGTGTTCGTTGGTGTGTTTTTTTTTCTGCACAGAGGCGGGTGCGAATCTTGGCTGCAACAGGATAGTGGTCCGAGTCGATGATAGGACCTCGGAGCGCACGCACATCTAAAACATTGGATACGTGTCTTCCGTCTATCACAACATGATCGATCTGGTTGGTGGTTTTTCAATCCGGAGACAGCCAGGTAGCTTGATGAATTTTCTTATGCTGAAATCTAGTACTACAGATAACCATATTTCGGGTCCCGGCGAAGTCGATTAGTCTCAGCCCATTTGAGGATGTTTCCTCGTGGAGGCTGAATTTACCGACCGATTGTGGCTAGACGTTCATTCTCTGGAGTGAATGATAGTACTCGGTGACGGAGTCTCTCTCTCACCACGAATCCAACACCAAACTTACGCTCCTTTATATGGCCACTGTAGTAAATGCCAGAAGGACCTACTTGTCTCTGTCCTTGTCCCGTCGATCGCATTTCTTGGACGGCGGTGATGTCAGCCATTATTTTCACGAGGACATCAACCAGCTGGGCAGCGACATCTTCCCAATTAAGGGACCAGACATTCCAGGTGCATGCCCTCAAATCATAGTCCTTAATTAGTTTGCCATGGTCGTCATCAAAAGGGGGGTCACTCATCCGAGGCTTGTTGTTTCCTTTCATTGGGGGTGTTTTTTTTTTTACGTGGCAGGTCCAAAACCCAGCGCACAACCCTAAGTAGTGAATATTTCGCCTTCTCACCTTAGCTCGACTTCAAACGGATGTTCTTAGGCTACCCAGAGGATACTTGGTCAAAGACCGGAAGTCGTGAGCTGCTTGAGTCATATGTAAAAGAATCGTTTCTGGCCACTCCCAAGTGAATGGCGATCAGAGAACTTTCCTCACTTGCGTGAACTTCTACACATGACTCCATCCTAATAATAAAATAAATTATGTGCGAAATAAGTAGGGACGTAGGGTGCTTTTTCTGGATCTGGGGAAAAATAAAATTTTTTAAAAAAAGCAATGAAAATTCAATGATATATCTGATTCTCGCAATAAGTACTCGAAATAGATTATATTCTTCTTCATTATAAATTACATTCGTGTAAATCGTGAAAGTCTGATGATTTTTAGAAGAAAATGGAATGGTATTTGTGTTAAATGTAAAGCAGTAAATTGTCTTTCAATCTTTAAGTACCTCTGATAATTTCGTTTTCAAAAACTGTTTTGCTTGCTTTTGTAAACAAAAAAGATTGGTGTATGCAATTGAATTATAGATGTTTTAGGGCTACGATGAAATGGATCTTTATGTTCTTTATAAACGACTTGAATTATTCTAGACACCATCAATGCTTTACAGTGCAGACGCCGTGATGTTTTTGATGCTTTGTACAAACAAATGCATTTGGACCTGGGCGGCAAAATTAAGATTCTGGAACATCAATTCAAGGATAAAAAGGATATTTTACATTTAACCAAGGCAAGAAGAATGTTTTGAATGATCTCATTAACACCTTGAAAAGAAAATGGATTTACAGCAACAGAAGTCATGACCGTTTTGTGTCAAAAAACGCAGACTGGTTGAATGGCACTATAATTTTGAAAACGAAATTATGTAACAGGTGGCGCAAAAATTATATTTTTTGGAAAATGAAAAACTTTATTAAAAATTGAAAAACCCTGATTTTGTTTGTGGATTATTTTTATTTGGTCTTTTAAATTCTTTCACATCAAATCGAGAATATGATATCATGTAAATGGCTGCCGCCACAGTTGATTGTCATTTGAACATTTTCCATCACTTTGGCCAGAACTAGGCCCTCACATTCCTGACGGATATTGTCTTTAAGAGCTGCAAGAGTCTGAGGCTTGTTAACATAAACCCGCGAGTTCAAAAGGCCCCACAAAAGGAAGTCTGGAGCGGTCGAATCAGGCGATCTTGCAGCCAGTGCAAATCGCCAAAATGGGAGATTAGGCGCCAGGGAAATGCATCCTTCAGCATATCAGTTGTGGCATGCAGACTAGCGTACCATTGTTTATTTACGTGTATTTCGCATGTGTTTACTACACAAATGTCAAAACAGAACTGACATTAGAGGTCAATTGCAAAATTTATAGCATCTTCTGATCATCTTCTGACTTTTGCGCCACCCTGTATTTGATCAAAAACCTTTCAAGTTTGTTTATTTTCTATATAATTTTATCAGACACAATAGAGTTTTGATAATAGTTAAAAAGTAATTTCATTGAATTTATGTTTTGCAGATACAATAGCCTATGAAAACAGAAGAATTACTATGGGATGAACAGGTTAAGCCTGCTACGAGAAGACAGGTCGATTTTCTAAAGAATTCGAGGACATGAGCGACAGATTTTAACGCATGGCAATGGAAGATTTATGTGCGTCACACAGCCCAGCAGAGTTAGCATTTGCAGCAAGCATGAGCCTCAATGCTTCCGGAGCTTCTAAAGTAGCTAGTGTCCCCAAGGACATCACAGAGACATCTTAAAGTTGAGCTTTAAGATATAAGGCTTCTATTCAATGTCCGTCTGAATAAAATGACCCGACATAAGTACAGGATTATTCCCAAAAGAGAATCTCAAAATGGTGTTCACGTTTATCCTCGCTATTTAAAAGTTGCAGAAGCAAAAGCTCGTTGCTACCCACCGAACATTAAAGTTACTGAAGTTACAGCGGAAGAGCCATTGAATGTGCGATGCGATGTAATTCAAATTTTACCAGAAAATCACGTAAAAAGCTTAAAACTTATTATTAAGTATAAGTTTGAATCACGTATATGATGTTTGGCTCCAATTGGAAAATGTATCCAGAATTTGAAGACTACACGTCCGCGATTTTGCATCCACCATTTTGAATTTCGAAAAAATAGTATCATATCAGAAATTAGCAACCTACTATACACGTAGTATCTACCTGTTTAAAACTGGGACAAAAAATAGGCTCTGTACCTCTTGAAAATATATTATTTATCGTGAGTTTATTTCCTCTTTTTTTAATTATAAACTATTACAAAATAAATTAGGTTTTATTGTAGGCGGGTACCGTGGAGAAAGAAGAGCAGTGAAGTTTACAAAATTCGGAGATAATGGTATCATCATATTTAAGAGGTGAAATGGAAGCGTTTCACGCAAATAAAAAAGTTTTTATTACAGGGTAGGCCATTTAAAGTTGACCCATCTGGCAACGCTGTAACTTTTAACAGCGCTGACAAATCGGCTAATGTCATACCGCGTTAGAAGCGTCATTCGAAGACAATTTATACCATGGAACAGTACACTCCAAAAGAACGCGCTGAAATTGTTCAGCTTTATATTCAAAATAACTTTTCAATTGTGGTAACTCAACGTGCGTTTCGCAAAAAAAAATAAAGTGAAAAGTGCTCCAGTTAAGAACACAATTAAGTCTTTATACGCAAAATTTGTGAACACCGGTAATCTCAGTAATGCCAGTCATGCATCCAGACAACGCACAAGACGTTCTGATGAAAATATCGAAGCTGTACGAGCCAGTATTGAGGAGACTCCATCGACATCGAGTTATCGCCGCTCTCAGGAATTAGACATCTCTCGCACCACTCTCCGACGCATAATTCATAAAGATTTGAAGATGTTTCCATATAAAATTCAAATGGCACAAAAACTAAACCCAGCTGATTATCCGCGACGCCTTAATTTTGGCAAACAAACAAATGGGTCAACTTTAAATGGCCTACCCTGTATTATAATAAATTTTTCCAAAGTTACTTAGCAAAGAGAAGGAAAAATTCTGGAACGGTTCTAAGGCAGTAATGCATGGTTTCCTTGGAAATCACAGAGCTGACAACCATGACTTCGCTGATCACTGACAGGATTATGAATCTCTCCCTCATCATTTAGATAAATTCTAAAATAACAGGCAGCTTAGTCGGAGGACTAAGGAGAACACTTCCATCGAGATATAACACAATTTAAGAGACGTTTCCAAGGCCAGCATACAGTTTTGGGGACTGCCTTAATCTAGGTTTATTAAGAGAATCATCTACGAAACATGACAGAGAAAGTAAAACTGTAATTTTTAAAAAGTTAGAGTCAATTTTGAAAGATATCTTGTAAGCATAAATTCTAACGAACATATCTTTTAAACCGCTAAGGCTAAGTCAACCGGCTTGGTATCGCCCTTCTTTCTGTGTAAAAAAAGAGACATTTCCTATAAAAAAAGGGGGGATACGTTCCATGTCATCTGAAAACCGTGTAAGTTTAAATAAAGAGCTATATTTACTACGAAAATCTATGTAAAAAATGTTCAAAACTATAAAATTTCGGACATGCATACAAATTGTATGTTCATATGTCATTTTATTGAGGATTAAAACTTAAAATACATAATTCATACAGGTGAAAAATTGGTAGATTAAGCAAAAAACAAAGGAAATCTTTTAATCCAGAACTAAGAACAGAAAAATTAGAATAGAAATACGGAAAAAATATTAACATTGGTACATAATTATTCGTCGCTGCTTGATAACAAGCGCCATTGTTTGTGACGAACTGGACTAAAGTCGGTATATTCGCTGGAGATATCCATTTCAGCAATGTAAATAACATGCGAACAAAATGTGTAGATAAGAGTTATAGAATAAGGGGATTTCCCAGGTACTAGTGGATTAATAATCTTTTACAAAAAAAAAAAAAATTGTTTCTCAACCGTGTAACTTCAAATCCGGGTGTTGGGTGTATATAACGGGTGATTTTTTAAGAGCTTGATAACTTTTTAAAAAAAAAAAACGCATAAAATTTGCAAAATCTCATCGGTTCTTTATTTGAAACGTTAGATTGGTTCATGACATTTACTTTTTGAAGATAATTTCATTTAAATGTTGACCGCGGCTGCGTCTTAGGTGGTCCATTCGGAAAGTCCAATTTTGGGCAACTTTTTCGAGCATTTTGGCCGGAATAGCCCGAATTTCTTCGGAAATGTTGTCTTCCAAAGCTGGAATAGTTGCTGGCTTATTTCTGTAGACTTTAGACTTGACGTAGCCCCACAAAAAATAGTCTAAAGGCGTTAAATCGCATGATCTTGGTGGCCAACTTACGGGTCCATTTCTTGAGATGAATTGTTGTCCGAAGTTTTCCCTCAAAATGGCCATAGAATCGCGAGCTGTGTGGCATGTAGCGCCATCTTGTTGAAACCACATGTCAACCAAGTTCAGTTCTTCCATTTTTGGCAACAAAAAGTTTGTTAGCATCGAACGATAGCGATCGCCATTCACCGTAACGTTGCGTCCAACAGCATCTTTGAAAAAATACGGTCCAATGATTCCACCAGCGTACAAACCACACCAAACAGTGCATTTTTCGGGATGCATGGGCAGTTCTTGAACGGCTTCTGGTTGCTCTTCACCCCAAATGCGGCAATTTTGCTTATTTACGTAGCCATTCAACCAGAAATGAGCCTCATCGCTCATCGGACACGGACGCGAAACACATTTCGAACCGAACACTGATTTTGGTAATAAAATTCAATGATTTGCAAGCGTTGCTCGTTAGTAAGTCTATTCATGATGAAATGTCAAAGCATACTGAGCATCTTTCTCTTTGACACCATGTCTGACATCCCACGTGATCTGTCAAATACTACTGCATGAAAATCCTAACCTCAAAAAAATCACCCGTTACAAAAGCAAAGCGGATGACTATCACGCCTACATACTTCCCATATAACAAACTTTTATTTTCCATCTGATGTCTTCACTTAACAGTACACATATTAAGCATAATTGAACTTATCAAAACTTTGCACAAATATTGCCCTCAAGGCAATTCATCTTACCCCCCCAAAATTGTCGAAATCGCACTATACTCTTAATTGTTCGGCTACACCTAAACTTAGCCATTTTTTCCTTGTCCTAATTGTAATAGATTCAGTTGTTTATGTATCAATATTTAGTTTTTGAAAGGAAGGATATATAGAATATGGTAACCAAAATACGGGACAAACTTTTTTTTTATAACCGTCGTCTTTCGTCTTCTTGTTTCATGACACAGCCAGGAAAGTTACACTATTTTCCTACGTAACTCGACGCAAATTTTATTTTGCTCTATTACTTCGTGCTGTGAAATTATGTAATGTAAATCTACTTATTTGCGCAAAGCGAACAAAGGAATAAATCATGAGCTTGCGAAAATAAAGAACGTTTAAATATTTTACTTGAGAAGTATAAGAACCGCCTCCTTTATTTCTGCTTTTTCGCAGTTTTAGCGCATCTTTTCATTTCTCTTTCATCGGCTTTGTGAGTGGGTGAATTATTCATGCCGAAATTTAAATAATCCTTCACGCGAACCACGCAAACCAATTGGGTGGGTCAACCGTAACCCGTTGACCTAATGTCGTCACATAATGCTAAATGTTTTCGCCTCACCTGATCGTCCACGTAAGGCCGCTGGCCCTTTGGACAGTTCAACCATCCACAGTCGAACACAGTCCGCATTGTTGTCGTTGTATTACACTACCACAGTAATTGCGGGCCTAAAAATGTTTTCATTTTGCCATTTATCCTGACGTAATTGTTCGTCAAATATATTACGAGCGCCTCGGCGGTGCGTGGTTGTTCTACAAACAAGTGGAAACAGTTAATTACTCGCTTAAAAAAAGCATTGAAAGTTTACATTTTCGGTGTTGCGAATGCTGGTAATATATTAAACGTGATTGTATTATCATTAATTATGTGCATTTTTTGATGAGTGCGGTCAAGGTTTCAAGGTGTATGCGATAATACATTTGACGGAATAAGGGTTGCCACTTTTTTGTTGTATTCAATGGTCTATTTCGAAATAAAAAATATCGTTTTTGAGGTTTGCTTTAAAGTTTGCCTTAAAAAATAATTAACTTTTTTAAAACATGGGTTGACTTTTGGGCTCTAATTAGTTTGTATTGACGTAAATAATGCAGTTAAAAGTTTTCTGCCTAAAATACTATGAAACAGTTATAAAATGTTTACTAACTTGATAAAGTAAGTAAAAGATTTTTCCTTCCTTTTTTGTCAAAAATTAGAAAGAGAAATCAAAAAAGTTATTTTACACATGAAAAATGTATTATGTGCAGGCTATGAAATTCATTGCAAGAAATATTTGGGAGTTGTTTTTTCATCTGATAAAAGTCAGTATTCAGAGAAGAGGTCTTAAAACGTTTTCGAAAGCTCAATCTCAATAGATTTGGGCCAATTTATAATGGGTGATCCAAGTAGAGTATGGAGGATGTAGTCATGTGAAGAAGTTCACGCAAGTGAGGAAAGTTCTCTGATCGCCATTCACTTGGGAGTGGCCAGACACGATTCTTTTACATATGACTCAAGCAGCTCACGACTTCCGGTCTTTGATCAATTATCCTCTGGGGAGCCTAAGAACATCCGTTTGAAGGCGATCTTGGCACTACGGTCGGTAAATTCATCCTCCACGAGGAAACATCCCCAAGTGGGTTGAGGCTGACCGACTTCGCCGGGGTCCGAAATATTGTTATCTGTAGTACTAGATTCCAGCATAAGAAGATTCATCAAGCTACCTGGCTTTCGTCGGATCGAAGAACCACCAACCAGATCGATCATGTTGTGATAGACGGAAGACACGTCTCCAGTGTTTTAGATATGCGTGCGTTCCGAGATCCTAACATCGACTCGGACCACTATCTTGTTGCAGCCAAGATTCACACCCGCCTCTGTGCAGCAAAAAACGCACGCCAACAAACACAAGGAAGGTTCGACGTCGAAAAGCTGCAATCACAACAGACAACCGAACGATTTTCTACTCTGCTTGCACTCCTGCTCTCTGAGAGCACTTGTCAACAACTCGCTATAAGGGAACTGTAGGACGGCATTTCAAACTCATTACGTACAGTTGCAACCGAAACCATTGGTTTTCGGAAAATGCAAAAGAACAGCTGGTACGACGAGGATAGCCGTGTCGCAGCGGAGAGAAAACAGGCTGTCTACCTCGCAACGTAATGAGCGATTACAACACGTGCGGGATGGATAGATACTGAGAGTTGAAGAGGGAAGCGAGACGCATCTGCAGACAGAAAAGGAAAGAGGCCGAAATGCGTGTGTACGAAGAGCTTGATAAGCTGGCCGACAGGGGTAATGCTCGTAAATTTTACGAAAAAATGCGGCGGCTTACAGAAGGCTTCAAGACCGGAGCATACACTTGTAGAACCCCCAAAGCTGATCTAGTCATCGATGCCCAGAGCATACTCCAATTATGGAGGAAACACTTCTCCAGCCTGATGAATGGCAGTGAACGCAGAACGTCAGGAGAAGGCGAACCCGATTCCCCAATCGATGACGATGGAGCAGACGCTTCATTTCCGGACCAGGAAGAAGTACGAATAGTAATTACCCGCCCGAAGATAAGGAGCATGCATCAGCTTTTTTGTAAAATATGGGCGGACGAAAACATGCCCAACGATTGGAATTTAAGTGTGCTATGCCCATAAAAAATGAGACCCCATAATTTGCTCCAACTACCGTGGGATTAGCCTCCTCAACATCGCATATAAGGTTCTATCGAGCGTATTGTGTGAAAGATTAAAGCCCACCGTCAACAAACTGATTGGACCTTATCAGTGTGGCTTTAAGCCTGGCAAATCAACAACCGACCAGATATTCACCATGCGCCAAATCTTGGAAAAGACCAGTGAAAGGAGAATCGACACACACCACCTCTTCGTCGATTTCAAAGCTGCCTTCGACAGTACGAAAAGCATCTGCCTTTATGCCGCGATGTCTGAATTTGGTATCCCCGCAAAACTAATACGGCTGTGTAAACTGACATTGAGCAACGCCAAAGGCTCTGTAAGAATCGGGAAGGCCTCTCCGAGCCGTTCGATACCAAACGAGGTTTCAGAGAAGGCGACTCCCTGTCGTGCGACTTCTTCACCCTGCTTCTGGAGAAAATAGTTCGAGCTGCAGCACTTAATCGAGCAGGTACAATCTTTTATAAGAGTGTACAGCTGCTGGCGTATTCCGATGATTATGATATCAACGGTCTCAACACCCGCGCCGTTAGTTCTGCTTTCTCCAGACTGGGCAAAGAAGCAAAACAAATGGACCTGGCAGTGAACGAGGGCAAGACGAAATATCTCCTGTCATCAAACAAACACTCGTCGCATTCGCGACTTGGCTCTCACCTCACTGTTGACAGTCAGCCGTAGATAATTTCAGCTATCTTCGAACCAACAGGTGCTACTTCGGACTGAGTAGGCAATTGAGAAGCAAAGTCTTCTCTCGACGAACAAAAACCAAACTCTATAAGTCACTCATAATTCCAACAACTGATGAGTTGACGTTGCGAGTCTGCGAAAGATGTATGGTCCTTTGCGCGTTGGCCACGGCGAATGTCGCACTCGATGGCACGATGAGTTGTATGAGATATATGACGACATTGACATAGTTCAGCGAATTAAAAGACAGCGGCTACGCTGGCTAGGTCATGTTGTCCGAATGGACGAAAACACTCCAGCTCTGAAAGTATTTGACGCAGTACCCGCCGGGGGAAGCAGAGGAAGAGGAAAATTTCCACTCCGTTGGAAGGACGAAGTGGAGAAGGACCTGGCTACGCATGGAATATCCAATTGGCGCAACGTAGCGGAAGGAAGAAACGACTGGCGCGCTGTTGTTAACTCGGCTATAATCGCGAAAGCGGTGTCTACGCCAAATAAGAAGAAGAAGTAGATCCAACTACAGGCACTTTTCAATAGCTTTTGTTGACGGATCACGCGTGAGTCGTGCTAGGCTGTCTGTGTTACTTTTGTTTAGTATTGTTTGGAATTTCATCATGGAAAGACTTACGCCTGAACAACGACTAAACGTTCAACTTTAACTGTAAAGAAAGTGTATCGCGCACTTCGCTCAACTTATGGTCAATATAATCGGCCTACTGAGCGTGCAATTCGGAAAACCATCACCTATCTTGAGATCCAGCATTCACTATTAGATAGTATTCAACCGAAAAAAAAGTCCAGCACGCAATAAAGAAAGGATAGCAGCCATAGCTGAGAGTATACCTGAGGACTGTGGAGAGTCGATTCGGCGCCGTTCACAGTAACTTGGACTGACGTATGGAACGATTCGGGGCATTTTACGTCGAGATCTTAAATTGAAATCATATAAAATACAGCTTGTTGAAGAACTGAAGCCCAGGCGTCATCACTTCGCTCTATTTTAAGTTCCACAAAGATCCTGTTTGGCTCAATGTGTATGTAAACAAGCAAAATTGCCGCATTAGGGACGAAGAGAAACCTAAGGAGATTCAAGAACTGCCATTTCATCCAGAGAAAACAGGTTGGTGTGATTTATGGGACGGTGGAATCATCGGCCCATATTTCTTCAAAAAGATGGCGGTGATAACCTAACCGTCAATGGCGACCGTTATTGCGCCATGATAACCGACTATTTGAAGTCTGAAATTAAAGCTCGTGGTTTAAACAAGACGGTGCCACTTCCCACACATCGCAACAATCAGTGGATTTATTGAGAAAACATTTCGGTGAGCAAATGATTTCACGTTTTGGGCCGGTGGATTAGTCACCAAAATCTTGTGATATCACACCGTTAGACTTTTTCCTTTGGGGATATGTAAAGTCTAAAGTTCTAATGTAATCAAATTGAAAGGTGAATTTTTAATTTATACTTCAATTTATATTTTTTTTTCTGTAAGTTGGTAGTATTGTTAGTGACATCTATAATAAATTTCACATCAAAATATTCATTAGTATTTGAGATCCGCGTCGTTTTGTGAGACTCTAAAAGTGAATTCCTCGATTTTACTATGTCTGAATTTATTGAACAAAGAAGTGCAAGTGAAGAAATTCTGTTTTGGGGATCAAGCTCTGTCTTCCAAAAGTGTTTACAAGTGGTATATTGAGTTCAAAGCCGGTCGTGAGAGTGTTGAGAAAAATGTGGTGTCAAATTGGCCAAAAACATCGACTAATGAACAACTCGTCCAACAAGACAAAGAACGGTGGTTGAAAATCGTCGATTAACTATTAGAGACATTGCTGATAGTTTGGGCATATCATTTGGATCGGTGCAGGCGATTTTGAAAGACGAATTGAGCTTGAAAAGAGTCAAATCTCGAATGGTTCCAAAAACACTAAATTTTTTTCGAAAAAACCGTCGTCAAACAATGCTTTCTGAATATCAAAACGTAATGAAAAGCATTATAACTAAAGATGAGATTTGGATCTACACTTACGATCCCGAAACAACCGATCAATCGAGCGAATATTGTACTAAAAGCGAGTCGTAAAAAACGTCAAAGTCGCTCAAAAAGTAAAATCATGTTGTACTCATTGGAATAGCTCTAACTCTGAAAGCCTGAAATGATGTGTTTAGTAAATATCCTTGAATAGATATACTCTAAAAGAAGATTTCAAAAAAATTATCTACAAAGCGCATATATTACAGGGTTATTTTCGCAGACTTCAAAATTATTTACTCTTGGAATCAAAAACAGTTTAGGCGAAATTCACAAAACATAATTTTTGTTCTTAAACTTTCGAAAAGTTAGATATTTATCCAGGATAATTATGGATAACAAGCAGTTGTGCGAAAAACTTTCAGTAATTATGACAAAACTGAGACTTGTTTTCTCTCTATAAGGAGTTTGTCAGTATAAATAAAAGAGAATTTAAAAATGTGTTGTCATTTGCAGGAAGCAATATTTAATCCGGCGGTTTCTTGAGAATGGGTTTGGCTTCGTAGATTCATGTGTAGAATTCCGCTATTCGATGTTTTCTGTTATTATAAAACCATAAAACCATGGCACTGTAAAAGGCAATTGTACATTAACTTGGTTCCACCTAATCTCGCGAAAAGCTGCAAAAAACACACTCCTTTAAAATCAATTGGAAATAACGAATTCATTTTCCGATAAGCGAGTACCAACAAGTAAATGAAAGGAAATATATATGTAAAAAGTATGCTTATACGGATTATATACAATTTAGGTACTTGTAAGCAATGGTTTATTTCATTGACTACACACTTCCCTGAGCAACAATGTCACTTTTATCTACTTGTGACGTACTAATCACATTTCGAAAATTTACTTTATCTCCAACACATCGAAACAACTTAAGACTAATTCCATTAGCGCTTCCACTGCTCTGTCTATCACCTTATCTCATTCAACATTTTACTTTCTATACTTGAGCAGATGTGGGGAATATTATAAGGATACAATTAAATTGATTTTATTATTGCCCAAGGATATTGTGTCTTAAGTGCGGGTATGTGAATATGTATACATACATATATGTGAAGAAAACATGTTTTTACTTTTATTGTATGTGTACAAACGCGCGTAAGTATTCAGAGGTATGTGTTCGAACTGCTGCTGAGTATTAATTTCTAATTTCTTTACAGCTCATTTCGGATTTTTGCCGATCATCAAGGGAATTATCACTTAAGAATGGAAAAATACATCTGGGAATATATATGTTATCTACAATTATCTGTATTTTAACCGATGTTGTAATATATGTATATATTAAGGTGGGTTAAAAATCCGAATATTTTTTCACTTGGTACTCTAAAAATATCTTAAACAACTCAACAAAAATATTTAATATTAGCAGCAAAGTCCTCCCCCTTACATCATATCAATGGACATATAAATTAATGAAAAAAGATTGAGGCTTTAAATACTATTTGCAAAGCAATATGGTTTCCTCTCTTTCATTTTCTAAGCTTAAGTTATTCGCAGTTATGGCCTTTTACTGCACTCACTACAGCATTCGCTTTCATTCTTCAGTAAATTGCTTTATGCAAATTAGCGGCGGAGTTACTTATCATAAATCCCTTAATGCTCGCATTTGTATTTATTTGCGCATGGTACACAGTAGTGGTAAAATGTAGTGATTTATAAAATAAACACATATAATAAAATTTTTTAAAGAATTTAAAACACAGCGAGTTAAAATGAAATGTTTAAAGGACTTTTTGCTTCTTCGAACATATTAAATACACACATACATATGTACATGCATAGTTATGTGTTTCTCAAACCGCAACGGCGAATAACTTCCCTTTATTCATAACTCAGTCTCGATGGTATTTGATTGTTTTCCCATAATTCCCCTCAAAAATGTCGGAAAATAAATAAACGACACACGCATAGCATGTCAAAACCGTATTTGGCAAAAAGCATAAATGACAGCAGAAAGTACGTAGATAAGCACCTGTACACATAGTCAACAAATGTCAGCGAGAATTTCACATACAATTGAGCAATTGCTTGAGAGCGAGTGCACGCGTATGTATGTATACATATGTCGGCACAACACTGAATTGAGCGGTTATGAAATGGAATGTTTAAAATTTGAGAGGAGAAAGTAGAAGATGACGGAAAATAAGGAGAATGTGAAACTCTTCTTTATCTCTTCCTTCTGCTAAGCGGCTGTCAATGAATATTTGAAGATAAAAGTGAAAACAAATCCGTGGAGTGTAAAAATTGCATTGTCTTCATTTTCTAGATGATAGCGAATTCCATTTAAAATATGTAAGCTATGGGGCAAAAGAGAATATTTGAGGTGTATTTGCTAGGCAATAATTATTCTCTACTGAATGCAGCGTTCCCAAATTTTGAGTTGAAATTATTTTTGTTAAAGGTTAACGATTGTGTTCGAAAGGTGTGCTATAAAACCATTAATACAAATAGACTGTTAATTTTACAGCCTCTCAAAAAATCGACTCCTAAACTACGATATCCGAGTGGAAAGAGCCCATTGCTACAATTGATACAGTCAAACATACATATGAGTAAGTATATTAAATTATTTATTTCAAGTACCTATTTTAAATCAAAATTTCTATAATATACAGTTCAATTTCACTCCGTCAAGATTTTAAGTACATGTTGACATTTTCGTACGAAATGGCGGCAATTTAGCCTATTTTTGGAGTCAACTTTTCCAGGATGTACGCTGCGGTAACATTGGTTCTAGAAAATTGTGCCATCTGGACCAAAAAAAAAAAAGATATCCCTTTCTATATAATAACTAAAATATTTTACTTTGAAGATGTAATTTCAAGTCGAAACGTGCTGGTCTCAGAGTACCATCATTGGATATATGGAAAGTTTTATATATTGGAGTCGCTTGCAACACAGCAGGTTGGACGGGAAAAACAGTTTTGTTTTACAATTCCACCAATACAATTAGAATAATGTTTCTAGGGCCCTAAAGTGGATTTTAACCTTGGACCTCAAAGAAAAGTTTCAATCGATTTAATAATGTTTGTCATATGGAAGAGATTATATGAGCGTTTCCATTCTAAACTAAAATATTTTCAATTCTTCATGCATTATTTAATCTATCCGAGCTATGACAATCCAATTTGGTGAGATTACATTAGCTGAAAATTACTTCACTGGTGCAAAATATGCAAAAAAAATATTTTTGTAAATAATATACAGGACTATACTTAATTCTCAAATAACGCAGTTCTGGATCTCAGCCGTATATATAATTTTAAGCAGATAGCTGTAGTATTAACAAAGGTATCAAAAAGATCTAATTTCATATGGTGCTTCTGAGATATGAAATTACCCATAATATAATACGGGAACACCAGATTGTACGGACTACAATGAAGAGATTATTTTTGAGACACAGGCTTATTTGAGGCATAGGACCAATAGTACTACCGAAATGAAAAGGAAAATTGGAAGATCTTTAAAAGGTGATATAATATTACCGATAGATAATGTTCCATCGTCTCATCATCCTCTTTGCAAGCCCTGGATTCCGCCGAATCCACCTTTTTCATTTTCAGAAACTGGGATCATAGGGGTTGGTGCCTTGTGATGGTTCGTACATATCAACATCTTTTTTGGCTAGAAGTAGGAGTTTTTGGTCTGCTCACTATTATCACTATCCCAAAGGAACGTGGGCTTTGGAAACCCTGCTCCCAATGTGTATTTAGTTTTTTATCTAGGAAATATCCGAGATATTTGCCCGAGCTCGACAGTGCAGTAGTTTTACCGCTTAAGGCAAGAAGATTGAATTGCACAGTTTTCGTTCCTCCAGTGAAAATATGTTTTTCCGTTTTTCCGGATTAACAGTTAGTCCATGACCATCCGCTCAGTCAGCGAAGAGCTCTCTTCTTTAGTTCCACATTCTTACTGGGTTTGATTGATCCTTTGTACAGTCAAAAGCCCCAATGGTAAAATGTGTGACCTTTTTTATTGCTTAGCCTATATATGATAAGGAAAGTATACCTTTGGAGCTACCCAGTTCGGTTATATATGTGTTCCAGTTTGTTTGCACCTATTTCTGTACATTGTACTTGGTACTGTACAGACTCGTCCTCAATTTAGTGTTATATTTGGCCATTACGTCCGCTCTGCTTCTAATGAAGATGCGAGTCTTTAAGAGTCTAGGGACTTCCTCGTCTCTCACAATACCTATCATAGCATCGGGAGACTTTTCACTATAGAGCAGATAGCTGCAACGTCTCTACGGAGTTGATGGCGAACCAGAAGACTTCTCTTTCGAAGAGAGCCATGACGATTTTGAACACCGCTTTTGAACAATCGGGGTGTCTCATCCAACCCACCTCCTTCACAAGAAGCAGAGTTTCAATAAAATTCACTTGGCATGTTTTCAAGGATGGACACAATAACTTAAGTGCTATTGATCTTTCTTGTTTTACTGTGATGTCCAATAAGGATTACGTTCACCAATCCATGAACACAACTAAAGAACAAGAGGTTATTTATGTGTCTGCAATTGGCATTTCAGCATCTTAAACCAGCGTAAAGCAATATTGCTGCCGATGGCAATTAGTTGTGGCAAACGAGTCCAAGTTTGCTGAATCAGTACTTTGGTTTCCTTTGTGTTAACAATCAAAGCATATACACGTGTTTGTAGAATGTCAAAGGCATGCACGCACGTCATTAAAACGCGTATTTCCAAAAATACCACGACCATTATGGTTCACACATATATACATATGTACATATGCTTTCTCATACAAATATCATTGCACTTATATTCAATTAAATCCACGAAATTATAGCTAACGATTCATCACATTAAGGGTACTAGTTACGTACATCTAGAAAATCATTAATACGTATATATACATACAATCAAGGGTACAATCATTTGCTTTACATATACAGGATTCTAACCGTCTCTTCTTGTCATCCCTGATGGAAAACAAAAAAGTTTTGAAGATAAGTTATTCTTTAATTTTTTAATTAAGTAATATGTAAGTGGAGGATGGAGTCATGTGTAGAAGTTCACGCAAGGAAAGTCCACTGATCGCCATTCACTGGGGAGTGGCCAGAAACGATTCTTTTACATATGACTCAAGCAGCTCACGACTTCCGGTCATTTACCAAGTATCCTCTGGGTAGCCTAAGAACATCCGTTTGAAGGCGAGCTAAAGTGAGAAGCCGAAACATCCCCTCCGGAGGGTTGTGCGCTGGGTTTGGGATCCGCCACGTAAAAAATTATACCAATGAAAAAGAACAACAAGCCTGGGATGAGTGGATAATAATTCGAGCTGCAGAACTTAATAGAGTAGGTACAATATTTTATAAGAGTGCACAGCTGCTGGCGTATGCCGATGATATTGATGTCATCGGCCTCAACACTTGCGCGGTTAGTTCCGCTTTCTCCAGACTGGACAAGGAAGCAAAGCAAATGGGTCTGGCAGTGAACGAGGGCAAGACGAAATATCTCCTGTCATCAAACAAACGTCACACTCCCGACCTGGCTCTCACGTCACTGTTGACAGTCATAACTTTGAAGCCGTAGATAATTTCGTCTACCTTGGAACCAGCGTAAACACCACCAACAATGTTAGTCTGGAAATCCAACGCAGGATAACTCTTGCCAACAGGTGCTACTTCGGACTGAGTAAGAAATTGAGAAGTAAAGTCTTCTCTCGACGAACAAAAACCAAACTCTATAAATCACTCATAATTCCCGTCCTGCTATATGGTGCAGAGGCCTGGACGATGACAACAACTAATGAGTCGACGTTGCGGGTCTGCGAAAGACTTATGGTCCTTTGCGCGTTGGCCACGGCGAATATCGCATTCGGTGGAACGATGAGCTGTACGAGATATGACATTGACATAGTTCAGCGAATTAAAAGACAGCGGCTACGCTGGCTAGGTCATGTTGTTCGAATGGACGAAAACACTCCAGCTCTGAAAGTATTCGACGTAGTACCCGCCAGGGGAAGCAGAGGAAGAGGAAGACCTCCACTCCGTTGGAAGGACCAAGTGGAGAAGGACCTAGCTTCGCTTGGAATATCCAATTGGCGCCACGTAGCGAAAAGAAGAAACGAGTGGCGCGTGGTTATTAACTCGGCTATAATCGCGTAAGCCGTGTCTAAGCCAGTAAAGAAGAATAAGAATATATAAGTACATGTTTGTCTCCGATTTCATGTGTATATATGAGAAGTCAAGATTTCTTCAGAATAATCTGATGAAAATTTTTTCATGACGTTCTGAAAATTGAATATATTTGGGTGTATATAGTATATACCTACATATAATGCATACAATTTTTATATAAACCCTTGTAACATGGTCGAAGTGCCTTTTGCTTAGCAATTTTTTTAACTTTGACGAAACTTTTTCATTTTCATGTGAATCCCAAAAAACTTGCTAAAATCTAAAAGCTGCCCGCTGTTGTAATTTCCACGCAACAACCACGTACTGCCGATTTGAGAAATTGGCACAGAAACTTTTTTATTGCGTTTCTTATCAAAAGCAAGCAACTCTCTAAAGTCGATTACGTTCGTTTGAGAAAACCGATGTATTTGCATTAATGGTGTCTTTTCCCATCAGAAAACAATATATAATATTTTTCAAAACATGAAATTAAATGTTTTCTACTTGTATATAAAAAAATTACAAAGGTAATGTCAATTTGTGATCAATAAGATAAGATGAAGCGTGATTAACCTTTGAAAGTATTTCAGTTGAGGCTGGAATTCTTTATAATAGAACGGATCTTTTTGTTTGTGACGTTCACTCGCTCAGGTGAAAAACTTTTCAGCTCATGTAGTATTTATAAAACAATTATTGGGGATAGGGAAACCCTTATTCTTGGCGTATAAAATTTGTGATTTTCAGATAGTTCGGTAGAGTTCTAGATTACTTGACTCTAAATGAGATAATATCTAAGGAATCCAATGCATTAAAATACAAGTACTGGTTCGGAACACTGGGCTTAACAGAGGTATTTTCCATAGTTTTGAAATCAGTCATTGTGGTTATCAAATGTGTTCAAGTAATTCAGCCGGCGTTTGTATTACTTGAAATTCAAAAGGAAGGCATTGAAGTGTAAATTAAATAAAACTGTCTCCGTCTTATTTGTATAACTAACTTTGCAGATATTGAAAAATTATTCTTAGTGGTTCAATTAAATGTAAATTCCGAAACTGAAAAATTAATTTATTTTGCACTGGTATGACGAAAATATGATCCAAACATATCTAGGCTCTTCTAAAACAAGCTTATGTAGTAGCTATTTATTAAAGAGATATAGAATTTAAAAGAAAACATTTTCATGAACTTCAATCAGTGTCTAGTTAATGGACTTTTCCCTACTGTTCCCAATCTTCAACGCATTTGTTTATATGAGGGTATTTGTGTGATTAGCCGTGAACATTTGGGTAGATCTTAACGCCTCGTTAAACACTTTATTTCCGGCAAATTAATTTTATGTCATGTTGCCGTGTCAATACGAATGCATATGTGTAAGTGTAAAATTGTGAACGATAACATTTTAATGTTAAACATGAGTATTTGTCGTTGTACAAATGCAAAGTTTCATTAATAGCTATTTAAGGCCAACAATTATTTGTCGAATTGCGTCTCATCACAGTAAATGGGAATGTCGCCAATAAATGTGGGCTCATCAGGATGCCTAAAGCATATTGTTGTTAACATTTGATCTGCCTACTGGATTGGGTAGTAGGAAGTTACCGAGCGACAGGATATTTGTGCTTCGTTAGGAAATAGAATTCACACAAAGGAAATTGCAGATTTGTAAAACGAGCAAATCTACATACGAAAGAATATTGCTGAAGGCCTGCCCCAGAATGTTTATTGATAAGTGGGATAAAATTGTTGGATGATTCACATGTCATACGCTTTTTCATGTGCGTTTATAGGGAGGGAGGGGGGCAGTACAGTTGAATAATTTTATTTCCTTCGAGACTATTTACTTAAGATAGTTTCATGTTCAGTTTACTTACAAGAAACGAGAACTCATTATCTAAATTTGTATTCCAATGTGATTTTAAACATTATGTACATATTAGAGTTGGCCAAAAAATCTTTATTTTATTCTCTATTAAAATTTTATGGATATAAGATAGCATTAAATTAATTCTGCATGGAACATTACAAATGCCAAACGTATTCGTTGAGAGTGGTCTGTATGCCAAACATGTTAATAAAATTAAATGTGAATGTTACCCTTATATAATGTAGTTGGCAGTAAAAATTACTGAAGTGGTTTCATAGTTTCATAGGTCATCGAGATCTGCAGTGGATTTCCAAGAACCAAAGCACAACTCATATAATTATGTGTAACATAGTTTTGGTCGCGCGACATCTACGGAATATATAGCTATTACATATATAACTTTTCACGAATGATAAGTACAACACGTTTTTTTGACATCTCTGGAATTTGGTAGTTTTTTATGCTTTTATGAGTATATGTTGGTACATATTATTATTTTACATTCCCATCTTACAGTGCCTATATCACGATCACCATTGACGGGTACATTATCACCGGCATCATATTTGAAGAAATATAAACCGATGGCTTCATCCCTGAATAAAATTTGGTTCGGAAACCTCGGATCTTCTTGAAACAATTTAAGCTCTGCGCCGAATCGACTTTCCACGGCCTTCGTGTACACTCTCAGCTAAGACTGCTTTATTTTTTCACTGCGTACCACGTCCAGGTATAAAAGTATTCGGTCGAATTTCATCCAATAATGAACCCTTAGTCTCTCGAAGGGTGATGGTGTTACGAATAGTACGCTCAGTAGGCCAATAAGTTGAGCGAATCGCGCGAAACATATTCTATACAGAACGTGAACTTTCGTAATAAAGTTGAATGATTTGTAAACGTCATTCAGGCTGAATGGCAAGCAGTACTGAACAAAAATAGCATGACAACTTTAAAAAAAGTCTATTGAAAAAAGTACCATTACTTGGATGACTCGTTATTAATGGTCTATGGTCAGAGGAAGTAAAACATAGTTATAAATATGACCACATGTACGATACTTGTACTCGTATGTACATATGACGTATAATATAATTCATTAAAATGACAAATTTAATTGCAATCCACTCACAATTTCGTCGCATAAGGAATGTTGAATTCTTTGGCAACTTTTTTAATTGATTTTTGCCAACATCTGAAAGTATTTCCTCGGCTTTGATTATTGCAGGTTGCAAGATTATGAAATGTTCTGTTACACCGTTCCTTCCGTTTTTTGGATATTTTCGTCCGCAACCTTAAATTAGGGAAATTTACCAACCCCCAACCCTTGGAACCGCAGAACCTGAAAATTTCACTTGTTTGCTAGAAAAATATTCTCTGCAATAAAAAAATGAAAATACAACAGTGACACCCTTCTCACCAAATACACTATGGAAATCAACACAAGAAACTATCATAAATTGCATTATATGACCTGTCTAAACTTATTTAACCGTTTTCGAAATTCTGAATTGAGAAAGAGTCGAAGTCTTGAGTACAGTATGAGACATATATGCCCGCAGAGATATCGAATTAATGGGGCGTTCGATAGCTGCAAACGGCATCGTGTCTATATGTTTTTCGTAGTCACCTATCGTCAGTCTCGTACGACTCAACAACAGTATTTCAAAGTCAGTGAAAGTACGATTAATCGAAAACGTTGCCTGTGCCATACGAGAATGTCAACAAATTCTGCAAAAACTCATTTCCAAAACGTGTGAATGTATTAGCAAAGATATTTGGTGAAGAAATTGTCCAGTTGTGTGAAACAAGATGGGTAGATGGGCACGATACTGTCCTTCAATTTGTTGCGAAGTTACCGTTGATCATCGAAGCTCTGTCAAAAATCAGTGAGTGGAAGAACAGAGAAACAGCAGGCAAAGCAACAATTCTCATACCGGCTTTGTGCAAGTTCGAATTTATCGTCGGGCTCTTCTGTCTCAGCGACATTCTATCGCTCACCCATTCGCTCAGCGTAGTTCTTCAAAAGGAAGTAATTGATTTGGCGAAGCATCTAAAATGATTGGGACGTTGCTTGCTACATTGGAAAAAAGAGGGAAAAAGTTGATGACATATTCCGATTGATTTATTTAGAAGTCAAGAAAATGGCGGAAAAACTCGTTGTTGACGAGGCGAAACGGAGAACAAACGAAACGCGAAAATTACGACGTGAAAACTCGCGAAAATTACTACAGGGTCTCTGTCAACATACCTCTGCTGGATACCATCAAAGAAGATTTGGAAGCTCGTTTTTACAAGAAGTTTTGGATGGTTACCAATTGAGTGTGTTGCTCCCACAAAAAGCAAGTCTCTTAAAATAAAACGAAATCGATGATCTAATCGGATGCCTGATAGAAAGATTCGGGAATCTTCTGGATGATGAAAAAAGCGTACAAAAATTGAAATTCAAAGGTGAATTAAGCTACTGGCAATGTCACTGGCAGCAGCAACAAAAAATTTAAGACAGTGAAATTGCAACTTCTGCACTAAGAACTAACATTAAGAACTACATACTCCCAACAATCCACACCTATCTCCGAGTATTCTGTACACTTCCCGTAACAAACGCGAGCTCTGAACGTTCTTTCTCTTATCTTCGCCGCATCAAAACATGGCTTATGAGGACCAAGGATAGGTACCCAAATCGAAATATAAATTCAATCGCCGCTATTTACGTGTTGTAATAAAAACACAGGATAAAATCGGGTTAATATTCTCGCTAGTCCACGTTCCTTACATTGAGAAGAATTTCCAGGTTTTGATTGGCTTTATAGCGTATATATGGTATCGGTATTCGGACATGGAAAATGTTTGTAACGGGAAAATAAGTGAGATTATAGGTCATAATAACATAAATTAATAAAATACTAAATTTTATTGTAACCGGCTTCTTCGAATAATTCATGTAGATTAAATTTTTAAATTGCGAGAGAATAAAATGTTCCGTTACACACGAACTTAGCCTTCCTAACGTCTTATGAATTAAAATTTTCCAATTATGCAATCCTTTTTATGTAAATTTACTGCCAAAACTCATTTTTGAGCGTCCCATGACAGGCCGCATTTCATCTATACGATACGTACACTAGCAAGACAAATTTTAAAATTTTCCAGAAGATAACGCAAAGCTCTATTAGAATTATTGTCTTGAGCCTATTTCAATTATGTGTATCGCATATTTCAAGAGAGATTTCGCGCAAATCCCTTTTCAAAGATCACAGACAAGTGCAAAATAAAAGGCACGACCCTCCGACCTCATTTCAATTTTATTTTGCAGTTGGGTTGAATGGATTCCGAAAACGACTGTAATACACTCGGAAGTCTATATTATATGTATGTGTGTGTGTGCGTTTGTAGGATGACATGAAAATTTGTTAACTTAAACGTTGGAAATATATGACAAATAAAACTTACAATCACGCTGTTGTTCGAGGTTCTAGACACAGATATAGGAGTATATGTGTACGCTAATATACCCGTACAATATTTATGAACGATTGTGTGTTGGTTAGGTAAGAGGAACGTGCGTTTTTATTAAAATAAAAATGGAGAAGGTCTAGCAAACAACTGCACATGTATGTGAGTTTCGAATTTCAGAGCTACGTTTATCGTTGCCGTTATTTGAGAGAAATTAGGTACGCATATTCTAAAATACATATCTACAAGAATACCGTGCACTATGCCACATATCTGGGTGTCAGTAATGCGAAAATTTCGAGGGAAAATTGATTTATTAGGTGAAAAACTTCGGCATTCGTCGTGTGATTGTGCGTGTTTGTAATGCCACTCATATTTTATATCTCCCTCTTGCTACCGGATTATAGCAGGTGTGAATATGGTTTTTTTTTTTATTTGTGTGTAAATATTTTAAATGTTCATGTGCTTGCGAGATGCGCGTGTTGTGCACTTGTCTCCCTCTTTAACTTCAATCGCTCTAAAGTATATGAGATTCAATTTTGTAAACATGAATTTACGTACTGCTCTTTTTTAGTCTTCCAAATATTTGCTGACAGATGTAACTTTGTGTTTTTTACAAATAGCTCTATCGCTGGAAATAAGTGAAAATATAAAAAAGGGGAATATAAAAAAAGAGGGGTCAAATATATAGGTAGATATTTAAAAAATTTTGGGCAAGCATTTAACTAAAAACAAATTTAACAATATTTTACTTTATTTACACTTTCTGAGAAATAGTGTTTCTATTCATTTGTATGGTGCTGTAACACTCGAGCGGTTTTGGTTGAGTCAACAGTAGTGTATTCGTTTCAAAGGTATGCATAAGAAAATTTTACTAAGCTCTTATTCCAATTTTTCGAATGATAGCTTTGACACCTGTTCAACCCACGTCGAGTTTTGAACCTTAAGCATCAAGAACGGAATGATTTGGCCAATTTGTCTGTTGTTGTGACTTTACTTTTCTTTACTTCATTGTTACGTATTGGTTTTGAGGATCGCTAGTCAACAGTCCTTAGTATAAAAGGTAAATAAAAATCTTTTCAAAAGTGACGATATGCATATTGAACAACTAACTTTTCGAAAAAAGAAAAATTCTAAGTAATCAATTAATTATTGCTGATATACAAGTGTAACCGCTGTCAAGGCTATGTGGACGAATCGTTGCGATTTAGTTCAAAGAACCTTATAATTGCCAAAGTATGTTGAACTGATGTGGACTTAACATCGGTCTCTATACACCGTCATATACACGTTTATTTGAGGACAATTTTGGGATTTCAGTTTAGATGGTGGAGATTTATGCATAATCAAGCGTGTACAGAACAATTTATTTCAATGATTCTTAAGCATCCGCGTCTGCAGGAGATCGAATATCGTTTCCAGCTCCAAAAAACGACTAGGAGCTGACTTTTTAATGTAATTAATTTTATTCAATTGTACACAAGGACACACTGTTTTGAGAGCAAGAAGCTCCGCTAATTTCTTTAAGATATTTTACATAGTGTAGTGTAGTGTAGTTTAGTATAAGATCAGTCATAGGCACTGAGTTCCACATATTCAGTATCTAGAGACTTGATGGCGACTACTAGGCCCATATGATCGAAACTATTTTTTGCAGTTGGTATGCAGACTAAAAAAAGGAGGTTGGAACGAAATGTAGATTGGCCTGAAGGTAGTGGATTGACATGAAAAGATGTAAACTAATAATTTACCTCCTAAAGAAAAGTTGTTGTTGGAAATTTTAATTGAGGTTTTGATTGGAGAACTGAGCACAGAAATATATAGCACTCACCTTAAAGAACTAAAAGAGATGAGAGCAAAGACCTTGAATAAATGTAAGCACTAAATAATCTTTCTTCCCCTTTAGCACCCTTTTGTGATGCTTAACGTTTTGAAATACTATATAGAGTACAGTTTACAATACATCACAGCAGTGCCTTGCACAGGTTTTATTAGCAACTATATCCTTCAGTACACTCAGACCGGAAAAGATTGTTATATGATTATAGTTATGTAAATATTGGTATGTATTTAATTATATTATTTCATCAGACATGCCAACATTTTTTAATTAAATTATATAAATTTGAAATAATTGAATTCTTATCATAAGTATGAAATAAATTACTTTTGCGCTTATACCTTTATACCCTCAAGTATAATCTCACAAATTCAATTACATTTTATTAGTTTGCTTTCCCCTCCTTGGCAAGTGAGTCCGGTTCCACAATAAAATGATATAATTTATAAACAAAGCAACCATAAACCAGTGTATGGCCTACCTTATGACAAGTTCTTTGTTCACCTTTTGTACCTTGTGGTATACATGCAGTGCTGTAAATTGAATTCCAAATGAAGAAAGCACACAAAAGCTTAAACACTAAAGGTCATATGAGCAGCAGCTGTAACTGGCAGCGGAGAAGTGACAGCTTCCCTGGACACTTGACCACATCACTTCGTTAACATACTTGCAAATACAATACAATGTAATCACATACTCGTAGCTACACAAGAACAACGCAGGCATTCGATAGAGCGACCGACAGGAGAGCAAAAAACCCATGACTGTTTTATACATATTCGTTTAAGGCAGCCTAGGCTGCCTTTGTCAAACGCTTTGCTTAACACGTTCAAAGACAGCTCCTTCATGCTGCATGTACTCGTATGTATATCCATGTGTTCTTTTAGAAACGATGATCGACTTTTCCTACGCTCCATAAAATATTCTTTGTTAACACTTCTTATTCCAAAAGTGTCGTCAATATTATATTCAGGATAATCAAATTAACACTTACATATGTTAATATCCACATTGACAAGCAAAATACTCTGTCGGTGTTTTAGTGAGATTTTTCTTTGGTGTTGAAGTTTAAGGTGTAAGAGACCTACATATAAGACGATACGCGACATAGTAGTGTGACACATTTGTGAAAAATTTAAAAAAAAAAAAAAATAATGCGAAAATTTTTTACATATTAGTTTTGAAAAATTTATTAATTTCTGAGTATTCAAAGTCCCATTTGAAGATGTGTACATAAAAGTTGTCTGTGTTTTTGTATGGAGAGGCTCGATTATACCCATTGTCTTCAAAGTGACAAGGATAAATGCACAAATTTTATACAGATAACCATCAATTAATTTGTTTTGTCATTCTGATCATTCATGTGAGAAAACTATATCAGATAAATAATTAGTTAAATCACTATTATTTCTTAAAAAGAAAAAAATTTCGATTTGTAAAGCTTATGGTATATTATATAACCAGAATAAAGGTGTTAAGTAAAACCCATGTTGCAAATAAAAATAAATAAATTTTTTTGCTCGGTGTTATTCACGTTGAAAGCTGAGGACAAGTACAATAAGGTTTCATAAGGTACTAACTGAGTAATAATTTCATTAAATCAAAATATTTTTTCAATTCAATTTTCACGTTTTTCATTCATACAGTTATAAAAAAGAGTTAGAGGGTTATCGGGTTAGAAATATGGAAAGCAGAGTTGTTTATGGAGGAGCATTGTTCTATTTTTCTTCTTTTTCTGTTTTTTACTCTTATCGTCATGTGGGATCCGATACTTTGAACTTTTGAAATTTGACTTCAGATTCATACTGTCCTTAAAGGATTATGCGCACTACAACACAATATAAACATTTAGTATAAACTAGTTTGATTCAGTTGGTGATTATTTTTGTTAAATTTGCTCCATAGGGTTCACACGTCTTAAGTTGACATAGAAAGCCTTGTATTTTAACTACAAGAACGTCGGTACCAAATGTGTAATTAGAATTGCAAATTTCAGGATGTAAGGGTTTTATGTGGCATAAATCAGTGAAGAAAATGTTAATTTTATAGAAGCACAAATGTAATAGAATCATATTCGTTCAAGTAGATACGAGTATAACAACGAGTTCATGCATGAAATAAAATGGTGTCCTATGGTGAATTAAATATGCATATTGGACTTTCCGTTATTTCCTTTATTGGTTTTTGTTTTTTGCGAATGTTAAATTCTTCGCCTACAAAAAGTACCCAAAATAAACAAGCTCTTCATTTTCAATTTAAACCGTATTTAAATATTATATTTCTTTTATTTACTATGTATATAGCATGGGAATTGGGGTTTTTCACTGAGGAAGTAAATCTACAACTTTGAAGTAATGATATTCTAATACAAAACTTGTCCATAAAAACAATCCTTTAGAATGCGTTTCTTATACGCACTCAAAGCTATACATCAAATGTTTGACCATTCATTGAGGGACCCCCGGTGGTCTATAATTTTCAAAAAATCGATTTTTTTTCTTTTTTGATAGTTCGAAAGTATAGTCCTTTAAGAATATACTGTAAAATTTTTGGAAGTACATTCGAATTATTTTAGCTTTTTACAGCCGTTTTAGCAGGTAGCGCGCGGTCGAGGGGCTCGAAGAATGGATACTTTAAACTCATTTATGTCAAAACTACTTTTTTCGGCGTGCCGTTGATGAAAAAAAACTATCCAACCGAATCACTTGAAATTTTAATATGGTGTTTATAAGATCAATATCTATCGCTGGAACTACGATCAAATTTTATTTTAAGAACTTCGATTTTTTTTTCGATCTAAAACTGCTCCAAAAATAGCTGTTTTCAGAATCTGAACTTCAAAAGCGCGAAATTTTTTTAATTTTCAATATTTTTTTTGGTTGTAGTTCCAGCGATAGCTGCACTCCTACTGATTAATAATTTATTTGGTTTTTATGTTTCAGATGTTCAGAAAAGTCAAAATCAACAGCGGCACCGGAAGTCTTTTTTAAAGATAGCTTTTTGGACGCCATTTTTAATATTGTTAAAAAAAATTTTATTAAATTAAAAAATATTTTTGTACTCTTCATAATGTATAAATAAACTGTAAAAATTTTAAATTGATTGCTCTTTTTTTAAACCAAAAAAAAAAAATACAGAAATCACCCTTAATTTGAGCGTTCTAGACACCGGGACCCCTGAAGTGATTTATACACTATGTGTTGCTCATACGACATGGTGTACTGTTTGAATACAGTACATTTGACACATAACTTTAACTGCTTATAACTTTTAAAGTAATGTTCTTGTGGAAAAAGTTTTTAGAACAGAAAATTTTTATCAGAATATAATAATTTTAAAGTTGTAAGTTTGTTTTCTCCGAAGACAATAAACTTATCGCAAAATATCAAATAAAATCATGTAAAGTGTATGGGAAAAGTACAATGATTTAGTCTCGGTTTAGATTGAAAATGAAGAGCTTGTTGTTTTGGATCCTTTATTGGAATGTAGAAACTTTAAATTCAAAAAAAAAAAAAAAAAAAATAATAAGTCGATTACTCGTACATCCACTTCTGGCCGCAAACTACAATATATTCAGAAAGCATTTCGACTTACTGGGGCGTGAGATAATGGCTATAACCGCGTAAGTGGTTTCTACGCCATTAAAGAAAAGAAGAAGAACTATAGAGACTACTTAAAAAAGTATTTTTGAAGAACAAGAAGCACCTCAGTTTTGGTGGGAGCCAATTCGGACATCATTTTTGTTGTAAGAAGCAGTTTAGTTATAGCCCCACATATACACATACTAATTAATATATACTTGCATATTCGTAAATAATCAAAATTCCTTTTCAAATATTGTAAAAGCTCTCACATTATTTTCTAATACTAACTTTATTTTAATTAAACTAATTATCAAAAAAAAATTAAAAAACTTAAATTAAATTCTATTTGAATCGTATGGATATTATTTCCAATGAACTTCAATTTAGGCAAAGCTGTTAAATAACTATTTAATTTAGATTAATGACCAAAGCTATGTGACAAGTGTGATTTTAACAACTTGAATATCCTAAATTCCTCTTTATGGTAATTAATTTCGAGAATAATTTGCAGAATTTGCACAATAAATTCCATTTAATAATTTACAGCATACAATTTTACAATTTACTTATTATAACGAGTTGCAATTAATGAAATTATATCGAACGAGTTTGATTAGCGCTCGCAGTTTTTTCTGCACCAGCATTATATACGTAATCTACATTGCACACAAATTCGAACGTATGTTGGCGACAAGTTCCTAATCGGATTTACGCTCGACGATATTATAACGATTTTATAGCAAGTGAGTATAAATAATATTTGATTTGCTGTAGTTTATCAACTTTCAGTTCAGTTGAGCGGAAACGAATTTGTTGGCGAATGTAACGGTGAATGTTGCCTTTGGATGCCGGATTAGGGAAAAGTTTTGAGGTGCATGCAACTGAAATTGCAATAACAAGACAAAACAACTTTCATTTGTACGAAATTCCTGTTTATTTTAATGAAATAGAAATCTGCGACAAGCGAACTCAAGCACAACTGTAAAAGAAAGAAGGAATAAGGATTGGCTGAGTTCGGGTGAAATCGAAAATGATGTATTTTCGTAATTTATAAAAACTGAATTCAGGTCGAATCTTTATATAAAACTTCAAAATGCATGAATAAATTTTTATTTTTCAGGCAACGAATTAATTTGTATCATAATCCAATTGCATGATCCTAAAATAAATAACGAAGAGAGAGTAATCATTACCTAACCACTATATTCGCAGCTTATATTTTGTTATTGATCAATATGTAGATTTAATCTATATATTTTATGTATGGGATAAATCCAATCAAAAGGAGGAAATTCAATACATTTTCTAAAGGCTAGGATTTTATTTAAAAATTTTAGGTCTCGGATACAATATACATGGCTGCATTATAGGTTCTTTAAGGTATTTCAATGATATGTATCACATTTTAGAATAAGGAAGATATAATGTCTAAATATTGTTTCGAACATTTTTAGTATGTCATAATCAGTAATTTTTTTCATTGTATTTAGTAATATTTACAATTTGATTATAGATATACATTTTATTATCAAAACAATTGTTCTCCAATATCTAGCAACCTAACAAAATAGTCTTTACTGAGGCTGAGGCTCACTTTCATCCGACTGGTGCGGACTGATGAATTGTGTGCGAAGAAAATCCACTAGCTATTCATGAAAACCTAAATTGACAGTTGTTGTGGTTTTTGGTCTAATGGAATCATCGGTCCGTACTTCTTTCGAAATGAAGCTGTTGCTGTCAATGGGGAGCGATATAGAACGATGATAACCAACTTTTCATTGACATTTATGGAAGAAGTGGATCTCGACAACATCTGGTTCCAACAAGACGGTGCTACGTGACACACAGCACTTGCAGCAATTAAATTATAGCGAAAAATAGTTTGAGATTATTTCAAGAAATTGTTACATTGAATTGCCCACAAGATGTTGTGATTTAACACTATTAGACTACTTCTTGTGGGACTATTTGAAGTCATTGGTTTACTTTTTTCAAGCTTTAGAAGTCAATAATGAACATGCTATTTATGACATAAGACTCGATTTAGTGGAAAAAGTACTCGAAATTTCGGTTCATTGAATTCGTTCTTGCAAAAGAAGTAGTGGAGGTCATCTGAGCAATGTTATATTCAGAACTTAATTGTATCGATTATACTTCGCACTAAATAAAAAACATTTAAATTTTCTTAAAAATTAAAGTGTAAAACTATAGTGTTTTACTTCTATGGTAAAACCCGGTATAAACTACCGGGGAGACGAGTTGTGAAAAGATATGTACCACTTTCGATCAATATTTTAGTGTAGAAAAAAAGAAGCTAATGAAACCAATTACGTGAAACAGTGTGTTTAAAAATGATTCTACAAATTTTTCTTTAGCCTGTGGATATTCTTTAGATCACTATCAATTCAATCTATTAATAGTAGTTGGGACATACATATAGCCACGAAGTTTAGAAAATTGTGGTTGAAAACGTTTTCATGAAACCCATTAGATAATCGGAGTCGAGTTAAAATTTGCAGATAAAAAGTATTGTTTGTATTTACAAAAGTTGGTGCATCATGTTATCTTAACATTCATATGTCATACTTAGCCATATACAAAAAAATAAGTAACATATTTACTTTACTGTATAGAATTCTGCACCAATTAAGTTGTGTTTAAGTTGTGACATATCATATCTAAAAATGGTAAAGAATCGGACCAGAATTTCTCATGCCCTTAAATAACAAATTTAGGAGCCCCACTGCATATCGCACAATCAGTGAGTTTCACTTGTTGACCTTTTCCTCATTTATTCAATACATATATGAACATATGTAACGGACTATGCAAATTGCCACAGTATAAAAACTATTTAATTATCACATTATGTTTATGTTTACCTGCCGGCGTAGAATATGTTGAAAACGATGTGTATATATATGTATGTATGTATGTGATACATATGTCGCTTTCGCAAATAAAAGTTCATCAATATTAGTCCTACCCTGCATTCAAATAAGCCCTGCAGCGTTATATATTTACATATACTTATATGTTTCTAAAATACAGCAAACGAAAAAGGCTTGAAGCGTTATTAACACCTCGTTGATGTTGTCGATTTCCAAAATAAAATTGATTTCCTTGTTTTATAATAACTCGAAGCAGTAATTATTTCCAAATAACGAAATTAAATTTATCTGTGAGATGATCAGAAAAATTACAATTAGTTCAAATGGAATAATATTTAAAACCATGGACATTTAAGTGACCCAAAAAATGTCAACGTTTAAGCGACAATGCTTTAATTCACATTGAGTTCTGCTCACAGTCACAGCGGTCCGCACGAGGGAAACTGGAGATGAGAGCCACCCACAGTATATTAATATACGAGTATAAGCTGAGTTCGATTCTACGAGCGTTGGAGAGCAGTGGATCAAGCAAACTATACCAGTTGCTCAAACAAACAGGCGGAACTTGCGTTGCCAACTTGCGCAAACATGTTCACTGAAGCATGCGAAATTTTGTTGAGATTCATTTTAATAAATTGCTTTGTTAGAGCCTTACGTTTTCTATAAACTACTCTAATTTTTTATTTCTTGGGAGTTTGTCAATTGAGCCATTTACAACTGTAAAACTGGTCTAAAATGTGTAAAACAATGCTTGGTATCAGCATACTCTCTTGTATAAATTTTTTACCGAAGATCACCGCGCAAAGGTAGCAAGCAGAGTAATCTCTGCTTGGCGAATAGAAACAAGTATAATATTTATAACTTTATGCTATTTTTATAATCTTGCTGCCAGATCAGACTATTAACCGAAAACACATAAAATGCTATATCTAAGGACTGAATTAAGATATAAAACTTTAATTTGGGATAGGAGATCGCAGAAGCACGGGGCACTTGTGGGAAATTTGTTTTTTAGGTGGTTGTGGCCCGCCCTCTAACAAGTTTAATGTCCATATCTCTAAAATTCGCCCAGCACGATTATTGCAAGAACTCCTTTTGATAGTGTGAAAATCGAATGAAAATCCCGTTCATTCTCCATATAACGGTATTGTTTGTCTGTATGTCAAAAATGGGTTGAATCGGACGAATACTTCCCTTAGCTTTTCTTAATTTGTATTACGTTTCTTCATAGACCAGGCTGTTTGTATTCAAAGAGAGCTGTATACCACATACATATTAACGTATATTTAAAATTATCGTTTTCCCTTGTCTCTTGCACTTCTGTCGCTTTTATATGGTAATGCGTATATTTACGGTAATATTCACAATAGGGGTCACGAGTGTTTTTGCGCGTGGTCACGAGATTAAAATGCTAATGGACTTTACGTTGACCACTGACCCGAATTCGTTCGCAATGGAAAGCACAGTTTGCTTTTGAGTTATATGCGAGTATATGATGATAACAACAGTTAGTTAAATATTCTGCTGCTCGTTATCATTGGACAGACTGCAACAGTATGCGATAAAGGTTGCTGACAGCTACAATGCTGGTGGTTTGGCGCGTTCATTGTGGTAAGTAGCAGTCAGATATGCGTTCGCATATATACAATATATCTGTGTAACATTTTAACAGTCTGTACACCCGTCTGCATACGGAAATGTAAATGTGCAACTAAATTGGTAATGTCACAAAAGTCAAGTCCACAGGATATGTTAAGCTTTCGGCCTTTAAGCGCAATAAATTATTTCAATATGAACAGAAAAATACTTTATTATCACAATACGTAATTTTTAGAGGTGTCCTTCGCCTCATTTAGATTAACGCCAGCAATCCAATTTCATTTTATAGCTTGAGTTAAATCAAAAGAATTTATTTTCACTGCGTTCGGTATAACCTCAAATTTAAGTGACGAATTATTTGTGTTCTCAAATTGAAAGATTCTTCCTTTATATGCTCCAGTTTCGGCGTGACACTTTCGGTTGGTCTTTTGTTTAATTTTTATTCATTTTCTTTTATTACTTTGTTCGGCTACAAAGCAAATTAAATTACGACAATTCTAATTGCGTAAGTATGCCGTGAAAGGGTTCTCAATTGCAAGTTAGCGGAGCGCAAAAGGCGAGCGCTTAAGTTGTTGTAAATGTAACGTTGGATCAGTCGCGGCACTCGTTTCGTGTACCTTAATGTATTCAATGGTTAAACAAAATGTCGTTTGCTTTCAAAAACGTTTCTTTTGAAGTATTTGCTTTTATGATTGCTTGTAAATGTGTACGAATCTGCATTTTTTGCAACCAATTTATTTTGTAAATGTTATTATTGCCTCGAGACCTGGAAGTGACCACAGCAGGCTCCTCATTCATTAATGTTGTTTGTTGTCTTTAATTGGAACATTTTATTACAAGTTACTAGCTTATTTTGCTCTTCTGTGAAAATTGTTTAAAAGGAACAGGTGGGCTGAAATGTTTGCGGGCTAATATAGAAAGATTTTTCATAACATTTGATTTTTTTTTCTAATAGAGCTATATTAATGGTAAGGGCTAAAGTCAGTGAATATTGGAAGTAGCGTCTATATATCAGCCTACGAAGTTTTCAGCCCAACTGTTACTTATACGTGCAAATCTAAATCTATATACATATATGCGATATAAAAAAATAAGACTATTTCTTTTTACATACTTTCATACTAATTACTCTTAATTTATTTGCAGAAATTCAAACAGATCGACCATTATGTATTGCTCCGAAATATTGAGAAAATTTACTATTTATCAAATTCGAAATGTTCGTCAAATTTAGTCAGTAATTTCGTTCCCTGCGATGGCTTCTTCATATATAAATAATTTTTCGGAAACTCGTGGATTGTTCTATAGTATCGCTATGTACCCCAACAACCGATTATTCAGATATTTATGTATTTATAGTAAATGCTCTACAAATTAATAAATATTATTCACTAATATGTTATGACAATGGTATGACAGAGATCAACAGGAGTTTTATTGCTCTCTCCTGAATTGTATATCTGATTTTGAATATATCTGTGATCACAATTAATTAAACTATTAATGATTTAGTAAGATTTGCTGTCGTTTATTTCTAAATTTCAATATTTATTTTAACAGAAATATTTACATAAATATTTTTAAGCAGTAGAAACTGATGTCGAAAATATACTTGTATGTTATTTTTCAATAGCTTCTTTTAAGAACGCTTATTTCATAATCCTCTAGTTGACAATTTTTTAAAGAACAACATTAATGTGCAACGACGATCTTTCTTCCTCACTACAATTTCTTAAACTATCCGAAAACTTATCCAGATGATTGCGCACATCACATTTTGTTCTTAGAGTCTAAAAGTTTGTCAAAATTTCGTACCTAATTTCGTGCTTTATGGTTACCTAGGAAATTTCCGACTAGAAACATAAAACAAGCTGCAAATTTCAGTGCAGTCATAACATTAATAAAATATGTACCTTTCATCAAAAACGAGTATTCCACCTGTACACACTAAGCTTCGGAAATTTATTACAAATGTAATTAAGCCCATATCCATCCACATTCAATACTTTCATGATAAAATCAAAATCCGTGCATTTAAAAACATCAAAATTTGCTAATATATTCAGGACAAAAGAAAAAACAAGTAATGAAAGGCTAAGTTCCGGTGGAACCGAACATTTTATACTTACAATACCTTAAGACGTAGAACGTCAACCAGACTATCGAAATCTAAGCAATTTTATATGCACATACTCTCGTACTATGCGAAAAATTCGGAGTAGTATTGACATGATTTTATTTACCAACTATTATCATGCCATATACTATGAAAATGTGTCCTGGGTTTCATTAAGGGGGTATTCTAGTCTAGAAGCATGAATTTCAGGTAATTTTTAAAGGGAATTTTGAAAAGTCCTCTTGTACACATATTCTTGAATAGTTAAACTTTGAAAATATATATAAAAAAAATTCGATTTTTTTTAAATTTTTTAACTAGAATACCCCCTTAAGGTCTCTCACATATAATCATGTATTTTTATATTAGGTACATAGGGTGTCAGGGAAGTATTAATCCGGTTCAACCCATTTTTGAGACACAGAAATACAATACTATTGGCAGAAAAGGTGGGTATGGCACCGTCTACTTTGAGGTGAACTCTTGTGATCCGCCCAACCGATTACGATTAAATTTAGTCCGTGGCATTCTTCTTACATTCCCATGCCGCTGTACGAAAATGGGCGAATTCGGGATACAGCCACACCTATTTCCCACACTACACAATTCTGGATTTCATTTGAAACTTTCACTTTCTAATATACAAAATCAATAATCGATTAATATATCAGGATAAAACTTTAATTTTGCTACTTTATGGCCAAAAATTGTTCAAATCGAATGAAAACTATTCAAGCCGCTAGGTACCGATTATTTTGACTCCAATACGTATCGTTGACTTTTTAACGCAAAAATCGGTAAATGTATGACATATATAATTGAATTTCAGGGATATTTATTTTCTGTCTGTGTGCCAAAAATACGTTTAATCGGCACCCGTATAACAAACATATAACATCCGGCTGGCTTTACTCCAAACGATCGGTGATGGTATGTGAGGTACCTTAATGAACCTCAGGGAACAGTATTAGTATATGGCATGTTAAGAGTACGTACAATTGGAAAAATCAAACAAAATCAGCTTGATATTACCCCCAACTGCATATATTATATTTATATAATGATTTTAGTTTTTCAACAACTGTTGTAGAATTTGGCTCAGCTTGAAACACCCATGCAGTCGACTAATCTTTACTTACAAACATACCCATGAATGCATATTTCATCTTTGGTGTTTTGAATAACCGCCATCGTATGTCTATGCAATGTTGAATGCCTTATATGCTGATCCTACTTGTGCCTATAGTTACCTCTAACTCCCAATAGGTCACATGAGCTACAGAACTACAATTAATTTTGGAAAAGCTGCAAAATATCCATCTTAACACTAGAACTACCACACCAGCGATCTACGATCGATTGAATTCACCATACCATCGATAAACACTGGCCCTTGATGAAGTTTCATCGCCAAAAACTCAATTAAGTTCATTGATGCATTGTTGCTAATTTAATCTATGTCGAATGTTGTAAAAAATAATCGCTCGAAAATGTTCGGAATTTAATGCCATTTTTTGGCCGAAATGAATATTTTAAGTAACTATAAACAACGCAAATAGTGGTCATCTGTCAAAACGTTCTGATTATGTACCTAAACATCAAAAATTTACGATAAAGTTGACAGTTAGCAGATTGAAAAACTAGGATTGCCAAATATCAAAATATAACAAGAAAAAACGTTAACTTCGGTTGCACCGAAGCTAAATACCCTTCACAGGTGCATTTCTGTTAGTAACTATGTGTTCAGTTTGTACGGAAGCTATATGCTATAGTAACTCGTTCTGAAAAGGTTTTTTAGAGATTACATTGTTACCTTAAAAAATAATCTATACCAAATTTCGTGAATATATCTTGTCAAATGTGAAAGTTTTCCATACAAGAACTTGATTCCGATCGTTCAGTTTGTATGGCAGCTATATGCTTTAGTTACCCGATCTGAACAATTTCTTCGGAGATTACATTGTTGTCTTAGAAAATAGTATATATATGAATATTTCTTGTCAAATGTGAAAGTTTTCCATACAAGAACTTAATTCCGATCGCTCAGTTTGTATGGTAGCTATATGCTATAGTTAACCGATCTGAACAATTTTCTCGGATATTACATTTTTGCCCTAGAAAATAATCTATACCAAATTTGGTGAAGAAACATTGTCAAATGCGAAAGTTTTCCATATGAAAACTTGATTCCGATCGTTCAGTTTATATGGCAGCTATATGTTATAGTGGTCCGACATCGGCCGTTCCGACAAATGAGCAGCTTCTTGAAGAGAAAATGACGTTTGCAAAATTTCAAAAGGATATCTTAAAAACTGAGGGACTAGTTCGTATATATACAGACAGACGGACAGACAGACGGACATGGCTAAATCGACTCAGCTCAACATACTGATCATTTATATATATACTTTATAGGGTCTCCGACGCTTCCTTCTGGGTGTTACAAACATCGTGACAAACTTAATATACCCTGTTCAGGGTATAATATGTACCTATCGGTATATAGCGGGATATCTCAATTAAGATTTCGATGAAATGCGTCTAAACTCTTCCTACACTTGTTCCTCTACAAAAACTTCTTTATGTTAGATATATGTACATAGCACTATTATGAGTGGTTTCAATTAGGTTTTCTAATTCTAAATTTTGTATACTAATAAAGATATTTAAGAGCACTCGGTAGACATCCGCGCTTTATATTTACGATAGCTATGTATATACCCATTACATTTGAAGAGAATTTAAATTTTGGCTCCTACCATTCTTTCCTTTCCAACTTCCTTGTCAACGTTCGTATTTGAGGGTTTGAGTTTTCCTTTTACCGTCTACTTACTAGTACTCCTCTTCTTGTAAAGATATGTAAGATGAAGCCAGTATAGACCCTTTGTTTGCATACATCAACTGTCCTTAGTTAAGATATTTTTAAGAGAATGTTTAATTACCACATTTGCGATGCCACACAGATATGTAAGTAATGTACGGGTTATTCCAACAAAATTTAAATTAAAACATTTTTTTGGGCTCTTTAATGCAAAATATTAGACAAATATTTTTTATTTCGAATCAATATGAAAGTTGTATAGTTATGTATAAAAAATACATTTGCATATACGAATATATATATGTATATATACATATATTTTTATCAACAAGGGCAATATGATTTTATTTCAGATAAGGATGAAAGCAAACATCAATATAAAATATATGAATTATTTATTTAGTGTTCTTAGACATTTTTCTTTATATTGTACCATAAAACATCAATTTATTTAACTTCAACTTTAATTAAAAAATTTTACAGTAAATTACTTCCTAAGCCTGTTTAAACTAAAACTCAAAATGTTTAAATGAGTATGTCATTACACTATAAAGGCATCAGTAAAAAATTACAGACAAATAGAAATGTTAAAGCCAATTCAGTTGAGAATAAAAATACGCTATTCATTGAAACTTCTCTGCCTGTAATTTAAAATGTAATTCTTTCCAAATAAGCTTGGTCGGCTTTACAAATGCCAGTTATTACCGCCTCGACAGACTCATAAAAAAATGACTGTCGAAATACTGGCATTGTAGAGTATAGAGTACAAAAGAAGGATGAAAATGTTCATTATCACAGCTGAAGAAAATTAGCATACTAAAGTCAGTGCACAAAGGAATATACATATTTACAGAACTATATATGGTAAATAGAATGCAGACATAAATTTTAGGTGGGTAAACTTAACTATAGAGTTGCAATTTGAAAACGAAGTTGGAGTTCAAAGCGTTCCGAGAGCAATTCAGCCCACTGTAAGTCTTTGGAAACTGCTCAAAAGTGAACATCCCGTGAAAAGTAATGACTTGATTTAAAGTAGGCAGAAACAGTTGAAGTTCCTCAAACTTGAATTAATTTAAAATTTAGATCGCAATTGAGTAATATCAGTCGGCGATTCTTGAAAACAATGATTACTTGAATGGTGTGTATGGTGAATTAATTTATGAAGCTTCAACGTGGTAGGTTGGGTGTTTATGGTAATGTAAGATTCTAAGATCTCGTATTGGCAGCCCGTCGATTGAAGATGCGCGAGGTAGCTGAGATAGCAGATATTTCAAAAGACCTTACACTGAAAAACACACTATTAATTTCTGGAATTCACAAGGTGTGATCTACCCGTACACAAGTCGTGATAAAGTGTATTGCAGGGCAGATATTTCAATCGAATGAACAGGTCGTTGGTTCAAGTGATTCATCTTCTAAGGAGACTACTGAGAAAAAATGGCTATTTTATGGAAAGTTTTCATTTCTATTTTGTAATTTAAACTATCGGACCTCCCCGTATGTAGTCAACATTCTTTTTTTGATAAATAAACTAACGAAAAGAACATACAAATCCAATTTGTGCAAACATTTAAAATTTTAGTGGTTTTCTTTAAAATCAATATTTTGTTGTATTTTATTTTGCGATTTCCGTCTAACTTTCGGTTTGACGGCATACAAATATGCTACAACTATCGTACAACGGGTGTAGGTGTGCTGCTCCGTGGTGCCAACCGCACAGAGAGCAATAAAACTAAGCCACAAAGTTACACTATAGACACACATCCATATGTATGTATGAATTTATGTAGATACTAGGCAAAAATTGTAATTTTCCTAGGATATCGTATACAAATTTGCTTTTCCGCAGAGAATTAAGGTCAAATATTGTAATAACTGGATTTCTTTAAAATATATTATTCAAAATGGTAAATAAATATTTCGAATTTTGGCTGAAATACAGGCAATATGAGTGCATCAGTCCGCGCGTGCTCTCTATTCTCGTAAAGCAAATTTCGTTACAGCTTCTTTTAGTTGGTTAGTTAATCGGATCGAATACTTTTTTCACTGGACCTCCATCAGCCATCCTCACAACATGACCAAACTAACGTTGCCACTGGATAATGTCAATGTTTTCGTACAGTTCATACAGCTCTTCGCTTGGTCGGATAAGATAGTTGTCGCCAACACCCAATGTACCAAATAAGTTGCGTAGGACGAATACCAGAAGTGACATCGCCCGTGACTTTGAGCCATACAAAAGCACAGGTATTTTAAGTAATCGAGGGAGGATTCCACGTTAAGGGATCGTCTCAGTGTGAAATTTTCGAAATTTTTTTTTGTTTTGTTGCGTTATCGGATAGTATACACTATAGTAAACATTCTCTCAAATTTTTTAATCGAAATTCAAATTATTTCGGTCGCTACAGCGTTCTTGTAGAAAGAGAACGGAGCGAGAGTAAATGCTTTTTCTCATAATGGTGTTTTTCAAAACGGTTTCCACTCTCAAAGGAAGAGAGTTTTAAAAAATCTTGGAGAGAACATTTTTAATGTCATTCTTTATCGCGCTATGGGAACATTTGTTTTTTTTAATCTTCTAATTTTTTTCTACGAAAAGCTATCAAAAAGTGGCCAAATTCGTTTCTTTTGTTCAATTGCAAAAAAAAAACAAAAAAATGATAAAATTTCCATAGCGCGATAGCCATTTTCCTACAGACTAATAATTTGAAAATCTTTTTGTTTTAGATCAAAATTCCGTTCCAAATCTTGAACATCGTACAGCATCTTTTTTTCGTGTAATTTCAACAATTTATTTACCTATTTTATACACGATAAATAAACATAAAAAAATCATTTTGTATTCGTCATGAATGTTTTTATTTATAAAAAATTTCAACATCGGTGATTTTCGTAGGGTCACACTGAGACGATCCCTTAATTACTTACTGGGCCAATTATTATCCATATCTGAAGTTTCAAGCTGACATCTTGACTGCTGCGTAAAAACAGTTCTCAGTGACTAACTCAATCCTTTCACATTTCCACTAGCAGCTAGCAGATAATTCATAGTAGTCCTTACAGCTACCAGGCCCAGTTTGGAAGATTGACTATCGATGGTCGAAAAAGCTTCGACAGCATTCTTCTTGCTACGCCCAATTAGAGCATAGACAAGCAAAAGAAAAGCAGGCAAGTTTTGGACTGTATATTTTCCTTCGTCGGGACGTGGACGCAAATTACGTTGGTGTTGTAGAATTGTTCCTTGAGGGGAAAAATTGTTAATATTTCGTACCCTTGGGTGAATCGTTATAAAATGTGACGGAATCCTTTGCTAACCGCAATTAAGTATGACAGCTGTAGTACAAGTTGCCCCGTCCATCTCATGGCGGTAATATTAGCTCTATATTCAACGAATACTTGCGCCTGTGTGGTCTGGCAGTGAACGAGGGCAAGACAAAATCAGGAGATCATCAAACAAACAGTCGTCACACTCGCGACTTGGCTCTCACGTCACTGTTGACAGTCATAACTTTGAAGTTGTAGATAATTTCGTCTACTTAGGAACCAGTATTAACACCACTAACAATGTCAGCCTGGAAATCGAACGCAGGATTACTCTTGCCAACAGGTGCTACTTCGGACTGAGTAGGCAATTGAAAAGTAAAATCCTCTCTCGAGGAACAAAAGGCAAACTCTATAGTCGCTCACGTCCTACTATGTGGTGCAGAGGCTTCGACGATCACAACATCCGATGAGTCGACGTTACGAGTTTTCTAGCGAAAAGTTCTGCAAAGGATTTATGGTCCTTTGCGCATTGGCCACGGCGAATATCGCATTCGATGGAACGATGAGCTGTACGAGATATTCGAAGACATTGACAAAGTTCAGCGAATTAAAAGACAGCGGCTACGCTGGCTAGGTCATGTTGTCGGAATGGACGAAAACACTCCAGCTCTGAAATTATTCGACGCAGTACTCGCCGGGGGAAGCAGAGGAAGAGGAAGACCTCCACTCCGTTGGAAGGACCAAGTGGAAAAGGACCTGGCTTCACTTGGGATATCTGATTGGCGCCACGTAGCGAAATGAAGAAACGACTGGCGCGCTGTTGTTGACTCGGCTATAATCGCTTAAGCGGTGTCTACGCCAGTAAAGAAGAAGAAGACTTGCGCCTGTTGGATAGAGGTACTTTCTCTATAGAGGGTTCGGACATTCGAGGTTCATATTCCTAAATGGTAGCCCTTTCGTTTGCGATCATCGTCAACGAATAGTTTCATTGCCGAGGAGTCTTGGTGGCCCATAATTGGATTTGGTTAAATATGGTGGGTACAAGGTCTTACCACAAGCCAAATTCAATGTTCAGAGGATTGGATGCCAGATACCTTGTGGCATGGAGACTTTGTGACAACTTGGACTAAGTACGGTCACGATCAGTCACTTTTTATTGTATTCTTGCTCCGAACAGTCAAAATAATAAAAACACAGGAAAACACAAGTAATCGGAAATATGTCTATGTGCCCAGTAAAAAGCTCGGCTAAATAAGTTTTAAATTTTATATTATAAAACCCATAAATTTAGCCACATGTGCATTATGTGTATATTTTTTTAAGCGAAAATCACTATAAAACTGTAAAGTGTCGTCAAAAACAAAATACATTCCAATCATTTGATTAAAATATTTGTGTAAAAGCAATTACACAAACATGGTGAGCAATTATCTCTTACACAGCTAGAGCTTATGAGCAATTAATTGAAAATATTTCAAATAAAATTTTTTTTTAAATAATTATGAAAAGTTCTTCAACGGCCCGCGCAAAAATGTTTACAGCAGCGCTTTAATAACCTGTCACTCCGCTAACATTCCACATAAAACTAAAAAGAATGCTAAATAGTTTGAAATAAGTGTTTGATGCTTGTGTTTATTAATATTTTTGTTTTTTTGAAAAATCCATCACCTCATATGATATTCTGCCACCAACTATAATATTTATCAAAAATATCAAATCAGCGTGATATCTGTTTGATTGCTTTTGTAATGATTCTGCTGGATTTTTTATCGACTATTTATTTTCAAATAACTTAAATTATTTTATAGTAGTCACTACAATCCCTCATTTTGCGATAAATATTGATTTTTTCGCGTTTTGTCAATAAGCTTATACGCAGGCTGCCTTTTATATTTCGGAATTTACAATCTGGAAACTCAAAAGTTTATCGTCAAATTTGAGATTTTTGATATTATGCATACTCAGAACATTTGGACATACAACCACTATTTGTATTTGTATTGCTGTGTATTTTCGTGGTGCAAAAACCAAGAGTTGTGGGCCCATAATTTCTGCCTTTTTTACGAATACCTTTGCCAGTAATAATACTTTTCATGATATCCTGGAAGTCGAAAAGAATTGTTGCACAGACGTTAACGCGACGCTGATTTTTGTACAAACTTAGTCATTTTGGAACCAATCGTGCTTTCACTATTTTTAGGCCCAAATGATCTTTCAAAATGATTTTTTTTTTATGCTTTCGAACTTTCAACGATGTCAGTAAGATCTCTGACTGTTAATGCTCGATTCTCAAGCACCAATTCTTTTGTTTTATTGACGCGCTGACTTTGATGTTGATGGCCATTCTGGAAGTGGAGCGTCGTCATTGCGTCCCCGATTTTCTTTGTACTAATCAAAAAACAATTATCAGTAGGCGTTTTCCAACATTCTGAACGTTTCAGCACCAAAAATTTTATTGCGCACATAAAATGTAATGGAACTTCTTTCTTGAATAATTTCACTTATAGTATATAAAAGTCGCCGAATACACTTTGTGTACTTCAGAAAGATAAACGTATACTAAACATTAATAATTATTTTGATTTATCATTCAACACAGATGACAGTCATACCAATGTAAAAAAAAAATTTCGAAGAATTGGTTTTCGTTACTATATTTTGCCCACAGTAGTAGATCTTAATAGAGACTGCTTTAAAAACCAATAAAGATTTTCGATTAATAATCATTGCTTTTATTCCTGAAATGTAAAAGGCAACCTACGTAAACATATTTACTAAGCCTGTTTATTCATAAATAGCGTTATAAAGGGTGCTTTATAAAGTTATAGCGTTTCCTAGAAAGATAGCTGTTAAGCAAGCTGCCAAAATATACATGCAAAAATTTACATTATAAAAAACATTTAAGAACTATGTAAATATTCTTGCCCAGCTTATTAGTTGTAGTACGAAAAAATTCGGAAGAAAAAAATTGCTTTTTCAATAACTGTTCTGTTTGTTATTTAAATAAAAGTTTCTTACCTCTAAAAATACCGCGTATATTGATACAATTCGAGCCAGCTTCACAAATAGTCTTACACAAGCATGTTTGTCTATACTACATAACTATATTTATCTCTGTATTTATTTATGACATAAATGTAAATGTATTCGAATTGAAATTTGTCAATTAATTGCTGTATTTGCTTGAGTGTATTCGCTTGCGGCACCTCATTACTAAACATATTCGCTTCATGTTTGATTTGGCCTAATAGTTTAGGCAATTTAGTAATTTCACAATAAATAGAAATTCACAACAACTAATCGCATGTATTACAAATATGATCTCTGGTCAATTAAGTAATGATTGTGTGAATACTTAACTGGTATTCAAGGCATGCCGTGTTCAGTAACTTGACCTATAGTATAGCGTGTGGGATGGAGTTCAAAGCATAGAACGTGCAGAAGTATCTGCAAAAGATATCATGAAAAACGCTTACTCGATTTGATGAAATCTTTTACGTAAACTTAAGAGTTTTCTGTTTGATTTCCGATGAGTAGCACCGGAGTTTTGAGTCTAAATGGGATCACATATTTTTATCTCACAATTTATGTTTAATTAAAAGCAAGTACTTTCGGAAATATTAAAACATGATCAACATCATCAAATAAAATATTTGGGTCAAACAATTCCGTCATTCGATTTATTGATTTTCCGTGTGATATATCCACTATAATATATCCAGTGTTGAGACATATCTTCTAATACCAGTTCACTATAAATTGAGTTATTATTTCAATATTTATCACTGTGTCATTGTGCCAAATTCAATGGAGCCAATATGACAACTGTGCCTCTCGATAATATTGGTTGATAGGGTTGATAACCCTATTTCTTCGACTATCTTGGAACCAGTATCAACACCAAAAACAATGTTGAAATCCAAAGCAGAATAACTCTTGCCAACAGGTGATACTTCCTGTTACAGGGCGCAGAGGCATAGACGATGACAACATCTGATCTGAGTCAACGTTACGAGAGAAAGGTTCTGCAGAAGATGTATGGTTCTTTGCGCATTGCTCTTGGCAATTATCACATTCGATGGAACGATGACCTTTTTGAGATATACGACGACATTGACATATTATAGTTCAGCGAATTAAGAGACAGCGGCTACGCTGGCTAAGTCATGTCGTCCGTATGGATGAAAACACTCCAGATCTGAAAGTACTCGACGCAGTACCCGCCGAGGGAAGCAGAGGAAGAGGAAGACCTCCGCTCCGTTGGAAAGATCAGGTGGAGAAGGACCTGGCTTCGCTTTGAATCTGTAAATGGCGTTACGCAGCCAAAAGAAGAAACGACTGGCGCGCTGTTGTTAACTCGGCTATAACAGCGTAAGCGGTGTTTACGCCGGTAAAGAAGAAGAATTCTTCATCGTCCAAGTTTGATATACTTGTATGTATTATAAATAAAAATTGAAATCAGATATTAAATATAACTTTCTATTGGGTGGAGCGATGCACAGCGAGACATGTAAATGTCTGTGAACCGATATTATTTTATATATTAATAAATGTTAAGTCGAAGCTGTCGTGCATAATTGCCTACTTCAGAGGTAATAAATGCATAATTAGTAATTAAGACGCAAGTTAACTTCGGAAAATAACTCATTTACAACCCGCCGCCTTTCAGCAATATGCATTTTACGAATCAATGTGTTCAAATAAGCATATATACTTATGTATACTTAAATACATAAAAATAACATGTGCGCTGATATACTATATAATATTTTGTATAACCGCTTAATTACATGTGATTATTAGAAGATATTTTTCATCTTGTAGGCATGTCAATATTAATACTTTGCCCTTACAATTGATGAAAGATGTCGAATGGGAATTGGGATGTTATAAGCAAAATTTCAATGTAACTAATTTTGTTTAATTTTAGATATGGGAAATAAATACTGGTAAAAACTAGAAAGATAAGACGGAGACCAAAATATGTAACTGAGCAATTTGATGAGTTTAGTCGATTTAGCCACGTCCGTTTGTCTATATAAGCGCTTATTAATTGCTCAGTTATTGAGATATAGATCAGAAATTTTTTGCATTTTGCATCTTTTCCTCACCAATTGGTTGCTTATTTGTCGGAACGGCCGATATTCGACCACTATACCATATAGCGCCCATACAAACTGAGCTATTAAAATCAAGATAGATTACTTTGTATTCTCTTTTAATAGAGGGTGTTACAGCGTTGGAGCAGCCGAAAATAGGAAATTAAATATTGAATAAATTTGTATTGGAAATATAGCGCGTCGTTTTCTTCTTCCTTTAACTTTTTCTTAACCTGGTGGGTGTTTTGTGAACAAATGGAGGTGAGTTCTTCGTTAATAAAGTGAACCATGTGATCCATCAACCATATGGTCGCAAATGTAGTTGATCGAATCTTTTTTCATACAAATTTATAGTTTGAATCTTTCGTAAATACTGATTCCCCTTTGAATGACTATCTAGATTTCTATGTATAAATGCATCCAACAAACTCTGAAAGCAGGATAAGTTTTGGCGTCCTCAAGTGTATGAAGGACTTCCCGGCTTATGTAAAACCAGTAAACCAATTCTTTTCACGAGCTGGGATCGCCCGTAATTTATCTTTCCCTTAATTTTTTCTATTTGATCTTTCGTTTTCGATGAGTTTCATTCAACTATAATTTTTTTTATGAAATTATCTATCTTGGTATATAAAGTAGCTTTTTGTTTTACAAGCAGCCTTCGAGTGATTAAAACTTATATAAAGGTAATATGAGTTACTTAATTGGTTAAATCAAAAGTATGGGATTCTCTCCAATTCTTGAAATTATGTAAAGTATTAAATTACTTGAGTACAAAAATATAACTTTATAACATAAACCCAAGGGAAACAAATTTGGGAAAAGCTTAGTAATTAATAATAGTAAGCGCTACAAATAAGTGATTTTTATCAAGAAATTTACTCGTCAATAGGTCATTCATCAAGCCGATAATAAATCCGATGATAAATCGACTAGCTGGTTGGAACAGAACTGCAAAATTTGTCCTAATCATCGTCCTAATAAGTTACATTTATGGTCTTCTTATATTCGAGTTCATTGAAGTCGTACAATTTTCCAACTAATAAACTCAGAATATTTGTCGTTCCACTAGATTTTAGATACACATTTGAAATAAAAGTTCTATATTCATTAAGAATATTCTCTATAACACCAAGCTGTTTATTTGTGTGCTCAACGGAATTATTTGGGGTCAAGTGCAAGTTTGTCTAGCAGAATATACAACAAAATAATTGTCGCCTTTCGTTCGGAATCCGCCTTTTCACACAATTTTCGCGTTAAATGACGGGTTACACCTTAGTGTGCCGATACAGTGAATTCACACATTCACACTTACTTAAATGCCATATACTGTGTGTTTCAGTTTAAGCCCATTTTACTTTACGGTTGCTCCTTTTCGGCGTGATTTACAGACTTTTCCCAAGTGTGTCATTTCGTATATGAGTATGTTGTTGCCTCAGTTGCTCCGTTGCTTTGACTCTTACTTTCGCATATATATTCACTTAAAGTGTTGTTACTGTTGTTGTTGTTGCTTTCGCGTCTGTCGTTCAACACATTTTTGCAAGTGACGTACTGCTCGTGGCAGGACCCCAGCTAGCTCTCTACTGACAATTTTGTAACTTTAATTTTTTCCCAGCTTAAATCCCTTCGGCAATTCCAAAGAGACTGATTGTGTGATGTGTTGTTGTTGTTTTATGTCAACGTTGTCCATCACATATATTTGTTAAAGATTAAGCTTCTTAACAGTTTTCGATTTCTTTATATCCTGTTGCTTTTTCATACACTTTTAAATTTATGGCTTTGCGGCCTTACAGACACTATTATATATATTCTACTATGTATGTGTGTCTATCGAATATTCTCTATATTGGATTGGCCTTTAAGCTTCAATTCTTACAAGTGGCTGCACCACAGATAATATGCTCATAAGCAGGTGTGTATGGCTGTATATCCTTCCTTGTGTTTCGGGCATTAAATTTTTATTGTAGCCTGATGTAGTTATCGGCTTATTTATATCATATTAAGAGCGTATTTTACGGTGATTTTCCGCAATAAAATAGAATTTTAAAGGAAATTCAACTTTGCTAATGATGATTGCTCTTTTACTAGCTCTAATTATACCCTGAACAGGGTATATTAAGTTTGTCACGAAGCTTGTAACATCCAGAAGGAAGCGTCGGAGACCCTATGAAGTATATATATAAATGATCAGTATGTTGAGCTGACCCGATTTAGACATGTCTGTCTGTCTGTATATATAAAAACTAGTCCCTCAGTTTTTAAGATATCGTTTTGAAATTTTGCAAACGCCATTTTCTCTTCAAGAAGCTGCTCATTTGTCGGAATGGCCGATATCGGAACACTATAACATATAGTTGCCATACAAACTGAACGATCGGAACCAAATACTTGTATGGAAAACTTTCACATTTGACAAGATATACTCGTATTCACGAAATTTGGTATAGATTATTTTCTAGAGCGACGAAGAAATTGTTTAGATGGGTTAACTATAGCATATAGTTGCCATACACACCGAACGATCGGAATCAAGGGCTTGTATGTAAAACAATAGCATTTGACGAAATTGGACATCGATTATTGCTTCAGATAATAACATAATCTCCGGAAAAATTGTTGAGATCGGATTACTATAGCACGTAGCTTCCATACAGACTGGACACATAGTTACTAAAAGAAATGCACCTGTGAAGGTTATATTAGCTTCGGTGCAGCCAAAGTTAACGATTTTTCTTGGTTTTTGGTTTGTTTATGTGTTTTTAGATATATTTGTTCGCTATTGAAAATTTATCTTTTTTAATAGCATAGTGAGAACATTAAATACAAGTCTATTTGGAATATCATTGCTCTTTGGACAAATTTAAGCCAATATTAAGTACTCCATTTGAGAAAATTATACCGAAAACACTTTATTAGTTGTCTCAGTTGTACTACGTAGAGATGATGATTTTTTTTAGCAGAGCCTTTGTAACAGGCGATCCAATTCCTAAATGCCATTCTTCAAATGAACAAGTGCGTTGATACAGAGGGGGGCTATTTAATGTTGTGCCGCAGTATAGATCATATTTATTAGTTAAAGCGTTAGCAAAAACAAAATATCCCAGATAATAACATACGAACATACATATGCACATCCATTGAGTGTTTTACTTAAAAACAACTCCATGTGATGTAAAAATACACACATACTCATATATTTAATTAGACAAGATAGATCCCAAAACTGTATATAGTTTAAGCGAGGAAAATACTGAAATAAATCAAAAAGAAATAGTTCTCACTAGTAGACGTGTTTATCAATTTTAAATCTCCACCAGAGGTAAGACAAAAATGGATAGTTCGTCACCAAACTAAAGATATGCTGTTCGAGCCGGATATCAAACTCTAGCCAACTAGTCTTGTATAAAGACTAAAGACTAAAGACTTTAGATTTTTTTTATTAAATGAAGCTTAAAATCTCACCTTTCCAACACTATATGCGATTGGTAACATTGGGGATATACGATTGCAACGACATCTATTGACAAAATAAGAAAATACTTTTTAGATTACCCACTTTCTTAACTTTGATGCCCAAAGTTAAGCTTCCGAGTATGTGTTAAGCATTAAATGGTGATCATGGAATGTTTGCGAGTGAACCAAGATTTTCCGGACCCAACAGTGCTTCTAATATTCCATTCGTCGAAATATTTATTTTCTGGGTTGACGTGACTGTCAATGACATCTGTACCAAATGTCAATCGAAATAATGATTAGTCATTAGTATACGCTTGTTTTCTAAAGTACATAAAGTGCGTTCGGCGATTTTTATGAAATTATTCAACAACGAAGTTACATTCAATTCTTTGTGCGGAGTCCACTTTTTGGTGCTGAAACGTTCAGAATGTTGGAAAGGACCTTCGGTGATAACTGTTCCTCGCAAGCAAGTGTTTTTGACTGTCACAAATTATTCAAAGAGAGTCGAGAACGCTTTGACGATGAAGCAAGTTGAGAACGGCCATCAACATCAGATGATGATCAACACATCAATAAACTAAAGGAACTGGGTCTAAGAAAAGTGAAAGCACGATCAAAATTACTAAGTTTTTTCGATGAGTCTTGGATATATGCTTACCACCCGAAAACAGACGATTAATCGGCTGTGGCAAGCGTGAGCTGAAGCCGATAAAATCACGACAAAGCGAGTCAAAAATCAAGATATGATGCACTCCGAATTCTTTCCGACCGGCCAAACTGTCAACAATGAGTACTATTTGAGAGTTACGCGTCATTTGCGCAAAGCTATTCCTAAAAGAAACCAGAATTATGGGCTGACAGCTCTTGGTTTTTGCACCACGATAATAAAGAGACTTTAATCAAAATTGCTTAATTCTCGGATTTTATTTTTCTTGAACTTGCTGCATCTCTATTTCTAATTGTATAGGGTTTCAATTTTTCCTGACAATGGCATTTCTCTGTATATGAAATGGGTTGAATCGGATCAATATCAAGATTTTCGAATTTCCCAATGACTTTATACTGGATACGTCGGCCAATATTTTAATTATCTCAATGAAAATTACAGAACATTTTTTACCCACAACAGCATATCTTTGTGCCTAAATAAGATACAATTGTACTAAAACTTGACCTAGCTCCCATATGAGGATTTCTGAACATCCGACTGACTTTGCTCTATATGATTGGTGATTTTATGTGAAATATCTTAATGAAATGCTGGGGCAAATTTATTAGTATGTGGCATATTCATTGTATGTAGTATCGGCAAAAATAGATAATATCGGGTCGATATTACTCCAACTTCCATTTTCTACGTATAATGATTTTCGTTTTTCTAATAAATCTTACGTTGAATTTGTCGGTCTGTGTATGAGTTATAGTTAGATTGCAATCCTCTGATTGAAGTTTTACAACTTTAGGAATTTCGGTTGCACTCGAACTTACTTCTTTCTTGTTCTTACTTGTTTAAAATATATATAAATATATATGAAATTTTATTAAGTAATCTGCGTTGGAATTTCAAATTTAACACAAAAACAGTAGTTTTCCAAGAAAATGTCAACCGATTGTGTTCTAGGAAAACTTCACGTGCTCGCAGCTTGTTTTATTTTTTTGTACAGAGCGACTGTTGTTCGGAATCAAGTTCGGATTGGCATCGGTCGTTGAAAGTAAATTTGTATATTGTGAATGGATTTGCGTACTTGTGAATAGATGGGACGAGACCATTAGCAATATTCGCAAAATTACTGAACCATTTATGGGGTGCGGACGAAATATAACCACCGACAGAGCCTTGGCTTTGTGCTTACTTTCATAATCAGCACTCTAAACACACCAAAAATTTAGAAATTTGTTAATGGTTTCAAAATTAAAGCGAAAACTTAGATTTTTATCTAGATTATAATTATAAAAGTTTTACTCACCTATGATTGGCATGTAAGTTGTCATTCGAATCGATAAAATAAATACAATTTGTTGTTTTCCTTTGTACATTGAGTGACTTGCTTTATTTTATTTCTTAACTTATTGCTTTATAAAGGTGATGGTGTATACATTAAAGGTGTATATAGTAATCCTAGATTGTACATTGAGACCATAAAATATTTCGTTTGAAATTCGCATTTTTGCTTTCCTCTACATTTTTTTAATTGTGTGTTCCAGTTTTTACATCAAAGATTTAATATTTCACTAACTGTTATATATTAGAATCCGATTGAGCAATTTATATGTGTTGTTTATAAATATTAAATCACCTATTTTTACTTTTCGTTAAATATTGCTTCCTCATACCGTAGTTGGCTCATAAAGAGCCCTTAATGGTGTAAAATATTGCAAATTTAAGGGTCTACTTATTCCTAAGTATTACTACCGAAATTTATATATAATTTGACAAATATAGCTAAGATTGTTTTGGTATTTCTATTCTTACACAAATAGGTTAATCTATGTAAACCATGAGCATCCTTCTAATGCTCATGTTTAGTATATTGCTTATGCTAGCATTCGTAAATATGGAGGGAAAGTTTTTATACCTAGGGGGTCGAAAAGAGATACATCACATTTATGAATTTATTCGATTGCTCAGAATGATATTGGTAATAGTGCACTTCAAATTGAAGTTTTATGTATAATTTCCTATAATTTATGTTTCCAGAGTTTCAACGAATATATTTTTATACCAGAACTCAGGATTTTCACTAAATTTGCCTACACGCTTACGAATAAAAAATTTAATTCTTCTATAAGGACAATTTTTCGGTTTTACAGGTTATCAAACGTACGGCTGTGTAAGGTACATACATATTTCATAAACATTTTTTTTAGATAATTAGCCAGTGCAAACCCTTACCAACCATGCCATGACTTGTGAAATTTCCATTGGGCTGTTTGTCTTTGAAGTAAATACAAATTTTTGATACTTTGCGGGTATTCTACTGAATCTCGGTAGGTCCGATTAAGCAACAAACACTGTAAAATGATTGTGTGCTTGAAATGTATTGCTTGTTCTTCTTAAAGATTTGTTGAAGAAGCAATGTTAATCAGTTATTTACTTTATATAAAAAATACATATATATATATTATATATTATATATGTATTTATATTAGGGTGATTCAAAAAAAATTTTGTTTTTCCTAGACACCTCTAAGAAAGCCTCTCCAAGCATGAATTCTTAATTGAAATAGGTAGGTCCTCCTACATACAGTTTTCTATGTTTTCTTATTATCAGATAGAAAAATTTATATTTCGCTTCCAACTACTGGAAATATCTTGTTCCTTAGATTTTGTCGGAAATTGAATGCTCTACAAAAAAGGTCTCCATGATTTCTAGGAACCTATTTTTCAGAGTACCAAATGAAAAAAAATTTATTTCCACCTTAATATGCATTAATGTTTGACGATGAATATCTCGTAAACGCTTAACTTAATCGAAAAATCATACGAGACCACTTTTATAGATCAGTAAATTTCCTACAGAACTATGAGTTTCAATATTCATAATATTTTTTTTTTCAATGAGTTATAAAATTCATAAAAAAAAAAAATTTCCCAAAAATAATCAAACTTTAACTGTTAATATCTATTAAACAGTTGGGTTTACGAAAAAATCATAAGATACATTTTTTGTAGAGCATTCAATTTCCGACAAAATCTAAGGAAATCATGAAAAAATAGAACACTGTATGTAGGAGGATCTTCCCGTGACAATTAAGAACTCATGCTTGGAGAGGCTTTCTTAGAGGTGTTTTTCCGAGTACCAAACAAAAAAAAATGTTTTTGAACCACCCTAATATATATAGCATATACATATATGATCGTTTTTGAGTTTTCATACTCAATATACAACTAGTAATTTTTTCCTACCTAATTTTCAGTTAACTGGCGCTGTTGAGTTCTTAAATATTTTTTATCACTAAAGGGTCGCTACTTAGAATAGTTTCTAGATTTCATTAAAATGGTATTTTCCTATTACTTATCTAGTTATTTACAAATGTAGATTCTAAAGGATTGTCTGTGTAAAAGTATCAGGTAGAAAATGTGAAATAATGTCAATTGTTATCGGGCATTATTTACTATAAACTGAAACTGTAATAATTATTTTACCCTAAAGGGGAAATTGACGACTGTTCGGAGTTTTATTTCGTACACTACTTTAGAATGCTCACCTCTTTCATTTCATTATTAACCAGTAGGCTGGTCACCTGTTTAAAATATGAGGCTATCAAATATAAAAAAATTAAACTAAGGGTTTCATTTGCTAATAATGCTAATCCATGGGTTTTGTAATTTCAATTTCGATAATATCCTCAACTTCGCCCGATGTCGGTGTACTACTTTTTTCGCTTGGTGTCACACTGAGTGATAACTTTGATTCGGTAGTGACTTCCATAGATTTCCAAGCTCCGGCACCAGTTGCACGACCCAATGGTATACGTTCCTGCAACGCTATGCTACTGCGATCATCAGCCTCCTCCAATGCGCCCAGACTGCTGGTGGGCACTACGCGATGAGGAAAACGTGGAGAGCAACGCACTCGCTCACGCATAGAGGGTTGTGGTTCTACAGTGGACGGTCGCCGATTAGCAGGCAGTTGGAAATTCACTTTAGTCTCGTGTACTTTGGTATAACGCGCTACACCGATGCGTTCCAATTCGCTTTCGTCGAGTGGCAGTATCAAACCCATGTGGGTAGGCTCTTCTGGAGTTTCTGCTGATATTGTTGGTATTTGCAAAAAATTGGGGTCGGGCGTAGCAACGTCCAAATGTGTACCACTCTTAGCAAATGACAATCGCTTCATTGCTTTAAGCGGCGCTTCATTAGACCCGTTCGAACCTTCATCATTACGGTTTGACTGATTGTAGATGGCATTACAAGAGGCTGCTTGCGTGGTGGGAACGTGACGCGTGAAGAGTCCCATATGTGACTTAAATGCAGCACGCAAACTCTTTTGCTCGCCAAGGCTACAACTGGAACCCTTGTTACTTGAGGTTGTACGTGAAAATATCCCACGTAGGCGATTGATTATTCCTGTTTTGGTTTCTGTCGCTTGTCGGTGGGCAATGCGTAAATTGTATAGGTCTTGTTCGGCCAGACAGGTCGCAGCGCTCTTACGGTCTTCCAGCTGTGGCTGGGAGGCGAACGCAATAGAACGACGCATAGAAAGTTGCATGTATTCAGCGGAGGGCCAACTGGCACGCGGTATCACCGGTGGTAAAACAGATAGTAAAAGGTTGGGCAGGATGCCAGATATGCTGGGTGCGCGTGATTTATTATTACTTGGTGGCAAGGCAGGAAAAACCGGAGGGAAAGTTGGTGACGATGGATGCATAAATATAGAAGTGTCACTGGTAACTGTTAACTCAGGCTGTCCGAATAAAATTGTGCATATAAAGGAAAAAAGTAAGTACTGTATGAAGGCGAAAGGATCTTTCAAATAACATTTTGTTAAAGTTTTGGGATAAGTGCTTTTATAGAAGTACAAAATTACAGTTATAATTAATTTCTTATGCTCACCCTTTGTTGTCCTGCTACTAATGAGGAAGAAGATGTAGCCGATGACGCAGTGCCAAATTCAAGCATACGTTCAAGCTTTCGTATCTCTTGATCTAGTGCGGCTATTTCTTTCTTGTAGACGCGATTTTGCACCTCTACGCGGTATTGCAGCTCGCGCCTATCGTCTATAACAAATCGTCGCGTGTTGCACTCCATCTTTAAACCCATGCTGTGGATCACTGGATCTACAATAACATCTAAACACAAAAATCGTTATGCGATTTTGCGAATTGTTCTTAGAGCTAGTCTCTTCTATACTTTGGAAACTCAAATTATATTAAGTTATCAAATTAAAACTGTTTATTATTTATTATAATCGAGAACTCGAAACATTTATTCTAGACATCCTTGAAACTAAATTCTTTCGTATTATAAACAGTTATTTAAACTACTTTCTACTTAATACTTACTTCGTCCCCAAATATCGTGAAGTTTCGGTATAAATGACAAACACAATGTTGCCGTTGTTGATGCCAGTATCAGTGATGTTATAGTTATGAACGCTAGCGTCACTCGTTCTGAAATCAAGTTGGCTAAAACCACAACTATGGCGCTTGTAATTACTACTAGATACACAGATACACCAATGTATTGCGAATCGTTGAGTGCAGGTATGGTCACATGACGCGTTTCCCAAGCCATATACACGCCAACCACAAGCAACAGGCCTTTGTAGGCATATAAAGCGCCAAGCCAACCTTGAGTGTGTTGCGAGCGACAGACTTCGACCTGGTTTGATATTAAGTTACAATTTTTATATGCTTTATCATGTTTTTGGCTAATAATAAACTGTATAATAAATAATATTAATAAATTATTTGTCAGTAAGATATTTATTCCACCCAACTCTATCAACCCCAAGTTTGCACCGACGTTCGTAAATCCCAAAAGAGAATGTCAGATATCCTATAAAATATTTACATGTATAAATGATCAGTGTGACGCGCTGTGTCGTTTTAGCCGTTTTGTATATATGCGAACTAGTCCTTCGGTTTTTGAGATAGCAATCTGAAATTTTGCACCCATTATTTCTTCACCAAGGAACTTCTCAGTTGCTGGAACTGTCCATATTAGACCACTGTAGCATATAGCTGTAATACAAACTGAACGACAGAGACATCAAATTTTACGGCCGAGTTGGTATGAGAGGGCTTTATGGGAGCCGGTGTAAAAATTGGACGATGGACATGGCACGCCCACCATTAGGGTCACATATCTCGGGACCCGCAAAATAGATTTCAACCAAACTAAATACTAAACAGTTGTCTAACATTTTTAAGCTACAGTGCAATAACGGGCGAAATCGGACTACATAAATTTTCCAAATTCAATAAAAACTGTTAAAGCCCAATAAATAAATATTAATAGAAAATTCAGGAATAATCCTTTCCTGATGGTATGTCTGTATGTCGAAAATTGGTTGAATTGAGTCAATACTTTCCTAAGCTCATATACTATACCTAACAACACGATTATACCAACCCAGTATGTAGATTAGTGAGATAATCTACTCAGCAACTTAAACTTTGTGTTTGAGTGTCGGCGGAACCATAGTATAAGATTTTTAAGCTGGTACATATTTATGTAAATAAGAAGAAGAGTAAGGCATTGAGGCACATTATCACAATTGATATGTCACCAGACCCCTGATGTTAAATGTAAATTTAAATTTTACAAACTCAAATACTAACATGCGTGTGTGTGCGACAAACATTTGCATAAATATGGTAAAATTATGTGGTTTACACATATAAACAACGTACATATGTATTAACTTTAAAAATTACCTGTGGCTGATAGACGACGCTTCGGTCAATGCTGCTGATTTCCAACGTCAAATTGTGTAAATGCCTCTCCATCGGATCGACGAATACCCAGAGGGTGACGAGGAGAGCGTCGACCACCAACAGTATACATACCAACATAATAAGTTGTGCGTCCTGTAGCATTTTGTCCTTGAATACACTGCCGGTGCGTGTGAAAATGCGGTGAACGCGATATGTTTTGGCAAACATCGAACCGAATGCCAGCGAAAAGCCAGCGCAGAGCAAATAAACACGTGCCTGTAAAGATGGGCGTGAGAAGAGAGAAATTAAGTAAAATGCTTGCGAAATCGAAAGAAAAACGAAAAAATTAAACAATACAAACAACGAATTGCCACAAATTTGTTGGCAGCGTCCCTCAAATTATGCAAATTAAAATTTGACATTGTCTGCGACACTTTCACTTTTGTCGGCGTGACTGCGTGTGTTTGTTTGTGGTGGCAAACAATTGTTGTGAATTGAGATATTCAGCTATGCAAATTAGGCCGATGGCGTGCCTTGCTGCTGCAGTTTTGCATAAAAAATTTATTAACATGAAAATAAATCTCCCGTATTGGGTCCAAAAATTTAAATCCGAATAAAATGCTTCATTTATGATTCAATAATAATAAATATTTTTTTTTTTTTGTTAAAATCTTTTTTGTGAGTAAACGCATGTGGTGTAGATATTTTTGATTCAAGATTTGGAAACGTTTCATTCTTTCAGTGTTTTTTTGTTTTTTGTTTTGTATTTCAAACATTTTTAGAACTTTAACAACGTTTGATATCACTACAACTAGTTTCAAAACTAACGAGCAGTTTGATTTGAATAATTTAAAAACAAATTAAATAGAAATTAATAGTAATATTCATACATAGAATAATTAATTCTTTATATTTTAGCTTCCAACTAAGCTATGTGGTTTTTTTCGACATAATCGACTAGAGCGGCATGTGTCTAAAAGAAGATTTCTCGCCTCCTCGTTCACATGTGCATTAAGCCTTTTGTAGTGGGCATCTGCCTGACTCCTTATTTCTTCGGCGACTGTATTCATCCTTAGGTCTCGATGAATATCCGCATTTCTGCAGTACCAGGGAGCATTTACAATGCCTCTTAGCACCTTGTTTTGAAAACGTTGTATAATATTAATACTGCCATCATTGGCACACCCCCACAGTTGCGCACCATATGACCATACCGGCTTGATTATTTGTTTATAAAGATGTAATTTGTTGTATATGGACAGGTTTGACCTTCGCCCAATTAGCCATTTCATTTTCGACAATTTCAGATTAAGTTCAATCCTTTTTATTTTAATATGCTCTTTCCAACGTAATCTAGCATCAAGCGTGATGCCAAGATATTTAGCTGCATTTGCGTATGGTATGCAGACATCTAGAATACTTACAGGTTGATAAGAGATTCATTTTTGTTTGTAAAATTTACATGAACCAATTTGCCACCGTTTAATTTTATTCTCCATTTTTTAGTCCAACTTACTACAGAGTTGATCGCATGGCAGGTTTAGCACAGCTTTTTCTGCTGTTTTTTCGACGCATAGGATTGCGGTGTCATCGGCAAAAGTGGCAATCATACTGTTTGATGCTAACGGTAAGTTTCTTGTATACAGAATATATAAAAGTGGACCTATGATACCCTGAGGAACTCCTGCTTCAATTTCTTTAAGTTTGGAGAATTCATTTCCTTGTTTTACACGGAAGAATCTCATGGTGACATACGATTCTAAAAGAGTACATACTCAACCGGAAGACATGATTTTAGTTTTTGCATAAGGCCTTCGTGCCATACCTTGTCAAACGCTTGTGCAACGTCAAGGAATACAGCAGAGCATACGTTTCCCTCCTCCAGGGATTTTTCTATTTCTGATGTTATTCTGTGAATTTGTTCTATTGTTGAATGCTTATTTCTAAAACCGAACTGATGTGATGGGATTAACTGCTTTTCGTCGATTATAGTTTTTAATCTTAGATAAATTAATTTTTCAAAAAGTTTTGAGATTTGTGGAAGTAGTGAAATTGGTCTATATGACGAAACTACGTGAGGATCCTTTCCTGGCTTAGGAACCGTAACAACTTCGGCAACTTTCCAAAGGCTTGGAAAATGTGTCAGACGGATTGCTGTATTGTAAAGATAGGTGAGCTTCCGTAAACATTTGTATGGTAACTGCTTTAACACTTCAGCTGTAATTAAATCGAAGCCAACTGCTTTATTAACTTTAAGCTTTTTAATTTCAATTTTAAGTTCACAAATGGTGATTGCTGGGATTGTTGCATGATCTTGTTGAATACTACTGAGGAACGCGATTTCATTATCCTCCTTTGGACGAAAAGTTTCAGCTAGGTGTTTTGCAATGAATTAGCTTTATCACAATCGCTTCTAGCCCATGTATTGGAAGCAACTTTTAATAGTGCAACGTGACTTATTGGACGTTTTAGATATTTTGTACTTTTCCAGAGTGAGTAATCATCTTTTTTGTCAGCGGATAGTTGAGATAAAAATTTATTAATTGACTCATTCTTAATATGAGCAATTTCTCGTTTTAATTCTGTTGTTGCCTTATTAAGGTTGCTTTTGTCGAGAGGTGAGCGGGTTTGTTGCCATTTCCGTCGTAACTTTCTTTTCTTAATTCTTTCAGTTGAATAACTTTTATTTAGTATTGGTACTTGAATTTCTATGTTCAGAATAACTGTTCTCTAGCTTGCCGAACATTTATACATTTAAGTTTGTGTTGCAAATTTTTTATTTAAAAAACTTTTGTTTTAAAATTTACATTTTCATCAAATGCAAGACGTTTGGGGATTAAAAATAAAACAGGAAAATATTTTTCAAATAAAAACTGGAATGAAAAGTGCAAAAATCCAAAATTTACGTAATTGTAACTAAAACCCTACAACTAAAAGTAATTAAATGTAAAAAAAAAAACAAAGTGTGCTTATTCAAGTTGATATTTAATTAAATATTCAAAAAAAAAAAAAATTACGCCGAAGCTATAACATCCTTCACAAAAGATCTTTTACAAGAACTTTGGTCGGTCAGTTTGCATCACAGCTATGTATGCGCTATAACTATCTGATCTAAAGAATTTTTGGGAGATTGCATCATTGCCGTAAACAATAACTCAAGACACATTTTGTTAGGATAACTCGTCAAATGAAAAGCTGATATCGGTCGTTAGAGCGCTATTACATGAAGCAACTTTTGTTGCTAATTCTCGGGCGATTCTCTTTTGCTGTCGCCCATTACCTTCACACGAGCAACTTGTGTTGCGCAACTCTGTTCGAATTTTTTTCTCATTCTCTTTCACTTTACTTTAACCCATTGTCGAGGTATTTGGGCGGCTCTATCACATATATTAACCAGTTCTGTCAATTAAGAAATACATTTTATTTATAATTCAGAATTAAAACAAAGATTATATGACAGACTTTCATATATATCACCCTTTTCACTATCATCTGAATCAACTTGTATTGCTTTCTCCATACATTTCACAATATCTTTAATTAATTTGATTTTTTTGTCATACTCCATTTTCTAAAATATTTATGTTATGTTATGTATGTATATTTGTATACATATTTGCAAATTACTTACCAAAAGATGAAATTAAATTTTTTAAATATTTTCAAAATATTAATTTCAAAAAAATATACGCAAATGCAACTATGTACTACGAAAGAAATGCTGGAAAACGTCGCAGCAAAATGTTACGAATAAGAACACAAAGTGAGTTGCTGAACACTGGAAACTCGGCGCGATTCTCCTTTCCTCGTCGCCGCCTCGCCTATAAACCAAGAGTTGCCGCAACAAAAGTTGCCGCGTGTAATACGGGAATTACAAAATATGAAAATGAGCAGCTTATTAGCGAGAAAAAGACGGGTTCATATAGCTCCAACAATAAAGGACTAGTTTGTATAAATGCAGACAGACATACGGAAATGAGTAAATCGGCTTAGCTCGTCACGCTGATATTTTATGTATACATGCTTTATAGGGTCTACTTTTTATTTTGGGTGTAAAAAACACTTTGCGTTTCAAAAATAAAAGAATAAAGAGAGCAAAAACGAGCTACGTAAGCGCAAAAAATTTAAATTCCAAAGTAAATTATTTTTTTTAAAATATTTTATATTAAAATATTAAACTTGGAAACAATATTGGCTTTAATTTTCAATCCGGTATTTATGATTAGAAATTTGAGAATTATTTTAAGTCAAGATTTGCGGGATGGCGCATAAAAATTCAAATAATAAATTATCTATTTTTGTATTGCAATATTTGAAGCCTTGATTATAACATTTGTATTAGAACTAAAAATGGGATCACTTAGCAATATTTTTTCATCCAACGCCCCAAAGGGAAAGACTACACTAGCTAGATGAAACGAAAAGTAAAGGGAAAGTGCATTCTGATAACCTGGTTTGAACATTTTATAATGGATTACATTCCCAAAATGGCAGAAAAAGGAGGAAAGCCTCTACGTTTTTGGGAAAAATTTTAAACCCTGGCATTCTTCGTGGAGTCCAAAAGAAACCGGTATTTGGTTAATGATATAAGCATCTGAAGTTCCGAAATAAGGTCTAAGATAAACGTTAGTAATAAAATCACCTCCACAACCCAAACATTTTGAAAACATCATTTGTATGAAATATATTAAAAGCAAATATATTTCGAAATAATGGGATCATGCACAAATAAAAACTATTAAATTAAGTGGTGATTGCTATACCAACTTAAGTGTTCAAAACCCAAATAGTATATTTCATAGCCTAATTATTTTTGAAAATATCTCTTTTAAATTTAAATTTTAAAAAATTTTTCATACAACACTCACCGTGCAAACATTAGAATATGAAGTCTTTCCCGGGGTGGGTAGCGTGGAATAGTCCAGTCCAAGCAAGATTACTGCGACATACACACAAACGCAGCCAACTGCAGAAATATTACTCAGTTTGGGGCTAGAAAGCTTAATAGCTCTTCGCCAAAGGAAAATTGTTTTTGTAAAAAAATAAAAAAAAAAACGTAATTAAAAACGGAGAGTTAGTCAGCTTGTTGAAATAGGTGGTACTTTCTACAAAAGAAAACTACGAAATGGTTTCAAATTGGCATTAATGGCAAGCATTTTGATGACAACTTAACTGGCACTCTCATATTTGCCATTTCGCAGTGCTCTTGCGCTTTTTAAAACTATCAGAACGCTTAAGTCCACAATTGGCTACTCACTTCATTTTTCGAAAGTGCAACGTGAAGGCGAGGAAAGCTATGGCTAATATGATGCCGACAACCGATAGGGTGGCTATCGTATAAAAGGCGCTCGTCGCAATAGTGGCGACGCGCATTTTGAAAATTCGTCTGGCGATGGGCACTTGGCCACTATGCCAGCGCACCGAACGACAATGGGGGCAGTGAAAATCCAAACGACTGACTGCTGGATAGTAGAGGGCAACGAGCGCGAGTGTGCCATTTTGTATTTGATAGAAAGCCGTTGTGCCAATGCGATCCGGGCCACTAAAGGAAACTGGACCCTGTAATAGAAGTGAGGGAAAAAACAAGATAAATTTAAAAAACTCAGCACAAATTCATGTAAAATATTGTATTTTTATAGAAGAATGTAACTTCGCCTTGTTTTAATAAATTTCCATTTTTCTATTGCATAAAAAGTAAAATTTTCTTAAAGAAAATGTTAAACTGACGCTTCACTTACCGACACTCCCAGAAAATCCAATTTCGCCATCTGTTGAAGGAATTCCCGCGCCATATCCGCTCGCACATAATCGAATTGATTGAGTTTTGATTGCAAACCCAACTTTTGCCAGCGTTCTTCGGCAGCTCGTAATGCTAAAGCGATTGCCCAAACGGCGTCATACGTTTGAGGTGCATAAGTCGATACGGATATAGCATTTAGGGTGGGTATGTCGTTAGTGTTCAAAGCTTTATCTCTTAATGAATTCTGAGTTCGTGCCGCATTCGATTTTCGTTGTTTATCAACACTGCCGTTATCAAGCAAACCATTAGCTCTTTGACGTAGTTCGGACAAGAACATTTCATTGCTCTGATCATAAAGAATAAAATGGTAATTCATGAATTTTTATTTCAAAGAATAAAAATATTTTTTTTTTTTAATGCGCTTTACAAAAATTAGCAAACTCTATCATTATCTATATTATATATGAAATGAGGCATAGTCGATCTAATGGAAGCACAAACGTTTTTAAAAGAGGATTAGACGTAACCCTTTAAATAAATGAATTTTAAATTATTTAGCACCATCACTATATACTAACGGACATCCATAATATGTTCGACATACCGATAGGACGACATTTTGGTTGTGTTGAATAGTTTTCTTCCCTGCACTAATAAACAGGTATTTATCAAGGAAAGCAATACTATTTCCTACATTCCGCAGTTTTCATATAGTCACGCAGTGGTCATATGTATAGTCACATTCTCTCAACGTGACGATATAAATATTTATGAAGTAATTTCGTAAACAAGTATTTTACAAAATTATCAATCTATTTAAAGAGTTAGTGGGTTGGTTTGGGCCACTGTCAAGATGTGCAAACTTTGTCCTAAAACTTCAAAATTTTGCACTTTCAGTCCCAACTATTCAAACTTAACCTTTAAATATAGACGTAGAATGAGTAGATGATGTGAAAGATTCATTCGTCATCTTTCGGCCATGAGCAAACCTGTTCTGCCTTACGTGCCTTATTTTTAAAAAGCAAAAATTGCATCCAAAACCACTAGCATTTTAAGATATTTATTTAGAGTGTTCTCCATTTTCGTTTGTTCCATGATTGGATCTATTATTGATTGCATCTAGCCAAATAGTATTAATGAGTATTTATTTTTCATTTCCAAAAGAATAAGTGTATACACATTTAACTTTTTCCACAATTTACCAGCTACTTAAACAAATTCATTGAGCAATTTTATCCTATTGCTAAATAAATACATATATTTTGAATTCCAATTCTCATTTAGCACAAATTCATTGCCACCACGAAATAGTCTAATCAAATAAATCATTTTTCGTGCCGACAAAGTCGCTGACCAATCTGCCATAAAGTAAACAATCAAACATACCAACAAACAAACAATGGAGAAATCAGCATGGCAAAACCTATAAATCGACGAAGTGGCGACAAACACACATACATATGTATAGGTGGACACACACTCAAGCACACTTGTCAATAAGAGGGCAAATACAATTTACAAGCATATAAAAGCATGCTACCCTACATTCCACGGTTCGCGAATTCATACAGTTTTGTCAGCAATCTGGCATTTCATCAAAAATCCCCCCACTCTGCATTACATCTGCTTTTACAGCTGATATAAAACCAGAAATCTCTTCTCAGATTTCCTCATACTAAATATCCTTAATAGTAGTGTTATTACTCGTGTTGTTCTTGTTGCTATAATCGACTTACCAATCCACTGTAGCTGGTCTTATTTCCCACAATCCTATTGTGACTGGCAATGATAATCAAATTCTCGACGGCGTCCTGCAGTTCCTTCGGCGTACAATTGGTTCCAGTGGCCGATATGTCGTTCCACCATGGCGCGCCCATGCTCTCGTGCAATATCCAGGCGTAATCCGCGCCGAACATGCGTAACCGAAACGCTTCGCAAAGTACTTGTGATGCTAAGTCCTGCGAGAAGCTGCCGATAATAATGCGGGTATCCGTCTCCTTTGCGCGCAGTGAAGATGGCGTTGGTAGGCGGTTGACAATTGTCGATGTTCGATTCGGTCGATAACAGCAGTGCGGTCAGCGTTTTGCGAAAGTATATGATGATACAACAAAATGATGAAAGGTATATATTACATATAAAGTCGTATATTTTTATTTCAGCTATGTAGATGAATGTAGTGAGTTGAGGAATGAACAATGATGTGTTGGAATTGCAATTTACGATAGATTAATCGATTTTATATGGCGTCTATGCATTTATTATGAGTTCGTTCACACAGTGCTGTGAAGAAGCTTATAGGTTGGCCTTGCCAACAATTAGGTGTGTCATTGTTAAAAAAGTATAGTTGCAGTAGAGATAAAAAATCTTTTGAGGTTATGTGCTAAAATTTTTATCCAACGAATTGGATAACTTCTTTAAACTGTCTGGAAAAAATCGCTTTCTGGGGGTCTGGAGTGAAGTCTCTGCTTGACTAGTAACTTTAAACTTTGGAAAGAAAAGGAAATCACAAGGAATCAAAGCTGTAAAATACAGGACCTTGTGAACCTTAGAAAACGGGATACGCTACTTTCTGGCCGACAGCAAACTCTTCGCCATCTTCGGAGCATATTCCTAGATGAATTTCGATTCGTCGTTCGTGACAAAGCCAACAATAAACACTGCTGTTGAGTGATCTCACGGTTGCAGATTTCCCTTAGCCCAAGTTTTTTGAAATGCCTAATGTGTAACTAATTCCAGCAAGTTCAATAGGTAGTCTGTCAATAACAAATTGTGAACTTTTAACATGTTATCCTCCTTGGCCGTCTGGTTGAGTCTCTCCATGCTTCTTAGCATCCAAAAAAGTTACTGTTTGATGACGATTCCTCAAATTTTAGTTTCTCTTGACTAAGTTCTGAAAGTTGCCAGGAGGTCTGTACAGAAGACCATTAGATATTAGTTCCTTAACTTATACGATTTGACTCCGCTAGCTTACATTGCCTAGGGATGTGTACACCAACGTATTTTTTTGAGATAAAGTTGGTAGAACGAACTTAAATTCTTATACAGAGTGGCACCAGTACCATTATAGAGTTCTGATACGCGTAAAAATCGCACAAAATAATTAGTCTGTAGTAGTTGTCCAGCAATTCGCTGAACACACCTCATATGAAATTGCAATGGACAAAAGCAAAAGTAAAATGTGTCCGATTGGGCTGCCAAACGCTAAGATTATAATTTCCCAATTAAGGTATGAGCCTGTCTGGCTTTATATTAATTACAAACTGCTTTTAATTCTCGAGTGAATATGAAAAAGCTTTCAGTCATTCTGTTGAAATATAAATGTTATATGCTTACCCTATATGCATATATATACCCAAAAAATGCTCAGAAGTCAAAACCAAACTTGATGAGCTTATGAGAATTATCACCACAATAAATATGTATATAAAACGGCATACATATGTATACGTTCAAATTTGTATCTGAGGTTTATGTACATACAGACGCAAACGTAAGTCGATAAATCTACCTACACGTAGCAGTAATAGTTGCTCCTTGAAATCCGTCGCCGCAAATGTAATGGTTGCCGCACAGGAGATATTTGCTGCCTCCAGTTCAGTTACTAAATCATTGACAGCCAATGAGTGGACTTCTTCGTTCTGGGAAAATGTGGTAACGGTATCCCAACCGAAGAAGCGTATAAAAGCAATACGCGCGGGATTGTGCGAGGAGTCTGGTGCGACGGTACGGTAAAAGTTGGGAAATTCCTTGCGGTCGCTGAGTGCTGGTGAAGTGGAACCAAACGAAACCTGTGGGCATAAACAAAAAACCAAAAGATTTTATTATATACATATGTATATACTATGTATA
>CM050326.1:62150823-62237269 GCA_027475135.1 Bactrocera correcta | reverse complement strand
AAAGAAATTCTGATTTTTGACTTATTTACTTATTTTAAACTTGGCCATTGCGACGTCATTTTCAGTGACCCCTCGGAAAAAAGATGCGCCCGTGTTGACAGGATAAAACTTGTGTTTTAGTTAATATCATAACTTAGACCTTCGACGAAGGAAAAAAACTGAAATTTGGATTTTTGACAAATATTTTTACAAAAAAATCTGAAAGACCTGTGCAAAGTAGTTCTTGAAAAATCATGCCAACCGACTTCAAAAACACGGTTTCGAGAAAAACACGTTTAAGGGGGTATTCTAGTCTAGAAATTTAAAAATATAGAAATTTTTTTATTAAATTTTCGAAGTTTAACTATTCAAGAATCTGTGTACAAGAGGATTTTTCAAAATTCAAATTATTTTCGGAGATATTGGCATTTTTCTGACCCGCCATCCAAACTGGTTCGGCCGGAACGCGAAACTTTAAACGCGTTTTTCTCAAAACTGACTTTTTCGGAACGATGTCCACGCTTTCTCAGATTCTACTTGACCGATTTACTTGAATTTTTTATAGAGTCTTCTCTATAGGCTTGTCTATGGTTGGAACTAGTCCCATCAAAAAATGTTTATTTTTATTATTTTTAAAAATTCGAAATAGTCAGAAAAAGTGATAAAAAAATTTTTTTTTTTTCAGGCAGTCGCCATTTTGTGAAAAAAAAATGTTTCCCACTATTCCGTAGTTCCGACCATTGCGACATTATTCTAAATTAATAATCTTTTTTTCTTTTTGGTTTCAGATAATTAGGAGGGTTGAAATCATTGGCATGGTCACGTGGAAATTTTTAGATACCCCCCACTTCCTCAGCTCATAATTTTTGAATTTTTTTACTTTTTTTAGTTTTTATTTTTTTTTCTGTACTCTTCAAAAATTAATAAATAACTAGTAAAAAATGGACGGTAAAAATATTAATTGCCATTTTTTACGACACTTTAAAAATTACCTGAAATTCATGCTTCTAGACTAGAAGGCGACGCACTTAGCCTAGCTAGCTTCGAGCGCACAAGTTTCCAAGATCGTACTATTACTCGGATCAGCTTGGACAATAAAAAAATCGACTTTTTGAAACCCGTAAACTCATGCAACCCCTTAAGCAATGAAACTTTAAAAATTTATCAAAAAAATTGTTACAAGGAAGCTGAGTCATTTGAGAAGATAGTGTCAAAGTCTTTGGTTTTACTTGAAGTTTTAGCAATGAAGTCTATCCTTAAATCCTTCAGCTCTTCAGAAGGGATTAACTAGATAAGCTTGTCCAAAAATTTAGCCGTTGCTTTGTACTTAATATACGTATTAGCAGTAGGGTTATTATATATATACATTATTTATTTATTTTTTTTTTTTTTTGAAGAATTAGAAGACTTGAATATCACTGAAAGGGTCTTGAAAATCATTATTTTATATAACAAATATTTGTTATATTCCCTGCAGAGACTTTTACGCAAGTCGTTATTTACGAGGGTGGTTCGGCAATTATTTAGTCCATTGTACTCAAATCTCTACACGGCGAGTGGCGGTTTGAAGTGTGGAAGCAAAATAGTAGTACGAAGGAAAATATGGAGAACACGGTGGATAGAAGTAGTCCAGTTCATCCAATTCCGCTAGGTGACGAAGGAGGCGTGAGTCGATGTATCGTCTTAGTGGAAGAACACACGTTTTTTTGTCTTCTCTTATCCGACATTAATGCGAACTTTGCGGTTTCTAGAGGCTTCTACTGGCACAGTTAATTGGCGTTCTATTAATGCGAGATCGAGGACTTTTGTCATGTTGTCTTTAGTGGTAATCATTTTGAGGAAAGCTAGGTAAGGCCCATCAAAAAACGACGAAATACTACCATGAAACTGGTTAAACCAACTTTGGATTGTTGGTACAATATCCAAATGAGGCACAATGTCAAAACTAAATGCCGGATTCGATTCGACTGAAATTTAGACAGTAGTCATTTATGACAATATACTACCGATAATATATTTCAGTTATGATAATGGTCCAATCGGGTGGTGAGGCCAAGTCATTATCGGACGACCCTCTGTATACATTCACACATACATATATTTTTGTTTGTAAAGCAGTACGTGTACACGTGTGACTGTATTCGCCTTGTTTGAGAATTTGTGCTAAATTTAATTTAATACTCATTTTAAATATTGTCGGTAGCGGCCAATTGCACCCTTTGCTAGCGTCAACCCCCAGACATTTCACTCTACTACAGAGAGGATCGCAGTGCATTCGCACATTCATACATTTCTTCATATGTACATATATTGTGTTCTCCATCTGCAAAAATTACGACCACAACTTAACCTCAACGGCTTAGCGTCATGCCCACCGCTTCGACCACAAAAGCGAGCAGTTCGGTCAGTCAGCCAAACAAATTTCCGTTCGATTCGCTTGCAGTTACACTTCAGCGCGATTTGGTGACAGTCGTTATCGTCGTCGTCGTCGTAGTTCGTTAAGCGCATCTATTTGCTTACAGCTCAGCCAATTTGCTAGGCCCTTTCTTGCTCCAATCTGTTGCTACAAAACACGCAGCGTTAATTTTACTACACGCAGCCCCAAAGCAACGCCAATTTTCGCATTTGATTGGCGCGTAATTTCTCACCGTTTGTTTGTTTTGATAACTTGTGCGTGGAAATAAATTTCTGAGCAATCTACACACATACACACGTAAGCACGTCAAGTTGTAACAAGTGGAAAATTAAATTCCTTATATTGCGTGTGATTCGATCACCGGTCGGGAGTTTTTTTATTCTTGAGACAGTGGAGCAAAGCGCTTACTTTAAAGCGAAAAGTCGTGTGACGCGCATCATATCGACGCAGGCAACCTTAGCGTATGTCCTGTTAACTGGAACTCAAAATTACCCAAAGTGAATCTTTTGCATCATAGTGGATAAGTAAAGCTTTTCTTCGGCTGAATTCAAAGGTTAGTTTTAGCGCGGCGAAAGGTTTATAATTCTGTAGTTAGCAGTTTAAAAAGCTTTGAAGAAAGTAGTTATTTTAAGTCAAAACCACATAACAGAATTTAAAATTGATTTGCAATTTAAAGGACTCGGCCTGTCTATAGACTCTAAGATGACTTAACTTTTACACTTTATTCGGGGAGTAAAGAAACTGGAATCGAAATTCTTTTCTCAGGCTTTATTGAACATGTATTTGAGAGTATAAAAATTTATATTGATGTTTTGATAAAAAAGGGACAACATTCGAAATCACCTTTTTCAAGATCTCGACGGTTTTCTAGGTCTTAAAAAACTCAATAAGAAATGCTAGTGAAGTACGAACGTTTTGTGCTTTACAACAAATTTTCAAAAATTGCGCAAATTGGCGGACTTAAAAAAAGTTACAACTCTTATATAAATAATTATCAGAAATTGTTAATAACAATACTTACATATTATTAAAAATTATAAGTGGTTTACAAAATAATGTTACCACGAAGTTACAGTTAAAATTACGAGCGGATAATTGGGATAGTCTTTGAGTATCGTTGCCGACCAATTTTAAATATGAAGTTTCGAGAAAAACGCGTTTCAAATTTTTCATGCTGAAGTTGAAAAGTTTTGGACAGGAAACATTTTTTTCTTTGCGATTTTTGAAATACACTAAAATTGGCTAATCCAAATCGATTGCGAACTGCTCGATTACAACTAATTTCATAATCAAATCCTTTTCGAAATTCCTGTTCTAATTGAAGGCTCTTCATCTGACATTTGAACAATATACACGGAAAGAAATACAGTGAACAGCGACTAATATACAAATATATACCTAAATCAAGTGTTTATAAAATGAAAGCTATAAAGTGTATCGAAATGTTAGAGTGTTTGAATACGAAGAATTGTCAAAACATGTTTTTCTTACTTCGAAAACCATTTCTCTAATGTCGGGTAAAACATCCAAAATGAAAATGTTTATAGTCTTAACTCCTAATGGTTGTATCTTTTTTCTTAATGCAAGTGCCGAAGGAAATAATAAATCAATGTGCTTAACTCTCCGTTAACTCCGCCTAATCGAAAAATCTATTTTTGGCTGCAAAAATTCCATTTTTTGGTGCAACTTGCAATGTTAAAAATATATCTTATGAAATTTTAAAAAAATGTTGTAAAGTATCCTTATAAAATTTGAAAGTGAAATTAAAGTCCAATGTGTAGAACCCTATCATCCAAGTACCTATCCTATCATATGTACAAGCAACAATAGGTCCAAGTAGTTTCAAAGTAATTTTTTGTTTATACGAATAACTAAAATAACAGTTTCGCTACTCCAGTTAATTTTATTTTGGCAACATACAACTACTACTCACTACTTAAAATAAAACCGTTAACAATATATTTTGTTTGTATTGTGTTGTTGCAGTAAAACCTCTACAACGGCTACAGCGGTGCAAAGAATCTTGAAGTTGTTGATGCAACTGCAGCACAAATTGCTGCGGAAACTAGTCAGTCTGAGTTCGGTGGCGATACGTTAGTTCTGTTAGAGCCACGTTCCGTTCAAGAGTATTAGAAGCGTATTTAAACGACGAGAGCGTCAAGAGAACGCGAATATTATAAATAGAACGGTTTTATCAGTTGACTTGCATTTGAAGAAGCGACCCATAAAGCGGAAAGACAAGAGCAAAAAACACCGCGTAAGGTGCAATATCGGAATTATCTTCACTTTTATTCGTAGAGCTGCAAAAATTGCGAAACTGGGTAAATTGTGGTTAGTCGTTAAAGGTATGTGGCAGCATAATATATTATTGTATGTTGATTAAAGTGGGATAAATGTGTACAAGAAGGGAAGAGAAAGTCTTCTTTTAATTACTTTGAACGTTTGGTGACTTTTGTTAATATTAAACAACTGATAATTTAACGGTTTTTTTTTTTTTTTTACTAAACTTTATTGCAAAGTTATGTACTTTTAATGAAGAAGAAGCAGTAATATTTATTTCTTGTGTAATTATTATAAATTCAAAATAACAATATTTACTACTATATAAAATGAAAATAATTATCGTGAATTTTGAAATGCTTTCGTTTGAGAACGCCAATAATTTGTCCTAACTTTCATCTCGACTTCAAATCGAAAAATGTACAGTGATATTGTTTATAGATTTTGTTAACTTGTTCGATTGATGCATTGAAAATAATTTTAAGATTAAGGAAATATTCTGGCAAACTTGTTGACGTTTTTTGCGAATGTGGGCACTTTGGATGACAATCTCCAGGCATAAATTCAGTGGGCTGCCGTCATGTTTTTCAAAAGCGCTGTCGAAAATTGTTATGATTACTTTTGACTAGTGGTAGATTTTCCGTTTTAAGTCGGTTTCCCGTAACACTGATCAAGCCACAGTTTTACATCATTGAGGTTTTTAAAATCTTTTTATTGTTAACAAAGCAGCATCGCTTTAAAACCATAAACGAAGCTAATTTGGTTTCAAAATTTATAACAATTGTATTGTCCGTTATCCGATTTTAATATATTAATTTCATCAATGTTTGTTAAACTGCCACTTCTGTGAACTATATCGACAAACTCTTTTATTTTATGAACCTTTAAAAAGTCAAGTCATTCAATGAAACTCAAAATTTGTTGGCATCGATAAAATCTTTCTGAGTTGCATAGCTTTAAAAAAACAAAACTCCAAATATTTTCTATCATTGTCATTTTATTATATTTTTTATAATATGTATAAATTACAATAATAATATTATAAATATTTTGCCACAAACTTTGGTGTTTTCAGGGGTTAACATTTAAGTGATGCGAGATTTCTAGTTAATTGAGGAAATCTTCTAATTTTAATGTAGCAGAAGGTAGTTTTAACGGTGGTTATAGTACGTGAACCAAGTGCTAAAGGCTTTTAACATAATAATACTACAAAGATTTCTATAATATAGTCATTCAGAACAGCGTGTTTCCTAAAGTTGTGGAAACTTTTAAGCGGTAAAAGGGCAATCCCTGTGAAAATAAAAACATCTAAAATAATTTTTAATTGTTGCCTTTAATATACTCACTGTCGAGATCTATATTAAGTATAATATAGGGATACAACTATACACGCATACGTATGTACACAGCATTGTTAAATTGTTTTTGTTTCCCCACATTTCCATTGGGGTCATTGCAAATCGATAAAATCAGAATTTTCCACTTTTAGCTTCGAAAGTAAACTTTCCGCGCAAGTTAAATAGCTTAGTCAGCTGACATTCCCAGTCGTTTTCGCTTTCGAAAGAAGGTGGAAAATATGAATATTACAATTAAAATTGCGCGTCATCAATTTGTTGTTTAAATAGTTAACTTGAAGAAATCAATATCAACTGCTCTTTTGTGTGTTCCATAAATAATAAAATACTTCTGTGACTCGTGCTAATACTAAGTGCCCACTTGTCTATAAACTGTGTATAAAATTACTAAGTACACGGAATTGCGTGTACGAAAATGTGGCTGACCCCACTTGAACTACGAGTGCGTGCGCGAAGAAAGGAAAAGTAGTAAGTACGTTAGCTTTGGAGGACTCTTTGCAGACATAAAAAATTACTGAGTTAACTGCTGTTGCTTTGATTCTGGTTTCTACGTCAGTAATGAAACGACTCTCACGTGTAGTCGAAGAGAATAGTATGTCAGTTGGAACAAGAGCAACAGTATGTCTATTTTATTGTTTGAAGGTGAAGTGGTTTCGACAGATAGTTTTGGATCTTAAAAATTGAAAAAGTAATTTTAGAACAATTAGATTTTTTTGGTTTATGTTACTGATTAAAAAGATTGGTATCAAACCTGAATTATTCTGTTAGCAGGGTGCCAAAAGAATGTACAACTAAATTGCGATGGCTTAGAATGTATAATATGTACTAATGTTGGGAACCGCTCAGAAGCTAAATAAATAAATCCATTGTTTGGTTTTAATAGACTTCGGTTACTGTATTTTTTCACGAACTTCACTTGTTCAGAAGTCGCTTTAAATTGTCAATTTTTCTCCTCCCTATTTGCTTTTTTTATCAAAAACATCACATCTATAGGTAACAACAAGTTAGCGAGTGGGATTCAATACAAAAGAGTATGTAGATGTCTCATTAAAGTGGCATAACCTCTGGTTTTGTTCGGTTAGCTTTGCATTACATAATTTAGGCCAGTCTTACCATAAAAAAACAAATATATACAGCGACTTCACCTTAGAGGTCACGTCCCAGGGCAACGACGCGAGATAAAGCGCTTACCAATTGGTTGCTTCGTTGGCTGTATGGCATCCACACCAATATACTCCAATTCAGACACGAAAAGTCACTAATCATGGTTCTAAGATATTCCCCATTAACTGTAACATTAAGCTTAATTTTTGTAAAATATTAAACAATGATTCCTTCCCTTTGTCCATAGAGCACACCAAAGAGTGATTTTTTGAGTATGTAACGGCGTCTCAACAATTGCTTGTGGATTACCATCACTCCAAATGTGAAAATTATATTTGTTAATGCTACCAAACTGACTAACTGCCTGCAAACTGAGATCTTTCCACATAATCTTCAAAAAAAGAATGAGCACAGCTACACTTGTTCTGCGCTATAATGGAAAGACTCATTCGGGTCTTCTGGGATACTCTACTCCACAGAAGCAATAACGTTTTCGGTGTACACTGTTCGGTGTCTCTAAGAATGCACATTATTCACTAGATTAAACGTGCGAAACCGATTCATGGTTTTTCGAATTACTCTGTCGATCGATATAGCGAGCGAACCGAACCATTATTATAATAATATTAATACCCATCGATTACGCTCCACCCGTCCAACCGACGCGAGGGGCGCAATCCGCGAACGAGCGGAATTAGCCGAGTGATAAAAGGCAAGAGAGTTTTAAGCGTTGCGATCTTAAGCTGCTTAGCTACAGAAACAAAAATTTCATCAGCCAAAATTAAGAATTAAATTAAATTTTATAATTTTTAAATGTTACTTGTTAAGAGTAGATAAGATAATTTTTTTTAATGGTAAAGAGTGAGTCTGTTAGATCAAATGTGCTGGAATGAGAATTGAAATCATGACATATAGCGGAATGGTTCGTTTAACTCAAAATTTATTCTTGAAAATTTTAAAAGTAAGGGTCTAACTGGCTGGTAGATCGAGCGGGAACGTTAAAATTAATATCAGATAAGAGAGATGGGCTACAGACTGACCCATTCATGAGTTTTACAAGAAATATTATACCAAGTATCTCCCTACGACTAGCGAGTGTCGGGAGATTTATAAGTTTTAAGCGGTTAGTGTAAAGGGGAAGATTTAAACTGGAATCCCAAGGCAAATGATTTAAGGCAAAAAGTAAAAATTGTTTTTGAACGGACTCTAACTTATCTGAATGGACTTAACTAGGGTTCCAAACCACAGAAGCATACTCTAATATAGGCCTCACAAAAGATGTAAAAAGGATTTTTGTGGCAAGCGGATCTCTAAATTCTTTAGACCAACGTTTAACAAAACTAAGAGCGCCTTTAGCTTTAAAAACCGTGGAAGATGCGTGAAGATTAAAATTGAGTTTGGGGTCCATAGTCACTCCCAGATCAACAAAAAACTGCATACTTTCTCCAACTTAAGGTTTTGTATTGCGTATGAAGTAGGGTCTATAGATTTACGTGAAAAGCACATCGTTTTACATTTTTTAAGGTTCAATGGCATGTCATTTCTATCACACCAAGAAACTAAATTGTTTAAGTCTGTTTGCAACTGACATCTTTCGCTTTTTGAAGTTTTGGTAATAAATTTGGATGATATGTAAATTTTGTTTGTTTGTTAAGTCTATTCTTTATGAAATGGCAAATCAAACTGAGTACAAATCAAGTAACAACTGTTTACAAGACCAACTACAAAAACAGTATTACCTCACTAATACAGTTATGTTGATTATAATTTTACATTTCTTAAAAGGATCTCTATTTATATTAAAAATGAATGCTAAAAGAGGCAATAAGCAAGTTTCATAAAAACCTAATATTTTGAATTCCAATCTTTTCTAAATAAGCTGAAACTACCGGAATCTCCTGTGGTAAAAGTTTTGTCCGTCGAATATTTTTGGAAAATTTGAATATTTATATTCATTGTTGTGGCACGTGTGGTTAATTTCTCATCCATTTACCACCGAATTATATATTATAGTGAATTCATTTGAAATATTTCAATTGTCAGAGTGTGCAAGGCGCTTCAATAAATTACTTTGCCAAATGGCAAAGAGTCAAAGAGAAGCATCATCGAATTAATTTTTTGTTTTGTTTAGTTATTCAAACGCCATACGTAGGTAAAAGTCATGCGATTCACAAATGGGCACTAATTTGCGAAGACGGAAAACCCAAAGAGTAAAGCAAAAGTCAAAGCAAATACAAAAAAAGTTGGGCAACAACGCCGGCGTTGGGCAACCAAATCGATGTCAGAAGAGATTAATAACAATTAAAACTATTTTTAAATATTTTACATGCACCTAAATGCAATTTCAAATCTGCAAATAAAATGCAATGCGATGTGACGGCTACTTAATTTTGTTGTACAGGGTGACACATAATGATTCAACGATTCGATTTATGATGTCAATAAATTGTGTTCGGGTACTTAAGTTATTAATAATTGTATATGTAAAATATTTGTTTTGGCTTGAACTTACTTTCATTTTTTCTTTGATGTTCAAATTCTTATTGGAAGAACTACAAAGTCAACTATTCAAGTTTTTTAAAAAGCACTTTTGAAAGTAGTACACACGAATTATTGAGGTTATATTTATATGAATTGAGTTATTGTTGATTTATTTATAATATTTTCTTAACTAAATAGCCAAGCAAATAAGCTATAAATCCTGTAATAAATCAATAAAATTGGCAGAGTGAGGGTGAATGAGATACTTTAAATGGAATTGTGGTGTGTGATCTGCAAACAAAACATCAAAATCAAGAACGCAAAATCAACTTTTTTAAATGATTGGGGTTATTATTACAGAGCTATCAATAATTTTTTTTACGTAGTTGGTATTCTGGTCTGGATGCATTTGAGATGTTTTTCCGGTGCATACATAAAAATAAAAACTGTACAATATATAGTAAGGGCTCAGAATATAGTTTTAACATTATTCAATTGTAACAAAAGAAGGAGAGAGGGGGAAATCGGGTGCTCTTCAAAATTTTTTTCAGATTTGTTTCTCCAGCAACTCACTATAATTGTTGTCATTATGAAAATACTATTATTTCACAACAATTTAAAATTACTCAAGCAGATTTCTCAGCGGTCACCATCAATTAAAAGAGAAAATGTCTTATAGATTTGCATCAATTTTTCTTCGGTATACTTTACCCGATCAATTATAAAGTGCACTTGAGCACATACATATGTATATGATAGGTTAGGGTAAGTGACTGACTGACTGGAATACACCTATTGGTCCTTTTCAATGCCAGATGGAGATGTATGCTGAAGTTTACGGCGTACAGAACATCAACGCTCTTTTTCGAAGTTTAATAGAGACCTTATATCTATTTCTGATACTTCATCCAGACCCTTGAACTTCGAAGATAAGGCCTGACAAAAGCAGACAAAGTGTTCTAGCGTTTCTCATACTTACTTCTCTGCACTTTCTACATGTGTCATCGTTAATGATGCTCATGATTGTGCCCTGTGACTAAGCCAACAACCGTCCAGCAGTATTTTCGAGACTGTATGAGTGGGAAACTTGCGTGCTTTCCTTTTGCTCCCTTGAACATTATATTAGCGATAATAACTTTACTAATTGTGTCTAGGAACTTGCCCATAGTATGATGAAATTCAACTAGTTTTTCCTCAAAAAATATGATATCAATGAATTGATGGATCAAGGGTCTCGAGTCATATAATCTCCCCGTCCCCTGTTTTCTCTATGACTTCGATAACGAACTTTCAGAGTTTTCTGAAATAATCTTATTTTGCGACACTTCAGTATTTATTTCTATATAAAAAAGGAAAAGGGTTTCCCATATATTTTCTACTATTACGATACAGCCTCTTCTTGGCATTGAAAAGTAGAAAAGAACTCAACCAGCTCCGTGAGAGAATAAGATGTCCATATTTGTGATGGGACCGACACGCAAATACAAGTAGCTGTGCTTATACTAATTTCGCATGACATTTTTATATTTCAATCTGAATGTCTGCCAATTGGCGGTGGTACTATATCTCCTATAATCAGGGAGCAGAACTAAATTATTTAAAACTGAAGAATGTTGGGTGTTATTGATGTTTATTGTTGGACCTACTGGGTTAAGGTCTGTCTTGTGTTAATATTTTCAACTGTCATTGGTTTAAATGAAAAATAGGACAAAGAGCTGGAGTAAGTTGTAGTTATATACCGACTTAGAAATCAAGTATTTTGGAAGCAAGGAAAAGTGTCGACACAAAATTTGACCAATGTGGTACTTTCTCCGAAAATAAGCTTCATCTCCTCTGTGAGCTCTAATGAATATTATATATTATATGCTATTTAATTGGCATCTAGAACAAAAAATTGTTTTTGAAATTATGGCACTACAATCTTTGAACATTGTCGAATTAACTGAACAATTTAGGACTTTAGTATTAAATTTTAGTAGATACACACATATGTAAAGTAAATTCCTTTAACAAACCACCCAGATGGTTTTCCATTTGTATATGAGTGCGGCAACAAATGCTTTGAGATGTCAATCTAATTTAGCGGATCAATAAATGTCATCCCAAATGAAAGCTTGTCATTCACTCAAACTATTGATGTTTTTCAAATTGAAATAAGTGTCAGTATTCTAAAAAGCAACAGATGGAGTGTGCCGGTAATAACAATAACAGCTACGTACGTAGTAAATGTAGTGAGCTTTTGAAAAGCAATGAAATGTTAATTAACAACAACGTCAGCATGCGCGAAACATGCTTACTGGAAAAAATCCACATATTGGGTTAAATGATATAATATTATATTGCAGCGTAGGCACTTATGCCAACTGCACTAGTTAATTTTTGTTTTGTTCGAAAGCAGAGTGAGGCAACAAAAAATATGAAAGTAAGTTGGTATGACAGTTAGCACCAGTTTGCTATAAAATCAACGTTTTAAGCTTACGGTTTCCGTATAAAGCTCCACACGTGCTCACATCGATTGCTCCGTTCAGTTTATCCTGCTAAGAGAGCGCCGTCTATAAAAGGCCAGATCATGAGCATAGTTACTCTCATTCGGTTTTGCTATTCTGACTTGGACGGAGTTGGTGCTTTGCGAACCACAATTTTTGTGAAAATAATTACTGTGAAAATTTTTTAATCACACAATCGGAAAAGCAGGGAACGTAGGAGAAAGCTGTTGGAAATTTTAAAACGAAAAAGCCTAACTAAGAATTATAAAGAAATAATTGTTTTAAGTGCTTATAAATCAGACGAAAATTAGCAAAGTGTCGAAGGACTAGACGGTGCAACGCCCTTTTGTGTACCCACAAATCAACTGAGAAGTGCAAACATACTGATTTGGCCGACACTTGACACAGATTAACTGTGCAGGAGAACTGAAAATCGATTTTTTCGTCGGAAAATTCGGGTCTAGTGATACCAAGTGAATATTATTTGATTTTTTTCTTACTAACTCTAAAGAAATTTTGCTGAAATTCGAATTTAATATTGTGACAGGTGCATTTCTAGTTGCAGCTTCACTTAACTGCCCAAGTACTATAATAATATCTTGAAAAAATATTTTCTACCAAAAACACTTGAGTTTGTTTCACTTTAAATTTTCACTTCGAGTGTTCGTTGAAGTTTTATAAATAATTTTCAACAAAGTCTCCAAGTAAACCACAACAACGGAGCCAATACTAAAATTTCAACTGCTACTAGACGTACCGGACGAGTCCGCCTATACAACTGGGCGGCATTCACGTCCCAAAAAAACCACTCCGCATCGGTAGCCGTACAGCATTGAAATACGCCACACAAGCGTTATGTCAATTAACTGTCAAGTTAGCAACATCAATTGAATATAGCTTCGGAATCAATGGCGTACTTAATCAATATACTTAAATTTAATGTGAAATATTTAAAAAGTAATTAATAACCGTCATATATACCTATATATAAACCCATAATAATAATTGTAACGGATTGTTCTCTGACGCACAAAGTAAAAGCAGTAAAAAATAATAAATCCCTAAAAAAAAAAATAAATAATAATAATAATAATTAAACATGCAATAAAACGAAAATAGAAACCTATTCCCCACTATGGATCAATAAACAATTACCTTAATAACCAACGACAAGCCAAAGCCAAATAGGAAGATAAAGAAATTTGTAATTAGAAAAAAGGGCGAACACAAAAAACCCCAGCCAGAGGGACCGACATTATCGATTGCTCTAACTTAAATAGCGCATACAAGTGTGTATGTATCTACATAACCAATTGTAATTCAGTCACTGCGTACCAGTGTCGCTGTGCGAGCTTTAAATTTTTGTTTTCGGAAACCTACATATTTGCCCATTTCTCTTTCCTTCTACCGCTGTACACATTTACGCTCAACGAATAGTGCATCTATCGAAAGTGGCCGATTGGGGCAAAGCGTCCAATTATACAATGGAAAAATCTGAACAATTTTCAGATTATCTCTTTGCGAAAATGGGCCCGCCCAGTAGTACAACTGTTAATGGCACCGAACTGCCACCAAAGACCACGGAACGTAGCGGTGCGCCACGTGAACTCACCGGCTACCGGAAATGGTTGCGGGAGAATCTTATGTTGCTGGTGACGCTGTCGGGTGTATTGTTGGGAGTCATTTTCGGTGAGTAGAAAAATAGTCATAAGTGCGTATTATATAATATTATACATCAACTATACTTTTAAGTTCAGTAAATTTAGCGATTTTTGTTAGCGATAATGATAAACTTCCAAATACAAGAATATACATAGAAATACGCAGGACACTACTGAAATTCCCCTAACTCTATCATAAACACTAAGATAAGGGTTATTTAAAAAGATTTTTTTGATTCTTAAACTATTATCTAAGAGTTTTGCGATCACAATCAATCAATAGGAATTACTCCAATATCTTTTGTTGTGTATCAATACAGTAATATTTAACTTATTTTATCAATTTGCGTGAACTAAATTTCCTATATATTTTATTTCGTTTATGTCTATTAATTTAATATATTATTGATTTTATCTGTCCTTTAAAAAATATCTTCAGCTAAATCATTCGAAACTATCTTTAATTGGATTCATACAGTTCGAATTTATTTACATTTATTTGAATTAAGCATTTTAAGTAGTGATAGTAGTATTATTCAAGATATATTCTCAATATAGGATTTCTTAAATCTATACTTAAGTTCCTTACGTATAAATTTTAGCAGTCTACCGTTTTCTGTTCTTTTAGATAAATACATTATTTAAAATTCATTTGTCAGGTTTCCAAGCGGTCTACACAAAAAAGGTGGAAACAAATTGCTACACGATATGCCATGAATGAAACAGACTGTCAACGTTTCTTTTTAGTTGTACCCATCTTTCCTTCATTACATCAGGAAATAATGTATTTTTCTATCGAAAACTCATCAAAAAGTAACTGTTTCGAAACTCTCTATCTTCATTGTGCCTGCATTTATTTGCCGAACATTTTATTTGCATTCTTGTGGTCTTATCTTCTCTTACATTCGTCATGACCTGTTATTATTTTTGTTATATTGAGTGAAATTGTATTTTAGTTGTAGAGGAAAACATGGAATTTTTACCACAACATAAGTAATAGAATTAGAACCAGAAACTTTGTATAAATTGCCAATTAAAATCCTTTTCTTTAAACGGTTTCGATGGTTCCTCTTACGTATCCTCATGGAACATTTTGGAACAGAAAAAACCGAATCTTTGGCTTCAGTCGAATTTAGCTTCCTTATATATATTCATCATATTCGACAGAATTATTAATTCGATATATCATAAAATTATCATATTTAATGAAAGGGCAAATAAATAATATATTGACTATTTATATTGCCTAAAAAAAAGCTCTGGATATGATGTAATTGTTATGAGCTTATAATTTGACAAAATAAGGAACGTAGTTTATAATGTCAAGTAAATTTCAATGTGAAATTGCTCTAAGGCACGCCATACATTCATTATAACGACACTAACTCTCCAGTTAGAGAATAAATATCTATGAATGTTTATCGGGAACAATTGAGCATTACTTGGAAAACGTTCACTATTCGGAAAAATTTCATACCCTGAACGTTTGCAAGGAAATTTGTTAGTTTGACGTATATATATAATATATAATGGTCTTCATGCTTTGAAGAATTATGTGAAATTTTAGACACAGATAGACGGATTTTGTTAAATTGGCTCAGCTTGTCATGCAGGCTCATTTATCGTAACCGTCGATATCGGACCATTATTGAATGTAGATGCCTAACAAACTGATCGATCAAAATCCAATCCGTTTATGGACATTTTTATATGATGAAATATCATCACGAAATTTAAGACAATGGCACAATCTGCGAAGAAATCATTCAGATCGGACCACTATAGCATGCAGCTGCCATAAAAACTAATTCACCGAAAACAAATTCTTGTAAGGAATCTTTTGTATTTGTGTAGGGTATTATAGCTCCGGTGCAACTGAAGTTAAATTCTTTTTGTTATTCGTTTTTCCTGAACAGTTGCCACAAGATGACGTAGTAAAACCGTTAAACAGTTAAACCGGAGAAGAAGGGAGACAACGATTTACACGCCATTTAATTTGCTAAAAATAAACGGTAATTGTCTAGCTTTCATGTTCCTTGTGTAGTTTTCCTTATTTTTTTGGTTTTTGTACAAATACTTGGTACGGCTATATTGGATTGTATGTAGAAGAGTTTCTCAGTCAAAGAACATAAAAAAATGTCTTAATTTTATTGATTTCACTTGTATACACGAACCCCGTCAGGAAAATTACTTTCTGATTAAACTCGGTGAAGGAAGATGGTAACGAGTTCTGCTCTGAATAGCTCTATTTGGAAGTAATCAAAAAAAAAAAAAATGTGTAAAAAATAATTAAACATTATCAGACGGCATATTCACTAAAATCCACCACCTTAATGTCTCAACAGTTATTGCAAAACTTTCCGGAGTTTTGAATGCGTTATTACTAGATTGAAAGTTTGGGTAATTTTTGTTGATTGATCTTGTGAAGTGGCTGGGGAATATTGTAAGCAATACTAAAAGTGTTAAAGGTTATTTCGATTCGAAGCTATTTGAAATCAATTAAATATATATAAGGTTTGTCCGGAAAGTAATAGGACTGATTTTCTTCTGCCCCGACTGTACTTCGGAGCGTGCGTGCACCGACTGGTTTCGGTAGAAGGCGTTCCTAGCTAATGAGGAGCAGTTAAGTTCTGTGTGAAACTCGGTAAACGATTGGTATGATCAAGCAGGCTTACCCAGATGTTGCTTTAGCAAGAAGTGGTGTGCTTTGGTGGCACCAGGCTTTTTTGGAGGGCTGGGAAGAGGTCGCTAATGAATGAGCAAATCCAAAGTGAAAACGATGCTCATTGTCTTTTTTGACATCAAAGGCATTGTCCACCATGAATTTGTTTCTCCTGGACAAACCGTTAATGCCAAGTTTCACTTGGAAGTCTTCAAGAGACTTAAACGAAGGGTCAATCGGGTCCGATAAAACATCGCAGCCGATTGGAAGTTGTTAAAGAATTTTAACGATTACTTTCCGGACAAACTCTCTATATATATAATAATCGTATGATATCGAAGAGCTTACTTACATATTTGGACTTCGAAGGCATTTAGATGGGTTAAAAGTGTCTATAATGGTATTCAAACTTTCAAATATCTGTGCATGGAGGCATCGGTATCGAAAACTTTAGTAAGTTGTCCGAAGTTATTTTAGACATCTCCGTCTAAATGTTAAAAAAGAAAGCAGGCATTTTTGGAAATATTTAGATGAAATCATTAAATCTTCTAAATTTATATATTAGTTATATACTATTAGTAACATTAGATCTAGAACTTAGCCTTACTTGGGTTACAAAAATACAAAAATGGTACTCATTCAATTTCGCAAACTTATGACATTTATTACAAACTTTTCAAAATGGCAATATCGCAAAGCAGCTTCTCATTTGGTACATGCGACTTATTTTGAGACTAAATTGCAATTATGCGACACAACTTTTAGTGACATTCATGGCAATTTATCGTAAATCATAATCAGCTGTTTACGTTTTTCTCACGTTTTAGTTTCTTCGGAAATGGAAAATGTAAGCACTTCTAAATATAATAATTTATTATTTGATTATTTTGAAATGTATTGAATAAATATTTATAGAAAAAATGATCATGGATAAATAAAAAACTGTTGACTTATTGCAATATTGCCACGGAGTGCTCATTTAACCCAAGTTGCCGTTTTGCCACTTTCATATGTATAAATGTCATATTACATGGGTGCCTGTATTGGTGTATGAGTTGAATAAGGCTCTTAGTAACTCGTGTTTACCTTAAATCTTTATAAAAATGTATCATGGGCCAATGGCATACATTTTTTTATGGCTTTTACTTATTATATTTACTTATGTGTACCCTCAAAGGGTTTAGGGTTCGTATGTGTCAGTTTTTTTAAGACCTTTTAAATTTTTTTCCTTATCTTGATGTTTTTTCGCTTAGTTGTAATTTTTTTTTTTTTTTTGAGTTTCAAAAACAAGAAAACTTCATCACTTTTGGCGATAGTTTTGATAAAATTCTTAACAATGCCAATATTATTCGTGGGCTCTAGTGCCGAAGGAGAAGATATTGCTGCCTCCACTGCATATTAAACTTGGAATTTCTCACCCTCCAGACAATAATCCCAAAAATGTTCCACAGTGTATTTAGTATTATATTTATATTTATATTTATATTTAGTACTATATTTAGTATATTTACTTATATTTAGTCTAGTTTAATGTCACTAATTTCAAATTGGAAATAAAATGATGTTAACATCTCACATCTAACAATGGCAGAATTCGGATCATCCACCATCAAGCCATCAGAAATCAAAAATGGGGTCCTAAATACCTATGACTGACTTTTTACAGGAAATATCTGTTAATATGTTAAATAACAGGGTTATTTTTTTTTTGACGATAATATATCTAACTTGGTATTAAAAATAGGTTAATTGGTGCAGTACTTCTCTTAATAAAAAAATTATAACTTCCGGTTGACTTTATACCGCTTATATCAGTCAATATTTAAGGTGCAAAATTAAGTGAATGTATAATATTGGATATATTTTAATGAAAATTGATGAAAATGGTCTATAAATTAATTTAGTTTCCATATACTAAATATAATAATTTCCACTCTTCTAATATATGTATGCCGAAAATATCGCTCAAATTGAGTTGAAATATGGTCGCGGGCATAATTTAGTTGAATGTTAAAATTAAATATAATCAGCCCAAAACTGTTTAAAAATATATGACTCGCATGTCAAGTCAATATTTATATATTTATTGCAGTTTAAACTTTGAAATTTTAAAACACGTTCAGTAAACAACGCTTTCTTTACAAAATAATTCCAAATTACGGCATGCTTTCATGAGACACGTTCAAATAAATTTGAGTTGCTATTTACCGCAATTTTAAGTAATTTGTGATTTTGAATCAATATTATTGTTCCGCAGATATTTATTTTTTATACAACGGTAATAATTCGGAACAAAGTAGTTTCGCAGACACTTTTATAATTAACGTAATTGGCATGATAGCGGAATACACATTTACATATATACTATACATGTAATTGGAATTTGTGGGCGCTTGTGTAAATGTAGAGCTTGAATATTCGTTTAAATTCGCTGGATTGCACGTATATACTTGTAGTTAATGGAAAAAGTAATGGTCACTCTGTTATGAAACATGACACTAGTGAAGGGAACTAGTCCGGGAGATACTACATTTCTAACAGTACATATTTCCTTTAATGAATGAATTGAAATTTATTTTTGAAAAATAACTCAACTTTTTGCGATAAGAGGTCAAGTGAGGGCGGAAAGGTGATTTTTTGCAAATCGAGCTCCCAAAGCTGTGGATCTTTTGCACACATAGGTCCGTTCTCAACTGGAAAGCTTCGAGTTTGTATATAAGAAAGCGTTGTTTGTTAGGAAGTGGTATCACTTTTGTAGCTTCATTTCGCGATTAATATCCAGACGTAAAGAGGTGACAATTATATATATAATTATATTAAAAGTACTTCTTAATAATAATAATAAGTTTCTATAAACTAAGCAAAGCCAAATCTTTATACGCTTGGTTTCCAGAACGCGGAAGAATGGGAAGGTGTTGTGTATACTCACGGTGCCAGATAGCCAATTGCCCTAGGATTTTAAATCACCAAATATGTTAAATATCTGAAAAGTTGCCAAAGCTTTTTATTCATTATATTATAACGGAAACGTACTATCATCATAAAGGTGCTGGCCGTATCTTAGAATGCATCTTCGGACCCGATCGCTTTCTTCCTGTGCTTACTTCTTGAGTAGTACTCTGGGAATAAGGAAAAGAGAAACGAATCTTTCTTCAGGCTTTACTTAATGTACATATATGATAACTTATACATTCATTTCGGAATTAAAAAATATTGATATTTTGATAAAATGGTGACTACTTACTTAAGGGTTAGGGGTAGTTAGAATTTTCAAAAAAATAATTTTTTTGCACTTTCGCTAAGTGTGATATCATAAAAATAATCCGAAAATTTCACGTTGATCCGATGATTAGTTTTTGAGTTATTCTAGAAATAAGAAAGAGAGCTCGGGCACTTCAAAGCACTAGTGTGAAACTTTAAACACGTTTTTCTCAAAACTATGTTTTTCGAATCGGTGACAACTGTAACTCGAAAACCGTTCTGTAGATTTTAATGAAATTTATACAGCTTTTAGAATACATAATGAACTCGGGCCTTATCGAAGGATTTTTATTTTTTCTAAAATTTCGATTTTTTAAGACCAATTAACTGTTGATTTTTTCGCAAAAATTTCAAAAAAAATTTCCCGAGGCCGCCATTTTGTTAATTTTGAAAACAAAATAAAATTTTTTGATTAGGTCCGGGTTTATCCATTTATAAAACAACTTTTTTTTGTTCGATTGTTTTTAGATGAATCTCCAAGCACTTATGCTTGTCACCACAAGTATCTTTTTTTGGAACAGGGTCAACACAAACAACTATAACTTTGGAAGTTAAATTTTTTTTTTTGAAATTTTCGTGAATTCAAGTCAACACATCCTATAATAATGCCATATTACTACGTTTGTAAAATAACATGATTTGGTGGCAAAAGAAATACTGAAAACTCTCATTTCTTCGTGCCTCTGACTACCCCTAACCCCTTAATCTTCTAAATCTGTTCATGCAAGCTGAACTACACAAACAGACATGATCTTAATTTTCATGAGGTTTGCTATCAAAGTAGCTTCACACTAAAATTTAGTAAAACAAAGGGCTTGTAAAAAAGGTTTAATTTTTTACGTAAAAATATAGTATCTCCTAGAATAAGTATCGTATTTTGTTTACAAAAAAAATTTATTGTGAGGTTACAGTTAAAATCTCAAGTGCATAAGACGGTATGCGATAGTATCCGAGTACCGTCAATGCCTGATTCGAGAAAATCGCATTTAAAATTTCATGTGCTGAAATTGGGTGAGCCGTACACTTGTCTACTACCTTGGATTGGACAGAGAAACCATTTTTTTCGCTATAATACAGACAAATCGTAAAGTGTACCTTCAACAAAAAATGTCGACTCTGGAGAATTCTGAAATGACTTCCTCTCTTCTACATTTCAATAATAGTCAACATTTAATGATTAACTTTTCTTGCAAAATCATTTTGCAACAAGTTGCAAAAATAGGCTACTACCTCGCCTTCTTCTCAAAGAGTTCAAAAATAACAGCATCAACTCAATCGCTGTAATGGCCACATCAGATATGTATGAAATAATTTTTTTCTCCGTGGGTGTGTAAGCTCCTGACGCTTGCGGCATGTTTGCCTTCTGACATGAGAGCGCGATAAAAAGGCGTTATCACATTATAATTAGCCTAATGAAAGTGCCAACATTAAAAAACAAGTAGCGTTATCGTTGTTTGTCTCCCTTATTGATACACACCCTTGTACGTCTCGCTGACTGTCATCGCCGATTAACGCGCTGCCTCAGCAGGCGGAGGACACAGTCCACATACTGCGATGTTGCGATGTAATTCGCAATTAAACGAATTATCTTCTATCGGCCGTCCTGTGTGGCGTTCCTCACGGTTCACTGGCTTTCCCGCAACAAAACAGTACACTTGAATGGCTGTCAAGTTCACTTGTGTTTTCAAAACACGGAAAAAATGGCAAAACACTTGCATAAGCAGATGTGTGTGTATGTATGTATGTATATGTGTGTGCATATAAAGCGAACGAACGAATGTGACCTTGAGCTTGTTGGCCCAGTTTACATGAACGAAGTGTCATTCGCGTGCTCAGGCTGTCACTCGGCCATGTCTTGAGCTTACTACATAAGTGCCACCACATAACAGTTTATATATGTATGTATCTATATGTTCGCATAAGAGTAACGGGTGATTTTTTTGAGGTTAGGATTTTCATGCATTAGTATTTGACAGATTACGTGGGATTTCAGACATGGTGTCAAAGAGAAAGATGCTCAGTATGCTTTGACATTTCATCATGAATAGACTTACTAACGAGCAACGCTTGCAAATCATTGAATTTTATTACCAAAATCAGTGTTCGGTTCGAAATGTGACAAATCGACAAATTTTGTTCAGCGATGAGGCTCATTTCTGGTTGAATGGCTACGTAAATAAGCAAAATTGCCGCATTTGGGGTGAAGAGCAACCAGAAGCCGTTCAAGAACTGCCCATGCATCCCGAAAAATGCACTGTTTGGTGTGGTTTGTACGCTGGTGGAATCATTGGACCGTATTTTTTCAAAGATGCTGTTGGACGCAACGTTACGGTGAATGGCGATCGCTATCGTTCGATGCTAACAAACTTTTTGTTGCCAAAAATGGAAGAACTGAACTTGGTTGACATGTGGTTTCAACAAGATGGCGCTACATGCCACACAGCTCGCGATTCTATTGCCATTTTGAGGGAAAACTTCGGACAACAATTCATCTCAAGAAATGGACCCGTAAGTTGGCCACCAAGATCATGCGATTTAACGCCTTTAGACTATTTTTTGTGGGGCTACGTCAAGTCTAAAGTCTACAGAAATAAGCCAGCAACTATTCCAGCTTTGGAAGACAACATTTCCGAAGAAATTCGGGCTATTCCGGCCGAAATGCTCGAAAAAGTTGCCCAAAATTGGACTTTCCGAATGGACCACCTAAGACGCAGCCGCGGTCAACATTTAAATGAAATTATCTTCAAAAAGTAAATGTCATGAACCAATCTAACGTTTCAAATAAAGAACCGATGAGATTTTGCAAATTTTATGCGTTTTTTTTTTATAAAAAGTTATCAAGCTCTTAAAAAATCACCCTTTATATGCATGTCAACATGTAAGTATATTTGCTTCCATCCATCACTTTAATGCCACCCCTTTTAAATATGGCTCATTTAATTTTGTTAAAAAAGTAAGGTAGAGCTAAATTCGGGTGTAATCGAACATTTCATACTCTTACACCTTGGAAAAATCAAAGACAGGGAAATACCTTAAGGTGTAAAATGTCAACCAGATGATCCGAATCCAAGCAATTATGTACATATATTTGTGTATATAAAACATACACTGACCGGCACATTCGACATAAGCTTCGTTAGAGTAATGAAAATAAGTATATATTCATCTAAAATGCAAAATAACGTATCATCAAAAAATTCGAAATTGAGTATCCTATTGATTACGATTCGCTACTTCAATTTACATATGTACATAATATTACATACATATATCCAACATTTTCAGGTTCTGAGTTTATATATGAACCAGTTTTAAACAATATTAAAATTTTTTTTTTCACTCTGGTTCCATTTTGTTTCGTGTTTCATTCACGCCACTGTAAATTTTCGAAAATGTTGTCACGTTATTTTGCATTGTAGGTGACGATACGTGGTATTTTCCCCACTTTAATGTGGAAATATCATGATAATACTATCTAGTAAATTTGGTTTAAATCAAAATCAATATATCTCAAGTTTTACTCAAGACGGAGAGATAGCCACTCGAATCGTCAGTTTAAGGTGATACAAACAACTGTTAGATGAACAAAACTATTATACATACATGTTTTAAGAATGTAAAAACTTCATAAAAAGGGACAAAAAATAATTAAAGGTCTTTGAGTAATTTCTATTCCTTTGAATTATTCTGAACTCGCTGCTTTAGAGTTGTGCTTTATAATTTAAAAACCTACTTGAGAATGCAATAATAAAGTTATCCCGTCTGATAGTTCAATGTATGTCCTTCTTACTCAATCGATTCGTTACTGACTAAAGTTTGGTGAAAATAGGATGATATAAATATATGTACATATATACATATACTCATGTGCGTATACACCATATATATATTCTTGACTTTTATATACTACTGTGCCCAAAAAATAAGGTAATTGTAGTTATTTTGAAAATTCTTTATTTATTCTTCCAAATCAATTTCATCCCCTTCAAAGTAATCCCCTCCCGATGCAATGCACTTATGCCAACTGATTTTACAATCTTCGAAACACTGGTTGTAGTCACTTTCCGAAATGGCCTTCAGTTCCGTCTTCGCTGCGGCTTGAATCTCTTCTATCGTATAAAAACGGTGTCCCCGGAGCGGTCTTTTGAGCTTGGTGAACAGCCAGAAGGCGCACGGCGCCAGATCAGGTGAATACGGTGGTTGCGGAACGATATGGATTTAGTTTTTGGCGAAATGATCACGAATCACGAGGGCAGTTAGGGATGGTGCATTATCGTGGTGTAAAAACCAAGAATTGTATTTCCACAATTCCGGCCTTTTTAGGCGAATAGCGTAACGCAAACGACGCGTAACTTTCAAATAATATTCCTTGTTGACTGTTTGACCGGTTGGAAGGAATTCATAATGCACAACACCACCATAATCGAAGAAAACAGTTAACATGACCTTGATTTTTGAGCGACTTTGGAGCGATTTTTTTGGTCTCGGCTCTCTTTTGGCACGATATTCGCTTGGTTGATCGGTTGTTACGGGGTTCTAAGCATAGATCCAAGTCTCATCGCCAGTTATAATGCATTTCATGACACCCTGGTAGTCGGAAAGCATCGTTTCACACACTTCAACGCGACGCCTTTTTTCCAAAAAATTCAATATTTTCGGTACCAGGCGAGATTTAACGCGCTGAGGCCCTAAACATCCTTCAAAATGGTATTGGCTGAGCCTTTCGATATGCCAACTTCATCAGCAAGATCTCTAATTGTTAATCGACGGTTTTTCAACACCAAATCTTTGATTGAACGTGAACGTGAACTTCGTCGGTTGAGGTTGATGGTCGCCCTGGACGCTCTTCGTCTTCGACACATTCACGGCCGGCTTGGAACTCACTATACCACTTGTAAACATTTTTTTTAGACATAGCCTCATCACCAAAGGCTTTTTGCACCATCCTCAACGTATCCGCAGCAGAAAATTGATTCCGTAAACAAAATGTAATGCAAATTCTTTGCTCAACAAATTTCGACATCGCAAAAAACGAAAAACTTACTTAGCAGCTCACAAAACGACACGCATCTGAAACACTAATAAATATTTTGACATAAAATTTGACATAAATGTGACTGACAGTACTACTAACCTAAAAAAAAATAATTCTCCAAATCCTTCGACGTGCGCAGTTTATATTAAAATTTATTCTTATTTTTTGGGCACAGTATTATTTGGCTAGCTTTTTAGGCGATACTTACCAAACATTTGATAAAGCATTGAAACTTTAAAATATAATATGTTACAGACGTTCATATTCCTAACCTTAGGCGTTACAAATATCGAAAAATTGCACAAAATGATATTAATGGAACCCTGCCTATAAATTAGGAGGTCGGTGCTTAGCTATACCAAAATCATCATGTAACTAGAGTTATGAACTGATTTTTATTAATTCGAATAACTTTTTATTGGTTTAGTTATATTTAATCTGCTCTTGAAAATCCGAGTGAAAAGTGTTCCAAGTGATCTTGAAGTCTCTGAATGTGAATCTTGTATTGAATACCACTTAGTATTGTCAGAAGTAAAAGTGAACTCAGTCTTCAAGCAGGGTCTCTTTCGTGTGATTTTCATTATCGTATTTGAGAGAAAATAATCTGAATGTCTGAATGACTGGACATTGATATCATCTTTAATAACCTATTAGTTAGTTAGTTAATTTAGTCTTTTAACCATAAGGGATTATGGCCTTTTAGGATTTAATTTTTTTTTGTTAGAAGTTAGCTAATTGTCAAAGTGGTACGGAGGAGGGTGAGTTGAAAACACTCAGGTACTTTCTCTTCCATTATCCAGCCTTTGCAAGACTGAGGTTGAAACAGCTCCGCAGTTTTACCTTAGACGAACATAAACGCCGAAACTGACATTAGCCATCTCAAAAAATGCTTGTAGGGGACTATTAAGATTTAAGAATAACTCAATTTATAAAGAATATATATTTTTGGAATTATTATTAATTAATACATACATATATATACCATATACACAAATACTGTAAATAAAAGTATTGTCTTTTCATCCAAAGGTTTTTCGTTGCGGCCCTTGAATTTACATGAGGATTCCATTATGCTGATTTCCTATCCGGGCGAACTTTTCATGCGCGTCTTAAAGCTTATGATTTTACCGTTAATCATTTCCAGCTTGATCGCCGGTTCGGCTAGTTTAAATGCACGCATGAACGGTAAAATTGCATTGCGCACTTTGGTGTACTTCGTGACGACTTCGTTCTTGAACGCGCTGCTCGGCATTGCCTTGGTGCTGCTAATCCATCCCGGTGATCCTAATCTACATAATACCGCCGATCGTTCTACTGATAAAAGGGCTGTCAATCTACTGGATAGTCTTTTGGATTTGGGAAGGTGAGTGAATGAATAATACATAGTTTACTTAGTTCACCTAACGGTTGTTTGTATCACCTGAAAATCAAGTACTATAAAATATTTGGCGGGATACAACTTTGAACAAATAGTGCCTTTAAGAAATGCCATTTTAACTGTAAAAACTGCCAAATCTGACTATAACTGTTCAACTTCCCCATTTACTGAGAATGTAGATCACAGTGCCTTTGTCTGACTTTTTACGGAGAATATCGACTAATATCTAATATTCCTTTAGCCCCCATATACCAAATATAAGTTTTTCAAACTTTTTGTTGGCTTTATACCTTATATATTGGTTAATACAGAGAACGTCTATCATACCTACGATCTCCGCGCCGTGAACCTTCTCTATGATAGACGTTCTCTGTCTGTCATATACGTTCTCTGCGTATGAAACAGAGAACGTTTATCACAAACGATAAACGTTCTCTGTCTATGATAAACGTTCTCTGTATGAAATATACGTTCTGTGCCATTTATTCGATAATTATAGTGAATTAACGTCACCCTGTTATCGAAGTCACACAAATGTGGTGTTTTCTATACCAACCGTCGCAGTTTACGAGCCAGTGTGAAAGGTGAATTATTGCAAACAGGGTAACACCAATGAAGCAACTTTCGCAACAGTTTGAGATACAAAGCGTTACCCTCCATCATCCGGTATGGATTTGTTTATGCAACAACCATGACGATAAGGCAGTTCAGATCGATACCGGGTGGCTAAGGAACTTCAATATGATAAGGGCAATTGTTTGCTTGTGCAAATGTTTTTGAGCGAAAGTTTTCGTAACGGAAATATTAATTGAAGTGTTGACGGCCAGGCGGTCGAAATTTTTGGAAACAATTTTTTTTGTTATTGTTCGATGAAGAAGAGCAAATGATTTACTCTTGCGAAGGGTTGCCATGCTTAAGTAAGCTTCCAATTCAAAAATACTTTTTAGAGACAAAATTTAAAATTGGCAACATACCTAAACTCTCAAAATATTAATTAATAATACAAATTTATTTTTGTTAATTTTATTTAAACCAAACAGGTTAGCGAAATAGTTATTTTTTAAGAATTTTTCAGAACGGGACCCACCTCTTTGAATATTTTGTTTGAAGCACATTCATACAACAACATATATTAATACATATTTCTGTACATAGATAAATATTCAATCGGTTAAGCGTTATAGCTATTGGCATTCTTGAATAAGATGATCGAAAAAAGTATATTTCTATTGCTCCTGGAAAATCGTATTTCAATCGCTCTTAATTTTGCCCCAATTTTAATGGAATAAAATATGAATATATCGTTTAGATCAAGTGTTCTTAAAATACCAGGCTTTGAATTTGCTTTTTTTCAGAAACGTTTTCCCGGACAATCTCTTTCAAGCATCGTTTCAACAAGCGCACACTGTTTACCTTCCCAAACCAAGTATTTTGCATACATTCAATGAGACACTTAACGACACCGCGATCGGCACCGAATTCGAACCGACCGAAGAGATACAAGCACAACAACAACAAGGCGGTGACGTACTCGAACCGGCGCTCATACGTGTGGTGCAATATCGCAGCGGCACCAACACGCTCGGCATCGTCTTCTTCTGCCTAGTCTTCGGCACCATATTGGGAACGATCGGTGAAAAGGGGCAAATTGTGGTGGATTTCTTTACGGCCGTTTTTGAGGTCATTATGAAGATGGTCACCTGCGTCATGTGGCTAACACCCATCGGCATTAGTTCAGTGATAGCTGGCAAGATATTGGGCGTCAACGATCTGCATTTAGTCATGGAGCAGCTAATGTGGTTTATACTCACCAATCTGATTGGCGTATGCCTATATCAATTCATTATAATGCAGGGGATTTATTTTGTATTCGTGCGACGGAATCCATTCAAATTCTATGCCGGACTTATACAGCCCATGCTGACCGCTTTTGCGACAGCCTCAACGTAAGCGAACATATCTACATACATATGTAAAACTATGTAACTATCTTGTATGTATGTAACATAAAACGCATAACAGCATACATATATACATACATACATATGTACTTATTGTACTGCCTCATAACGTATCTGAAGTCTATGTATCTGTGATAACTGCATTTTTGATTATTGTACTTGTATACTCGAGAGAGCACTTTTAAATGTCAGAAATTGTCTCATAATAATATATATGTATATGAGCACGCTCATATTATATAGTATATACATATACATTTATATATATAATATGTTACAGTATGTCCTTAACGTTGGCTGCATTCAAGTTTACAACACGATCATATCTATATACTACATATGTAAGTATATATGTATGTATGTATATATATTATACCGTCATATATACATATACATATGTAGTTTATATGCGGTTGTGTGGTCGAGGTTTTGCCTGTGATTAATGAATGCAGCAGCGTTAGACCTAATTTTAATTGCTACAAATATTTTTTCTTTCTTTTGGTTTCCAATTTTTGATTTGCATTTAAATTTTTATTTTGAAAACAAAAAAAACTATAAAAATCGTAACAAATCGAAATGCGTCATTTGACAAATAACCAACAAATCAACATAAAACTGAAAATGTTTACAAAAATAACAAATAACAAATCAATAACCACAATTTTATAAAATCATGATAAACAACAAACTCGAAATGGCCGACTGAATCTTCTCGACAAAACGCCTCTGCTGTGCCTAACGCGTTTTATGTGAATTGCGCTTGAAATCTTTGCATCACTTTATCGTCACCCCGAAATGACAATACTTCTCTTCGAAACCCTGAAATTTTGCTATTGGATCACTACCGTACCGAAACTGGCTAACGCTTCGTGGAAGTGCAGTGCTGCAGCTCTACCGATCACATTTCGTTGCATGAACGACAAGTTGCGTGTGGATCAGCGCATCAGCCGTTTTGTGCTACCGATCGGCTGTAACATTAATATGGATGGCACGGCACTCTTCATTGCGATCGCCTCGATTTTTATCGCCCAGATGAGTGGCATACCGTTGGGTTTTGGTGAACTGGTCACGGTTTTATTGACTTCGACTGCGGCTTCTATGAGTTCGGCTAGTGTTCCGAGTGCTGCTCTGGTTCTGCTGCTTGTGGTCCTTACTGCCATCGATGCTCCGGTACAAGATGTTACTCTACTCTTTGCTGTTGATTGGTGTGTGTGAGTATCTTCTGTAAATTTTATGTACATACGCTTCTAAGCCGTAATATTGCCTATGAAAATTAGACTTAAAACAAAACAGATCTTTTCAGCCAATATTCTTAGATTTCAGGAAAGCGTCTTAAATATGATCCGCCTTTCGCAAATATAAAAATTAAAAAAAATTATAGATTTTGAAATCACTAAATGTAGTTGAAGCAAACCCCAATGATTTGACTTTGGTACATCACCATCAAAATACTAAGTGAATTCATTTCTCTAAAAACAAAAATCTGACAAAATAAATCATAAAAAGCTGCTCAAAGATCTTTAGTCTTTGGACTCGGCTCAGATTTGTTGGTCCTAGTATTTGTGGAATAAAGATCAAAGCAAATGTCCTAATATTGTGCAAAAAGAAGTTGAAGTAATTATCTAACAGACAAACTGAAAAGTTCGTACCATTTTAATGAAAAGCTGATTTTTTTTATAAAATTGGTTTAATTATAGATGCCATCAAAGACGATATACTGATGATAGCTATCCCGTTTCTCGATACCTTTTTATATTATGATAGGTATTTTACTTCGAAGCGACTTCAGTCCCGCCGACTTGTTCCCAGTGAGCATTGTTTTGAAGTTTCCGGACAAAAACATGTCAATCGGAAAAAATCTAAAAAACTATGGATACGAAAGCCTTTAAAAGTAATTTCACCATTTTTTATTGATTCGAGAGACCGGATCCGCGCCCACTTTGTAAAGAGCTTTCGCATACCAAATTTTCGTAAGCGATACATCGAATGCCTTCTTTTAGTATCATCAGAGCAGCAGCTTCATTCTACGGTCTTTTATGATTTCGTACTTAACGGTCTCTTTTGGATATACAGTGGGTTCATCGTCTTTGGTGCCCATGTAGCGAGTTTATACTCTTAGTTCTAATTACAAATTTACGTCTTATTTTCATAGAAATTATGTAAAGCCTTAAGCTTAGCCTTTCTCTTAACTACAGAGGCTCTTATTATATTTGGAACAATGATTAAAGTCACGATAGTATCAAGGAGTAATCAGCAACACTTTCCAAATACCTATATTGATCATATCTCTATCTATCTTTCTTAACGGGTGATTTTTTAAGAGCTTGATAACTTTTTAAAAAAAAAAAACGCATAAAATTTGCAAAATCTCATCGGTTCTTTATTTGAAACGTTAGATTGGTTCATGACATTTACTTTTTGAAGATAATTTCATTTAAATGTTGACCGCGGCTGCGTCTTAGGTGGTCCATTCGGAAAGTCCAATTTTGGGCAACTTTTTCGAGCATTTCGGCCGGAATAGCCCGAATTTCTTCGGAAATGTTGTCTTCCAAAGCTGGAATAGTTGCTGGCTTATTTCTGTAGACTTTAGACTTGACGTAGCCCCACAAAAAATAGTCTAAAGGCGTTAAATCGCATGATCTTGGTGGCCAACTTACGGGTCCATTTCTTGAGATGAATTGTTGTCCGAAGTTTTCCCTCAAAATGGCCATAGAATCGCGAGCTGTGTGGCATGTAGCGCCATCTTGTTGAAACCACATGTCAACCAAGTTCAGTTCTTCCATTTTTGGCAACAAAAAGTTTGTTAGCATCGAACGATAGCGATCGCCATTCACCGTAACGTTGCGTCCAACAGCATCTTTGAAAAAATACGGTCCAATGATTCCACCAGCGTACAAACCACACCAAACAGTGCATTTTTCGGGATGCATGGGCAGTTCTTGAACGGCTTCTGGTTGCTCTTCACCCCAAATGCGGCAATTTTGCTTATTTACGTAGCCATTCAACCAGAAATGAGCCTCATCGCTCATCGGACACGGACGCGAAACACATTTCGAACCGAACACTGATTTTGGTAATAAAATTCAATGATTTGCAAGCGTTGCTCGTTAGTAAGTCTATTCATGATGAAATGTCAAAGCATACTGAGCATCTTTCTCTTTGACACCATGTCTGACATCCCACGTGATCTGTCAAATACTACTGCATGAAAATCCTAACCTCAAAAAAATCACCCGTTATATTTCGTTTATTTTCTCGAATCTACCTCCAAATACCTATATTGATCATATCTCTATCTATCTTTCATATATTTGGTTTATTTTTCGAATCTAATATTTTCTCCATATACTAATTTCAGAGATCGTATGCGCACCACAAACAACATGCTGGGCGATTGTTATGCCGCTGCCGTTGTTGAAGAGCTATCACGCAAAGAACTAATGGCACTGGATGCCGCCATACTCTATCAGGTAATACAATCGGCTTTGATGCCTAAGTATACAGAAAAAAACTGTGTTAAAATTATACCATTAACGACGAGAAACGTTAGGAATGTACTTAGGTAATTCCATATATTACATACATACATAATTCATATAAAGTTTGAGCTACTCAAACATGCCATGCTATTTGCTATGATCACTAAAAATCCGATTGCAGATGTACTACACGCGTTCCGAGTTTAAATGTCGTATAGCGGCCACCGGCGGGCAAAAGTGTTGCGTCGCACAACGAAGTGACAATGTACAGCTACCATACCACTTATGTTGCCAGATATTTCTAAAATAAACTTATTACTTCCAAATTTGCTTTACGCTTTACTGATTTTAACTTTTCTCTTCCCATTTCTTTCATACAGGAAGTGCCAGTTGGTACGCCAAACGGAAATGCCTTGCTCGAAGGGCAAACAGAGTTGGATAGCAAGTGCTCGATGACCGATTCGGTGGTCATCGATATCAATAATGTGATAAACAGCAGTAATTTGCAGAAGGAGAATACTAGCTATCGCGCCTAAAGCTATAATATTTATTCGAAAATTCACGCACTCACGAGTATGTAGGCGCACGAGCACTCTCATTTACCCAATATTTATGTACATTACGCAAGGAAATAATTTTTAATTATGAAAGCATATAAATTCTTTATATGAATTAGAGTTGGTAATTTGACGGGATTTACCCATATTATAAAATACAAATGTATTTGAATTAGTTTATAGTAATATTTTAAACAGTTTTGGCATAATTTTAATGCTTCCCATTAACTTTTTGCCTTGAAAACGTTTCTCGTAAGAACCCATTCCTAAGAGACACTAAATTATTTGAAGAAAGCATACACGGTGGTTCATATAGCGTAGTTTGTTTCCCTTAATTATATTGTTTTATGTTTTAATTGACTATAGGATTTTCAAAAAAAAAATTTCCCTTTTTTCGATACTTCGAAAAAGCCACGAGAAGCAATTTTGAAGACTTTCGGTCTAAGCAGGCAATTTTATATCGGCTTAGTACTCGAGAAAAATGTTCATTGAAAAGAAAACTCTTTTTATAGAACTTTAAGCTGAATTGTGGCTTTGGAACAATGTAGCTCCTTCACTCAGTTTTCTGAGACCTTAGTGACGGTATCTTGATCTATCTTCCGAATAATGTGATTCGATTCGCTATTTCTCTCCACGCCATCTTTGCTTCTGCTATTTACTGAAAATATTCTCATGTAAACAGTAACAATATTAATAAGTTTAATTTGAGATAAAAGCGTAAACGGATAATGCAGAGAGTGGTATCAAAATGTATTTACATATTTTCGAAAAGCCTAAAGAAGTATTTCTCTTTTAAAGAAAAAAGTTAGAGATCATATTTTCCCAAGTGCTGCCAGTTTGTTTAAAAAACTGGTATCATCTATCCGCTTTGCTGCTCTCCAACGCCTGGAGAATCGAAGACAGATCTCCGTCATCTTATTCAGAGAAAAGTCGGGCAGTGTTGCCTCCGTTTCTATATTTATTTAATTTCTCTCCAAGTATATTATACCACCTGAGTTTCAGCCAAACTTTCTAGCCTAAAAGAACAGTAAATTAGAAAAAAAAAATGCAAAAACAATATTAATTGCCCTTTATACACTTACATAAAAGTATTAAACCAAATAGATATATGAACATTCATAAATCAATACAAATTCACAAACCAAATGAAGTGATCAGATCAGCATTCATCAAGTATTGACATAAACAATAAAACCAACAATGGATAACAGGAAAATAAATTAACATCAAATCCTATAATGTATATACATAACGGATGTAGCAAGCATGTATTAGATATTACATAACGTACTTACATAATTTATGGCATACATACAAATATATATATTATATGATGTGATTTAACCAATACCACATTTAGTATTTAATAAAAACAAAAGCAACAAAATGTTGTCCAAAACTAGAACTGTTCTGATAACACCTACGTATATGTACTATATAGTATATGCCGATGTTTACATACTGTTATGCTAGCATTTATGTGTAATATGTATGTCTGTATACACCCCAGCGTGACATTTAGCGTTGCATCCGTAAATAATAGAGACTGTCAATTTTTAAAAAACGTTGCAAAATTTTTTGAAATTTATATGTATGTATCTATGTGCATAAGCTAATTGTGAGCCCACCAATTGATACGATATTTTTGTTTCTCAAAATAATTTACCAACAATTTTACACAACAACAAAAAATGTTCCCAATATACTTATACAGTAAAAACTGAGTAGAGTAAACCAAAGTAGCCAGCAAATGTTTACAAAAGTTCATAATTATAATATACCGACTTACTAGCAAACTGGAAAATGAAAAATAAAATAAAATAATATAATATAAAATATTGTAATAATAAATAGATAATATAAAATGTGGAGCAAAGTTTTTAGCAAAAGCCACTTATGTACATATATGATTTTAAGCAAATCTATAAATAATTTTGTTTTGATTTCTGTTAATTTAGCGCATAAAAATGTATATGTATTATTTTAAAGCGAAACAATATTTGTACATATCTGTATATTTATGAAATTCGTAAGATTTTAAAAATATGTATTCGAGCACCATAGACTATATACCCACTTACATATGTACGTAAACACATACTATATACACACCTATATAGAGGTTTTAGTAGAAAGGGCGCTACAATGTTGACGAGGATATGTGGTAATAATGGAGAAGCCTATTGTGTATCTCAGTAACGTTTGTGATGTTTTGATATAAAAGTTATTATAATAAATTCACTGAAACAATTTTACTTCAGATTTTCTTTTTTCAATATCAATATACATACTTATAATCAAACTAAGAACGCAACCCTTGTAGAAATTTATGTATACTATACTCTTTTGATTATTTTCACTTCAAATTCAGTCCCGAAAAGCCGAAAAATTATGCAAAATTTAGCTTAATAATTACTTATTTCAAAATTCAGCATGAAAATTGACAACTCAATTTATATTTCCAAATTTGGAGCTCAAAAAGATAATTTTTGGGATATTTCAAACGGATTGGGTCGAGAAAACTTATTTGTGGATTTTATTTGAATGTCGAATGTTTAGAGTTTAGATAAACTAGTTTCGGTTTCGGTTCAAACAGAACTAGTTTTTTCTATTTTGAACTAGTTTGAGACTGACTTGTATAGGAAATATATTATTGGGCTTGTCGTTCATATTAGTTACAATGTGGTTTACATAGTCAAACGTCAGATGTCTCCATCTAATTTATCCACACTACAAATAGATGTGGAATTTGGACCAAATATTCATAAAATATAATGGCTTGAAGTATATTAAATTTTGTAAAAAAAGAAAACGACATTCGATATCGAGCCAAATACCAGTTAGACTTAGTTTCCCTGTCTGCTTTTCTCCTCTTTTCAACGGGAAAATTCATTTCGGAAAGAGAAAAACTATAACAAATTGTCTTTTCTTCGTTATTTTTCACCAAAACTGTTGCTCAGCAATATTTTAATGTGGAAGAAATAGGCGAGAAAAATTCTTATTTTTTCCATGTTTTAAAATACTATTTGAAGGTTGTATTTTATTATTGTATTGCGTAAGAGAAGTGGAAGGAAATTTTTTGGAAAATAATCAAGAAATCACGGTTTTTATGAATGCCATAAGATCTTTTACTTCTTAAGAAGCTAACGAAATGTGGGATAAAGTTGAATGATTTCATTCAAGAGTAAAAGCCCTGATACAAAAGCGATTTTATAAAAGTATTTCTGGGATTAGATACTTGTTTTTTAGTTGAAAATTAGCACAGCACATAAATTTAGCAGCCTTTCAGAAATAAATTTGCAGAAAGCAGGAAAATATATTACTATGTGGACTATTCTACTACAAGAAATAATAATTACTAGATAAACCAAATCGATTATAGTAAATGTTCGTAGGCAGAAAAATAAAAATAAAACAAAACGCAAATGACTCAACCAAATATCACATTCGTAGACTGATTAGTATTATATTTTCTTTGAAGTTCGTTTATAAATATTTTTATGTAATGATAAGCAAATAAATATGTATCTATATGCAAGAACTCAAAGTGTGTTTATTTGAGGAAAAGTGCTCAAATTAGCATTCAGAAGGAAGAAATTAAAAATTCTGTAAAATTAATAAGGTTTATACACATGTAAGCTTTCTTGTCACAGGCGCTTTTCTTGTTTCATGCAGATAATGAACGTTTTCTGGACCCTTCTTTTGATATAAACAGTAAGTAAGTTCCTTTGCAATTTTGTTTTACTCTTATTTTATTAAATGAAATACATTTTCAGAATAACTAGGTCTACAGTGTTTTTGTCGCCTTAAATATAATACACAATCGGTTTTAGATACTATAAATGAATGTTAGAAACATCAACAAGAAGAAGAGTAGTCAGCAATTGTCGCCCGTCGCTGTAGCACGTACACCACGAGATAACATAATATTTTCCATTTATTAAAAATCAATTTTTGAAATAACATGAAATATGTATTTATTTTTAATTTAATAATCACACACACAAAGAAACATTGTTATTGAATATACTATTGAAAGATCCTGACAAATGCGTTTTTTATTTAATATACGATACGATAATATACGATACGATAAAATATCTCATTAACAATACTTATATGGTATTTACGCTCACAGTTCACAACATTATCAATGATATTGTAAGATTTGCAATAGTTTATTTTGATATCTTTATACATATACATTTATTTCATTCATTGTCACATTATAAAAATCAGAATACATGAAAAATAATGGACATATTTAAAACGTGAATTTTGTTTAGAAAAATATGGATACGCGAGGTAAATAGAGAGACAATAATGTTTCAGTTTACTATTCATTATCAACGGCTAACAGTAATTTGCTATTATGTGAAGATTCCATCAACCTCGATAATTTTCCTCCATTACATTTAATTCTTTGCCGAACCGTTCTCCTTGTTCTTAAATTGTTCGAAAATTTATTTAGATTATTCCGGAGATGGATTTGATACTTGATATTCATATTTGTTCTTAGAGTGAAATTTTTTCACTCTTAGTTCATACTTTGGTGCTCTATGTATGAGGTGTGTTCAAAAAGTATCGCGAATTTTGTGTTTTTTCAAGAATTATTTATTTACTCGTGAATATGTATTTTGTCCCCTTCAAAGTAATCCCCATGAGATATTATATATACTCGTATACTTAGGAAATTTTCAACTCTCAACACAAAAATTTTCCAGGTCTGACCTTTCAGTGCAATCATAACAACGAAAAAAAGCATATCTTTCACTAATTACTGTATTTAAGAAGCATCAAACATTTCACTCTACAACTTTTCCATACAAATGTGTTAAAATAATATTCATCCACATTTAATAAATTCGTAGTCACAGCATTTTGCTAAATTTGTAAACATATCCAGGGCAACAAAAAAAATGTTGTTGAGTATGTCGAGTGATTTTTGCTTATGTTAAGGAATCATAACAATTTTAATTCAATGTTCTTAAACAAATCCAAACTTGGAGATGGCAGCGGCTAATTTAAAGCTGAAGAGCAAACGATTCCAGGTTCATGCTTAACGGATTTCTTCCTAGATGGAGTGTGTTCGGTAAAGTTAAGGTCTCTTGTAATCCTCTGGATTGATAATCAATTGCAATGAAAATAGTCGCTTATAAGTAAAAAAGTAATTTCTCCTGTGCGAAATTCAGTAAGCAACTTCAGAAGGGTAGTTACGTGGTTCCCGGATAAGAGTCATCTAGTCACTTCTTGGTTTCAATATACTTTTCACCTAATTCATTATTATCAATTTTTTCATATGTACTAAACCTTGCGTCACTCAAAATGGTTTATGTAACGAACGAACTGCCTGACAGCTATAATACGTATATTTGTACATATTTTTTTAAAGGGTAGTTAGCCCTCATCCTACATCATACGTAGGTAAAAGCGAGGCATTTTTTATTTTTCAAAACACTTAACATTAAGATCTATAACTTTTACATGCATTTGAACCAATTCTTTTATTACTTTTGCCACACCTATTGTGGTATCTTCAAAACATGTTTTTTGAACGCACCAACCGTCTCTTGATGTGAAGGAAAACGTTTACTTTCGAACCCATATGCTTAAATCCGCGATTTATCACCTATCACATTGTCATAAATGTGTTTCGAAGCACCTTTATCGCATTTTTTTTTTAATTTCTCTCGACCAATTAACACCATTTTTGGCGGAAATGAATATTTTAAGATAAAGTTGTAAGTCGCCGGATTGCAACACTGGGGTTGCAAATCCCGAAATATAGGGGACAACCTACGTATGATATCACTATTAGTAACTTCTTCTAAGTACTAGTTCTAGAAAGAATCAAAATGTTTAGCATAGCTGGTAGTGTTCAGTCATACAAGGAGTGTGCCAAAGTAAAGAGGACTTTTTGAAACTAGCGCCCCCTGGCGGCGGCATAATATGTCGACTGATGCGTTAAAATCTGCTATCGTTATCGATTGTTCATGACATTTCATTCATTGGAAGTGAAGTTATTGCGTTTTAAGTGTCAGTATGTTTGTGTTATCGATGCGAAAGTGAGCTTCGAACAAAGAGCCAACTTTACATTTTGTTTTGAAATTGGTAAAGCTTTTACCGAAACGTTTAAATTGATGAAACAAGTATATGGCGATGATTGCCTATCCCGTAGCAGAGTGTTTCAACGTTTTCAAAGTGGTCGTGAAGACATAAATTCATGATCACCGGAAATTCCATCGAAACTGTGCGTGAAATCATGAAAATTCAGCCGAAATCATCATTCATGGAAATGGAATTGAACATTTTCAAACATCGATTTACCACCTTTTGACCAAAAATTTGGGCTTACGAAAGGTGTGTTCCCGGTTTGCTCTGCACAAATTGACTGACGACCAAAAAATGCTCAGAGTCCAACATTCGAAGGACATCATTAAAGAGTTTTATTTGACCGAAAATCACATTTTAACCGCTAATTACTCCCCGTATTCACTTGATATGGCACCGTGCGACTTTTTCCTTTTCGGAAAAATGCAGTTGCCTTTGAAAGAAAAGCGTTATGCAGTAGTAGAGGCCATTCAAAAGGCTTGCACTGGTATACTGGCGGCCACACTGGCCAACAAACTAAAAAATTCGTTCGACATGCTTTTGGACCGTGCAAAAAGCTATACGGAAGCAGAAGAAGACTATTTTGAATAGAATAAATTGAGTATGCCGAAAAAGCCATTTGTTCCGTTTGTTTTTTAAAGTCCCGTTTACTTTGGAACGCACCTTGTATAAGCTGATCGAGTCTATGGAATTTCATTATTATTATGGCTTATACTCGTATGGAAGGTTTGTGAAACATTGTTTAAATTTCGTTATTTTGTAATCCTTCTAAAACGTGGTTATGAAGACAAAGTTGGTTAAAATCGGTAAAGTTGTTTGTACTACTTAACAATTGTTGGTCCCGCGCTAGTTAAATTCTTTAAATACTCTATGTGTAGGTCTCACCCAAAAATTTTTAACTTCTTACGTCAAATGGGACTATCAAGACATATGAATTCATCGAAGCCAATAAAAGGTTATCAAACGCAAACTCTAAATTATTCCAAAAAGAGCACTGATTCATTATGGAACTTTGTGCAACGCAGTGACAAAATCATTGTATCAAAAATTCATGCTCCGTCGCAACTAAACATAAATTTCGCACGAAATCAATAACTCATCTAAATGAACTTGCGCACATGCGCATAGAAACCCTCATATTCATTTATGGATACTGATTTGACATTTTGGCGAACAGAGTGCCTAAATCCACCAGTTAGTTAGGGTCTCCTACAGTTCATTCATAGTTCAATTGATATTTGTGTATGTAGAAATACATGAATTATACCTAGATTGTCTACACCTGTACATATGTTTATGCGTATGAACAACAGCGAGTTGTTCAACGTTGCTCAAATACTGATAATCAATATCACATCTATGGTTACGTGTACGTATTCACAACAACCTCTTGTATTGTTCGCAGCCAGAATAGGCCAAATAAGTATATGGTTTTGATAGTGAATGAAATTGAAAGTTGCGCATGCGCGCAAGTATTACTCCAATTATTATGGTATGCAATATACAAGTCCATAAAAGCTAATTCCAAAATATTGTAAACACATTATTTGCACATACTCGTAGATCACTGCTTCAATTATATGTTTATATGTAGGCATGAATGTGCTTTATTGTGTATGCTTGCAGCAGTTTTGTGCGTAAAACGCTTTTGGTCATACACAAATGTTGTATTTTAATGAAATCCGAAGGAGCCGCTTGTTAGCCTCATATCTCTTAAGCTAACAAACAAGTAACACGCACTACAAGTACATTTTGTTTATACAAAGAGTGGTCTTAAACAGACGCGTTTTCATTTAAGAAAACCCGTTGTACATTCAGTATCCTCAGTTTATTGACTTAAAGAGCATTAGGTTGCCAAATGTATTTGTGTGTTGATCGAATTACTGTTTAATTATCTATTTCTTTTACCTTTTTGGTGTGAACGTGGTCTATGTATGTTCAAGTATTTATCAGATACAAATAAAACATGTTCTAAACTATGTATGATACCTAGATATATATATATATATTTACATACACTATACACTTGTATGTACAATTTATATTCCTGCAATTTTGAAGAATCAAAGGCAGGGATATATTTTAAGGTGTAAAACGTCAATTTTACATGCACATATACTATATATAACTCAGAAACTCACAGACACATAAGGTTTGTTAGAAAAACGAAAATCATTTTACTACTGAGATAAAATTGAAAGGTGAATTTCGAATTTATATTTCGCGTGCTTTTCGAATCGGTAAAATTTGGTTTAGTAAGCTGGTAGTACTATTAGTGACATCTTTTCTGAATTAGTGTTCGAGATACGCGTCGTTTTGTGAGGCTCTAGAAGTGAATTCTTCAATTTTTATTATGTCTGAATTTATTGAACAAAGAAGTGGGATAATGCACCATCTCATACTGGATTGGTCATTCGTGATAATTTCGTCACACTTTCAACTAATATCGTGCCGCAACCACCTCATTTACCTGATGTACCTTCGTGTAACTTCTGGCTATTCAGCAAATTCATATTAGCACACCGAGGACACCGTTTTGACTCAATTGAGGATATAAAAGCTTAATCAAAGAAGGCATTGATAGTCATCACGACTGAGGATTTTTCAAGTGCTATCACATTAGTATGTAGGACGTGAAAGTTGAGGTAGTATCGACCTAATTTAACCTATTTCTTTACAATACCACATACTATTAACATGCCACATACTAAAAAAGCAAAGTCAACCGAATGTGCGGAAATCCTGACATTAGTTATGTAGGGGCTAGGTCGCTTAAATTGATCTATTTAAGGCGCAAAGATGCACTGTTATGTGTAAAAACCTTCTTTCATTTTCATTGAGATAATTCACATATTGAGTTATAAAGTCACACGGAAGTTCGAAAATCTTTATATTTCGTGCAAAGTTTTATCCCGTTATAATAATTACTTGTTGGTTTGTATAAAAAGAATTCCAAGTACTAAGTTTTGTCGAAATCGGTCTGTTGTGTCTCGAGATCCAGGATCTAGGAGCGTATGGTAATGGAAACGTGTAAACTTCGTTAGCTTCAAATGCGATGGTAGAACAATATGTTAGTGTGCTTTCCACTAAAAATATGAAGCCTGATGTTACAAAAATATTTTAACTAGCCTCGCCTTATGAAAACTTTCCTAAAGCTAAATTCAGACGAGCAGCCGAAATCTACCTATGGTTTGAGAGCCTATTTTATACTATTAGTGTGGATGGAGCTGGGTTATTCTTTTCCAAGGACAAATGAAGATTATATTATTATTTATTATTACCTAGAGTATGATATTGTAATTGTTTACCTAACGGCAGTTTTTATCACCGAAAGTTAATAGAGACACAAGTAGATAAGCGATAACTTGAGTAAAAATTTAATATCTTGATGAAACTCGGAGCACAGGTTCTTTGGCATATGTTGATTGGCATTGCAGATGGGTAGAATCGGACTATTGTCACCCCACAAAACGCCAAAAATCGAAAACATGTAAAGTGCCACAATAAAGCTTCGCAATAAAAGTACGTTATTTAGTATTATATTAGCGATGGGCATATATGGTTGAACTTTGTTTTAATATGGACTTACTCCCACGATCTTATTATTTTCCTTCTTTATTGGTATAGACATTGCTTACCCAGTTATAGCCGAGTTAACAACAGCGAGCCAGTCGTTTCTTCTCTTCTTTTCGCTATTTGACGCCAATTCGAGATGCCAAGTGTAGTCAGGTCATTCTCCTTCTGACCTAGCCAGCGCAGCCGCTGTCTCTTGATACACTGAGTTAACTGAATGTCGCTGTTTATCGCGTAGAGCTCATCCTTCGCGGTATTCGTCGTTGTCAATATGCAAAGGACCATAAATCTTCGTTGAGGCGAATGATATCAATATAATCGGTGTGTGCCAGCAGATGTAAACTCTTATAGAAGAGTGTTGCTTCTCTATTTAGCTCTGCAGTTCGTATGATTTTCTCCCGCAAACACTGACACCACTCGTATTTGCTTTGCAGGAACACCACGTTCAAGGTTATGTTCCGGTTTTAAAACCTCCCCTTAGTCGTCGCATCTTTTTGTAGAATTTTGGCTCCTTTCTTTTTTTGTCGGCATATGCGTCCCGTTTCCCTCTTCAATTATCTGTATCCATTCCAACCCTCTCGTGTTGTGATCGACCACAAAAATGCAATCTTGAAATGTCGTGCTGAGCTGCTGATGAGAGGAGTGCAAGTCGAGTGGAAACCCATATTTAGGGCTCCTACTAAACCAATCAGCATCATTCACCATGAAGGCTGAATTTACCTAACGTTGTGCCCGTGGAGAAGGCAGCCGCTAAAAAGAGGCAGAGGTTCTTCTCTTCAGTCGGGGCGTGAACGGAAATCAGTGTTCTGTTGAAAAATGTTGCTCTGATGCAGACTGTGGCTGGATGTTCATTCACTGAAGTGAAAGACAGGACTCGACGACTGAATCTTTCTCCCACCACGAATCACACCGAACTTGCGCTTCTTTATATGACCGCTGTAGCAAATGTCACAAGAACCTACTTGTCTCCGTCTTGTGATGTTGCCTTCAATTTTACGAGGACATCGGCACCTTGCCAATTTAGGGACCGGACATTCCAGGTGCATGCCCTTAAATCATACACTTATTACGTTGTTATCGTCGCCATCAAAAGGGGTCTTTCATAAGAGGTTTTGTTTCTTTTTAATTGGGAGTGGTTTCTACGTGAGGGTTCCAAACTGAGCGCACAACCTGCCACATTACAATGCGAACACCCACTTCAGATATTGAATATATGAAAGCCAGTTATAATTGCACACTTTTTACCAAAATATCGGTCTACCTTCAGATATAATATTGAAATTCGAAAATAAATTTTTTCGGCTTTGATCCATGTAATTTCGAATTTAGTCTTTCTTACTTGATTTCATTTCATAGTCTATTCGATCCACTTAACCCCTTACCTAGAAGATATTAGCCTTGACAGACGGCAGTGTTAATCCGGATTAACTGCCCACTTAATCAGATCCATATTTGTAAGTGACAGACCGCAGCTATGCGAGTTTGAAACTCTCGTAAACGGCTGGATGTAATTTTTATAATATTCAATGAAAATGGATAGAATATAAACATTGCGGTTGTTATCCGACCAATTTTTACAAAACCATTTTTTATTATAAACACATATCATTATTATTAAAACTGCATCATAACATAACATCATAACATAACATCATAACATAAAACTTCTCGTTTTATTATTGAAAATTTGAAAAATAGCTGTCAGTGTTGGTTGTTTTCATTCACAATAGATTAAAACTTGCAATTTTTAACAATGTTACAAACTAATATGCACCTAACTCTCTAAAATTTTAGGGTTTAAAATGGATTTTAGCAACGGAGTCATTTTCACTAACTCCTGAGTTAATCCGGATTAACTCCATTAATCTGCCGTCTGTCAATGCTATATGATTCCAATTCGCTGTATTGTTGATGTAGGTAAATTAGAGTAAAAGGCGTTTGATCTTTCACCAAATATTACACCAAATAAAATTTTATATTTGTAACAATCAAGTTAAGCGTTTTTATAACAATACTAGGCTAACATTCTAATAATTTATCATACAATAGACCGTTAGTTCGGACTTGTTCGGCGTCTATTGTACAACATACTCGTAAGTTTCTGAATTATATCGTATTTCTTTCCGACATCTGCGCATATTTTCTTTGTTATTTTTCAATTAGTGAAAGCTCGAGGTGCTACGAATCGTATACTACTGTACAATGAAAGGGGAGTCGTTACACTATTTGCAAGCGTATTTGTTGCATTATTTTGACAACGGTGCACATCCGTTGTCGTCATCACACCATCGCCGTCATAGTTGTTATTGTTGTTGTTATTGCTGATGTCTTGTTAAAATGCTAACTTAATCTCGATACACTTTGACTGCTGGCAGCTAACACACAATCGCCGCCGTTAAGAAAGAGAAAACATTGAGCGCTCAAAATGTGAGGCGAAATAAGAAATAAGTCGAAAAAAGTTCGTCAACTTGTTGTGTCGGCGGAGCTGTAAGCGAAGTTGAAATAAGGTGGCGGCACACTTAGCCGACACGTACATTTGTCCGCACACAAACACACTACCGACTATCGTACACTACCTTCCTTTGCCTTGCCTTTGAGACTAAAATCGGTTGGACCTCGAGTTGCAGCAATAGCTGGGGCTCATCGACATATTACCCACAAAAATAACGACGCTATGCGTTTTAGCTCAGTATGAGTATGTGTATATGCCTTATAGATATGTTTTATTTCGGCTTGTCATAAAGTAATCATGCCCGACGCTTAACTGCTCTTTTTTGGCCGATGTGTGCGCATAAAAATACTTCTACGAGCTCTGAGGCTGCTTTCCGAGTCGCTGTCTTGTAATTGCTGGTGCAACGAATAAATTTACATGGACTGTTAGACGCTCAAGTACACAAGCGTATATTTGCTAAATACATATAATTCAAACTGCAATGAGTTTTTGTGTAAGTATGTCACATGATCTGCATGCGCCAGAAAAAGTTATACTCCTCTTAGCAGTGAAACAATTAAAAGTAAAAAGTTGCATAGTAAAAAGTATGATATAAGTCATTGAAAATATGGTGGAAGAAAATATCTGCTTTATTTTCAACGTAGCACATGCCTTACAAACTCTCCCTCAACATAGACACTGCACTGTTGGGGTTGTGACAGCACATTCTGTGAGTAGAATCTCAAAAATCTGCAAGAAAGTCTTGCAGCTGACATTCGAAGTTGTTTAAGCGCTGCTTGGCCTACTCGAGTATTTCACAATTTCAGGCATGTGGTTGTTGAGTACACATATGCATCGTTGTCGGAAGACCCATAAGCCATTTTCTTGTATAATAAGATAGAGCAGCAGATCGAACACACTATAATCATTGTCGGGATTTCAACAGCAGTAAAATTCTACTACTGACTTCTAGTGGCATATCCACATACTCCCTTATATCGATTTTTTTAATTTCATGACAAGAGAGCAATGCACAAAATCATATATTTTGATTTACAGCTTTAAATTTACGAGCCATGCTTTATACTCGTATCAGATGAACGGAATCGTGGTTTCACCAGAAGGGTTTTACCATGTTTGACTGCTTCGGTTTAAAAGCATATCATAAGTCCACAAAAGCACACATAAATTAAATAATTCAACAAGAAAGTATAAACTCTCAGCATTTTCATTGACCAAAGAACTTTTGAGTAGAAACTTTAACAACAGGGTGGGAAGGTGGTCGTAAAAGTTACGAAAATATGAGAAAAGAGAAGTAGTTCTGCTCCTTGATGATATCAATATGTATAGGCGTCTCTTAAATGGGAACAGGAGGAAAAGTTAAGCGCCTTTTATATATTATATAGTTTACAAAGTTTCAAGCTTTTGGTTTCTTGGGAGTTCGACTCTAGCGTTTCTCAAAAACTGCCTTTATATGTATGTATGTAAAAAATTCGGCTATACCAGCCATAGTGTAGCTTCAGAGTGCGGGATGCCGAAATGGCATATTTTATTTTTTGCTGCTAGGATCAAAAATAATAAAAGTAAAAAAAAATATTTTGCTCCGACCTCATCCCACATTTGTTCAGTATGTATATACATATGTTTTTATAATTCACCCAGCAGTAAAGTCGGGAACAAACTCATGAACTGGTCGCTTCGATATTTAACAGTTATTTGACTCACTATACTTTCACTTTTGGGAATACATAGCCCTTTTAAACAGTGACAGGATGAAAAAGAGGGCATTTTGAAAATTTAATATCTATTGTGGACCCTGAGATGACTGAATTCCTAAAAGAAAGTTTGTTTGATTCTAATAAGCGTAGAATAGTATTTCTTCGTAAATAAGTATACCGTGTTATACAGAATACTGCACCGTAACGGTGCATATCTAGTTAGCAATACTGTATTAAAAGTGTATAGTATAATGTAAGAGCAATCTTATATCGCCATAGTTGTTGTTGGTGTGCATTTTTGTTAGCTGGCGAAAAACTGAGCATGTCGCTTGGCTATGTACTCGTATGTATGCAAGTCATTCGATGTTCACCTCGCTGAGCCATGTTGCTGGATCTATGTTATTGTTGTTGTTGTGTTATTTTTGCTCGTGTGTTGCCTAAGATGCATAATAATTTATGATCGCGTCCAAGATGTGGGTTAATCGTGTACTAGGCTAAGTTTGAAATTTTTTGTAGGAGATTTCTTTTTTCCTTTACGTGGAGCTATTCATGGTTGTATTCGTCCGCACTCGACGGCGCTGCTGCTATAGTTAGGCACTGATTTTTGACTCTACACAACGCAATCGTAACGTATGTAGATATTTTTATACCCTGATCAGGGTAAATTAAATTTGCTCGGAAAGCGTCGGAGACTCTATGAAATATATGGTACATATAGTACTATTTAGCAGTCTGGCTGTCTGTATATACGCGAACTAGTCCCTCAGTTTCTGAGATATCGATCTGAAATTTTGCACACTTCCTTTTCTACCCATAAAACTGGTGATATGTCCGAACCGTCGATATTTGGCGATTATACAAGGTGCGTTCCAAAGTAAACAGGACTTAAAAAAACAGAACAAATGGGTATTTCGGCAAAATCAAATTATTTTATTCAAAATAATCTCCTTCTGCTTCAGTACAGCTTTTTGCATGGTCCAAAAGCATGACGAACGAGTGTTTTAGTTCGTTGGCCGGTATGCCGCCAGTATAGCCTCTACGTCTGCATAACGCTTACCCTTCAAGGGCAAATGCATTTTTCCGAAAAGAAACAAGCCGCACGGTGCCATATCAGGTAAATAGGGAAAGTGGTTAATGGTTAAAATGTGATTTTTGGTCAAATAATCGTCCTTTGAATGTTGGATTCTGAGCAATTTTCGGTCGTCAGTCAATTTGTGCGGAACAAACTATGCACACACTTTTCGTAAGCCCAAATGTTCGGTCAAAAGGCGATAAATCGATGTTTTGGAGATGTTCAATTCCATTTCCATCAATTTGAATGACGATTTCGGCTGATTTTTGATGAATTCACGCACAGTGTCGATGGAATTTCCGGTGAGGACGGATTTTGATTGGCCCACATGTAGATCGTCATTTATGTCCTCACGATCACTTTGAAAACGTTGAAACCACTGCTACGGGATAGGCAATCATCGCTCTAAACTTGTTTCATCAATTAAAACGTTTCGGTAAAAGTTTAACCAATTTTAAAACAAAATTTAATGTTGGCTCTTTGTCCGAAGCTCACTTTCGCATCGATAACAAAAACGTACTGACACTTAAAACGCAATAACTTCGCTTTCAATAAATGAAATGTCAGGAAGTTCCCACTGGAAAATCGATAAAGATTCTAACGCACTAGTCGACATATATGTAGATGGCGCCACCAGGCGGCGCTATATTCAAAAAGTCCTGTTTACTTTGGAAAGCACCTTGTATGCTATAATAGCTGTTATGCAATATGAACGATCGGAATCAACTACCTGCATGGAAAACTTCTTAATTTTTAAAGATATCTTCACAACATTTGGCATGAGCTGTTGCCTGAAGCAGTTACATAATATCCGAAGAAATTGTTCAAATCGAATCACTATAGCATATAACAGCCACAGAAACTGAACGATTGGAATCGAGTCCCTTGTAAGGAACCTTTTGTATTTGTGAAGGGTACTAAGCTTCAGCGCTACCGAAGTTAACGTTTTTTCTTGTTTAAAATACATATTTCTATATCTATGCACATACATATTACAAGCAGTTGAGCAATTTCCAGTTTTCCTATATTTAAATTTATTTAGTTAATATGTTCTAGATGAAATCTGTCAGCCTTCATTCTAATCTGTGACACATTGCTGCTAAAAGAACTTGAAATTGTCGAGCCAATGTGCATTCCTGAACCCTTAAAAACCCATCAAATAGTCAGAAATTTAATTAATTAAACTTCGCTACCGGATTTCAACATTGTTTCACACTTGGCCATTTGCAAACAAACTATAAAACTACTACGTCCGCACTGCATCAGCTCAATATTTACATCCCCGTCGACTTGTTGATTTGTGCACTTAGGCACAAACGCATGCGCACACACACACAAAAGTGGAAAAAAGCAAAGAAAGTGGAAGGTAGTTAAATGTTTAGGGCATTTTATGTTTACATTTGCCGTACAAACATAGGTGCACACTCAAGCATTTTTGATAGTTCCGCCAGTGAGCAAGTCGTCCGTCTTTACGACCCTAACAATGCAACAAAATCGCCTCTGCCTACAATGTTAATTGTTCTTAATGCATGCGACTAATTTCTATTTCCACCAACAACAGCTAACATTTGCAGCGCTCTATCCATTTCCATTTGCCGCGCTCTCACCGATCTTTATCTGCACGTCTATATAAGCGTATATTGCGTCGGCAGCTTCTGTGGGCCGTTTGATATTTGCTTACTGCGGAAAATTGTTTGCTGTAAAAATTCACATCCTCTCGCTATTGCGTTGCGCAATTGGCGGCGACTACTTGCTCGCCTAATCGTCTAATCCGACTTTGTTGGCGGCTGCTACCGTTCTTGGAAACGAATATTTCAAAGACCACCGGCTGTGTTTCGTTTTATTAGCGGCAGGATTTTTATTTAATGAGTGCATCAGTTGAATTACGATTGCACTTAATGCCGCGTTTTTTATGCCAAACAATATGCCGCGGCAGCGCTGTATTTAAATATTAACAGCTGAATATTAAGCGGGAATATTACCTTACATTAAAAATTAAAAACCTAAGCGAAGATAATAACTTTGTAAATTATTTGTTGCCTCTGAAGACAAACGAATAATTCGCAAGTATTCTTTAATACAATGAAAAGACGCAATAAAATTCAAACAAAATATAATCGAAAAGATATGACTTCCTTAATGTTTTTATCTTTAATACATAAAAGTTTTTGATGTCAAATGTTATGATATATGCGTTTACCAAGTCAGCCGATATATGGATGAGCGTAGTCTCGCCACTTTGAGGGAATAAATTTAGCTCTGTCAGTTCCTTGACATTTTCTTATTCAACATCGCTGACTATTTTTACAAACTGTCTCAAAATTTGGTTCAGCGATAGAGCTTATCTTTTGCTGAATGGGTGATTATAGCCTACAACGATTATTGGAGAAAACCTTTGGTAAGCGCATTGTGTGACGTCGTGGGCCTGCGGCGTGGTCTCCTAGGTCGAGCGATTAAACACCGGATAATCGAACGATGGTCAAACCAATCAATATATAAGAAATAACTTTTACCATACAAAAACAAATATAATATCTGAAGAAACTACGGGGTTACGCCAATGATGAAGCAAAAATATTATTTAGTGTTTCCAAAATATGGTGCTTAGAGGCGTTTTCCTCCCTGAAAGCGCCGAATTTATCGTGACTTAAAGTTGCATATGAAATATGAACAAAGAATTTGCCTCAAGTTTTGTATCAAATTTCTTTTATGGAGTAGTTGTGGATGTTGGAAAAAGCTTACTGTAATCGGTTTTATCAAAAAACACGAGGCTATAAAGTGGTACAAAGCCTTCTAAACGGTCGAGAGATTGTTGAAGACATGCCTCGTTCTGGATGACCTTTGACCTCTTCAACCGATCAAAAAATTAAAAAGGTGAAAGATATGGTGCTTCGGAACATCACGCAAAGATTTTGGCAGATATTTTGGGTATAAAACGTATTCTTGCGCGACTCGTAACGACAAAGCTTAATTTTTTTCAAAGGAGTACCGACAGATCTCTTTGGTTGATAGTACGAATTCCGAATCCATATTCATGGAGTGCATTATAACTGCCAATGAGAGCTCAATGAGTTTATAAGTTTGACATGCAAACAAGTCAACAACCATCAGAATAGAGCCGACCAAAAATCAAGGTGATTATCTTTGTTTGCCTTCATCTACATATGTACATAAGTATGTATATACATATGTACATAAATAAAAATTAATCGTCAAAATGTATGTACGCTCATAACTTTCATACGACTGAACCGAATTTGATAATTCTTTTTTTAAAATGTTCGTTGAGGTTCAGAGATGGTTTCTGCGGAGAAAAAATTCGAATAATTGGCGAAAAATCCCTAAAAACAGCCCTTTTCGATTTCCCATAAAAACGAATGAATGTTTGTTCATTAGTAACGCTAAAAGGACGGCTGAACTAATATTGATGAAATTTTAAGAGGTTGTTCGTTGTGGATCAAGGAAGGTTTAGAAATAAAAATATCTTATACTTTTCATGAAAAGTCGGCAAATTGGATGATTCCAAAAAGTAACTTTTTTCCATAAACATTTTTTTTCAATATTTGTTTGTTATGTTTTTCAATATTTTGATTTGCAAATTATTTGAATAGTTCAATTTCGGTCGCTTGCCTTTTTTATTCTGGCTATTCAAAAGAAAAATTATTGAAGATTATTCAGTGAAAACTTTACTTGTGTTTCACACAAAGAGGTCAATTGCAGATTGAAATTTGTTACGAAGCCACCAAGAGGTCACCCTAATATCGGTCGGTGTTCTTTTGCCATCAAAGTATGGCAGCCCAAGGCATGGTAAGAAGTTCTCCCAAGATGAGGTGACATACGTGCAGAATTATGGATTGCGATCATCACGATGTCACACCACTCTGTTGAGTGGCAAAATAGAGGTTTGCCGCATGCACACATTCTTCTTTGGATGATGGAAGGTGGTTACACCAGATCAAATTGATGAAATCATTCCTCAGGAAATTCCTGATGTAGAGAAAGATCCAGTATTATATGAAGTGGTGGAAACCAATATGGTGCATGGACCTTGCGGACACTACAATCCCTTTTTGGTTTGTATCCATGTGCTCTTCTTTCGGAAACACAAACTGGAAATAATGGATATCAACTCTATCGGCGTCGCTCACCAGATAACAGAACATTCAGCATTCAACTTAGAAGAGTGAATATCGAAGTTGACAACACATGGATCGTACTATATTCACCATTATTGTCTAATTCATATTCAAAACTCATATCAGTGTTTAGTATTGCAGTTTGGTGAAATCGATAAAATACGTTTGAAAGTACGTCACCAAAGGAAGCAACATGGCGATTATTGGTCTTGAACGATACGGTCGATACGTGAACTGCAATAAAGCGTTTGTAGGATATTTACTTTTGCAATTCATGAACGTTTTCCGACTGCTGCGCGTCTTGCAGTTAATTTGCAGAATGGCCAAAGAGTGATTTCAACCCAGAGAATACAGTATAGCCAGTGGAAACATCGCCAGCAACAAAATTAACTTTGACGAGTTTTTTCTCAACTTTCGTCAGTGGTCCGTTTGTGAGAACATTGCTCTATTCGGAAATACCTTGACATAATGCATGGAATGCATCGTTAAAGAAATGGTTACGCAGAAAGCAAGGCCAACAGTAGATTGACTTCCAGGTGTCTGATCAGCTAATGCATTAGGATACACAATCCACCCGAAAAACGACGATTGTTTCTACCTTCGGTTGCTATTGATTAATGAACGCGGTTCAACTTTATTTGAGTCATTGCTTGCTGTGAATAGTTCGATGTGTGCAAGTTTTGGAGAAGAGGCTAGCAATTACATGTGAACACGTTAATTACTGGAATAAAAGAAGTTCGCATATTTTCGATATAAACATCGACATTGCCAAAGACATTTTACATCGTCTTCTCTAAAAATTGGAAATGGTACAATTTCAGTTGATACTTCCGGTGGTTCGATATCAATTCCATCTTACCTGTATCAATTCACGAAAGATGAACTCATCACAAATGTTCGGACATTGGCCAGATTATCGTAACTACGATTCCTTAAGTCCACGCGCAATGTTAGCTGCCGAAAATACCAATGTTGTTGACTTAAACTGAAAGATTCAAAGTCAAATTCCGGGAGACTTGCGCTCATACAAATCGATCAATCGTCTTGACAATGAAGACGACGCCGTGAATTATCCAGTGGTATTTCTAAATTCTTTGGACAAGATTGGTATGCCACCGCATCATTGACGCACCTCTCGAATACAAGGGGGAGAATGCTTGATTCTGCGAGTTCCTTTGAGTTATAAAAATTTCCTATTTCAGTTCAAACGTATTCCGTTTCCAGTGAAAATTGCACTTGAGATGACAATCAACAGGACCTAAAGATATATATATATATATAGTGTGAGGCATAAATTTGGAAATGCTATGTTTTTCACACGGCCGTGGCGTGTTCACGAGCGGAACAGAAGCCTAAAAATGTTGTTTATAAAGCTGCGTTACATTGAAAAAAAAAAAAATGAAATGATAAATTTAACTTTCTTTTCATTTCAAAATACATAATTTCACGCAAGGCAACGACTGCGGGGTCAGCTAGTATATCAATATTTTGAATATTTTCTGAGACTGTGCCGCAATGTATTTCTCAAAGCTTAGTGTGAATCGCGTTTGGATAATTACGCAGATAATATATAGAAAAGGCCCTTGAAATGCATAAGTCTTACCTTTATACCAAATAGAAATTTTGGTGCAATTTAACGCTTTGTTGCGAATGAATTACATATTACTTTTTTAAAATCATTACTTCACGAAGGCTTAGAGCTTTAGCCGTAAAACTAATAAAAATGATATCTGCATGTCGAAACGGTCATAAGTTACTCGCACCATAGTAATCCGCCACACAGTTGGTCCTTAGCAAGTGAAACCCTGTAGGGAAGCGAACATAAATATGTCTATGGCAATAAAAGCTTTCATTGAATAGCTTTTGTAATTGTAAGTTCTTTAAGGTGCTTTTATAGTTACATCTCAGTTGTGATTTTACGGAGAAGGACTGGAATTGGCCTCTAAGGAGACTATTGTATGGTTATAAGTTCTTTCAGCTTATTATTCCTTCTTATGCTTACCAATACAAATCCGCTAACGCTCGTAAGTTCTGAAGTGGAATTTTTCATTGGAATAAATAATTCGTAAGGTAAAATGAGGGAGACCTCAAAACTGCGCACGAGTTTGTAGTACCATGCTAATGGAAGAAAAAATATGTCGTACGATATGGGAAAGAGATATACTTGTATATTCAGAGCTTTCTAAACGCGAAACTTCTGGACAACATTCCTGCTGGAAATTCATTTGATGCGAACATATACATAAAACCATATGTTTTACAGTGGACATTTGCGTATACGTATTTAGGTGCTGAACGCATCACAAGCAACTGCTTATGCTCTCCGCGTCGAAGCTTCTCATGTTATCTCAACCGTGCCTTTATTCAACGTCTCAGACTGGCCATTGTTCGCCATCGTATGTAGACAATAAAATAATTTTACGACTTTTAGCCTGCTCATCATGCCATTTTTAATGGGCCTCACTGTCAGTTCATCAACGGGCGTGTTGAAGAGCATAGGTGCACGGACATTTGGCAAGCGGTAGACAACATTCGGTATGCCAATGTATCATCCGATATCCGCAGACTTTTCTCAATATACGGCTGCTACTTGTTTGCAGCCGATTCGAATATCCTTGTAATTAGTTTTCAATTTCTCATTATGACTTCTTGGAATACCGCATCGGTAGTTATCGGTGGTGGTATTGGCAATAAACAGTTTTAGTGAAATTGAAAGTGAATTCCGTAGGTCAAAATCGAAAAGAATATGCTGAAAGTTCGGAACTAAATCGATTAATTATCGTTTGGCAATAGTTGCAGTTGCAAATACCAATTTTACATCACTGATATATTGGCCTCTCTAGTAGGAAGTTTAGATTTTATAATGAAACTTTCGGCATATACTACTATGCCCGTGACATTGTTTTTATTTTGAAAATTCTTATGCCAACGGATTTTCCAATCTTCGAAACACTGGTTGCAGTCACTTTCCGGAATGGCCTTCAGTTCCGTCTTCGCTGCGGCTTGAATCTCCTCTATCGTATAAAAACGGTGTCCCCGGAGCGGTCTTTTGAGCTTGGTAAACAGCCAGAAGTCGCACGGCACCAGATCAGGTGAATACGGTGGTTGCGGAACGATATGGGTTGAGCTTTTGGCGAAATAATCACGAATTACGAGGGCTGTTAGGGATGGTGCATTATCGTGGTGTAAAAACCAAGAATTGTATTTCCACAATTCCGGCCTTTTTAGGCAGATAACATTACGCAAACGACGCATAACGTTCAAATAATATTCCTTGTTGACTGTTTGACCGGTTGGAAGGAATTCATAATGCACAACACCACGATAATCGAAGAAAACAGTCCACATGACCTTGATTTTTGAGCGACTTTGGCGCGATTTTTTTGGTCTCGGCTCTCTTTTGGCACGATATTCGCAGGATTGATCGGTTGTTTCGGGGTCGTAACCATAGACCCAAGTCTTTCGCCAGTTATAACGCATTTCATGACACCCTGGTAGTCGAAAAGCATCGTTTCACACACTTCAACGCGACGCCTTTTTTCCAAAAAATTCAATGTTTTCGGTACCAGTCGAGATTTGACGCGCTTGAGGCCCAAAACATTCTTCAAAATGGTATTGGCTAAACCTTTTGATATGCCAACTTCATCAGCAAGGTCTCTAATTGTTAATTGACGGTTTTTCAACACCAAATCTTTGATTTGTTGAACGTGAGCTTCGTCGGTTGAGGTTGATGGTCGCCCTGGAAGCTCTTCGTCTTCGACACGTTCGCGACCGGCTTGGAACTCACTATACCACTTGTAAACGGTTTTTTTAGACATAGCCTTATCACTAAAGGCTTTCTGCACCAGCCTCAATGTATCTTCAGCAGAAAATTGATTCCGTAAACAAAATTTAATGCAAATTCTGTGCTCAACAAATTTCGACATCGCAAAAAAAAAGAAAAACTCATTTTTAGCAGCTCACAAAATGACATGTATCTCAAAACACTAATGAATATTTTGACATGAAATTTGACATAAATGTGACTGACAGTACTACCAACCTAAAAAAAAAATAATTCTCCAAATCTTTCTACGCGCGCAGTTTAAATTCAAATGTCACCTTTTTTTGGACACAGTAGTATATCATCTAAGTGCGGAATAGAGTAATGTAAAAAATAAAACAGCACCTTCGCCACTTAAATTTCAGATCTTCTCTCTGAGAGAGAAAATTAAGAAAAATAAAAACTAAGATTGTGGGGACTTTTAAAATAAATAAACATCAAGGAAATTTTTGTGGGAGTAAATATACATGTCTGATTTCTCTAATTCTTGGGGTAAAGCATTCTAACACCATGGTCAATCCGAACTCACAATAGAAGCTAAGAGAAATGTCATATATAACATATATTAAACACAATTTGAAACAAGAAAAAACGTTAACATCAGATATAAACAACCTTCAAGATGAATTAAAGTTACTAAATTTTATGAAGATATTTATCTTGATTTCGATCGGGTGGGTTGAATGGCAGTAGGATTTTCGGAGATTGTTGCGCTGCCTTCGAAAATAATCTAGAATCACACAAGAAATTTATTTCGATCGCGTATTTTATAGCAGCTTTATCCTACAAAGGTTCCCTGTCGTCAATTCGGACAAACAAGAAGCTTCTTGTCTCTGATTTTTGAGATGTCGATCGCGTGTATACAGACGTCCGGACAGGCAAACGGGTAAACATAACTAAATTGACTTAGCTCCTCAAGTTGATCATAGAGTCTTCCACGTTTCAAACTTTGAGGCAAACTCAACAGGGTGTCTTAAGTTTAAAATGTTATTCTATTTCCAGTTAAGTGGGCCAAATAACATTGAGTTGGAAAGTTTAATTTTCTCTTGACGAGCTAAATCACTTCATATATTATTTCCAAAAATTGTGGCAAAATCTAACGAGAACCTTTGAGAATGAGATTAAAATAATATTTATGGATTTTATGTAATTGTGCTCACATTAAAAAGAAGACAACAATCTAAAACGGAGATGACCCAACCTGTTAACTTTAGCTGCGACAAGTCATAATAAAGATACAGGGACTCACGCTTCGAAAGTAGAGAAGCGTTTGGTGTGACTTGGTGTTACGAATTTGTGCCAATTTGCAAAACGAAAAAGGAAAATCATGACACTTGTAATAAGAAAAATCAATATTTTGATTTTCCATCAATTACGCTAATTGCTTATGGTCGCTTTTATCTGCTAATAAGCAATTTGCATACAAATTCGATTTTTTATTATTTCGGTGATAAACAAAAACAAAAATTGGCTGAGTAGTACCATTTGTCACCTCCAATGCACCTAGTATGCCAAGCATGGTTTGAAGTAAAACGAAATAAGTTGTAGCAGCAGCCTACGTATCGGTGCGCCAGCAGCCTCATCGTCGTTTATGGCAACCGTGGTGGTGGCATTAACGGCGCCCAGCGGCGATCGAATGTTTACCTCGGTCAAATAATTTAAATGGAAGTGTGCATTTGCGCGCGTTCGCGTCTGCCGCGCAACGTCAGCCAGTCAGGTGCTTGATTGGCCGACTGAGTGACTGCACGCTGACGATGGATGATCGTTTCGGCTGTTTCGCGCCTTGTCGGGCGGGTGTTGCATAGCGCCTAATTGGCATTATGAAATTAATACTACAAATGCAAAAATAGAAGGTTCGCGCCAACAAGCAGCAAACAACATCCGAAATGCAATTGAAATTGCACTGAACTGATAGCGGTTTGGAGCGCGTTGCGCAGGTAGTGCGCGTCGTATGCGCGTGCGCGCTATTAATGGCTGCGTGTGGGAATTGAAAATTGGTTTTGGGTATTGTGAAACGCTTATGCCGCATTAAGTGTGATTACGGGTAGCCAATAAGCAAAGCAAGAAGCACACACTGCTGGTCGCCTAAATCCAGTGCAACAATAATGCCAACAGCAACAGTTGTCGCTACAGTAGCCGCTATATGCGTTCGCCAAGCGGTGTGAGGCAGTGGCACGCAAAGTGGCTATTAGGTACCAGTGCTCGGTACCTTGTCACCGTGCAACTGCCGCAGCCGCTTGCTTGTCGCACACCCGTTGCCGTTGCTATGGCTGCTGTTGTTAGTTTTGCTGCTGTGCTCTCCGCATGCAGTCTTAGCAACAATTTTTACGAATTACCTGTTAATTTCTGACACTTCATAGATGCGCAGATAACATTTGATTTGGCTAGTTGTAATTGTTGTTGTTGTTGCATTTAGTCGGTATTGCTCCTGTTGTAAAGCAGTTTGTTTACGCTTTGCATTTAACTGCTGAATTTATAGTCAGTTAATTGTTGGCGCAGAGTTGACGCGTCCACCGCTATTTGTGGTGGCACCGATTGCAACAATAAGAACAAAATTAATCATTCTTGTTTCTTCGGCATGTACATTTCTGACCTCTTTTCTCGCGCTCCACTTAGCGCCTAGCCAATTAAACGAATTGCTACTTCGAGTTATCATAATTTGTATTTGCGTTCTTCATTTTTATTTGACAACAAAATTGTAAGCGTCTACAACGAACGGAAATCGCTAACAATGTACCGTTTTTAATGAAGACTGGTAGGAATGGCGATGTTTTAGTCGAGAGTTCCTTTGGTGGGTAACTTATTTTCTATGAGTTGTGAGTTCAATTACCGTTGCACAGTTATAAATCTAAAAATTCGAATTGCTTAAGGGACTTGTAGTGTTCATTTTTTAAAATTGGATATCTTTGCAGTTTTGGTTATGTTACACCTTTAAACACAATATACTAAAATATTAAATAGTATTACCCCTATCAATTTCAACGTTGTGAGGTAGGCAGATTGCTTTCTCCCCACTGCGACAAGTCACTCCCCATCGTATTAGCTGATCTTTCGCATTTTCCGAAAAGCAATGGTTTCATTTGCAGTTGTACGTAAGGAGCTTGAAATGCCGTCTCACAGTTCCCTTATACCGAGTTGCTGATGAATGCTCTCAGATAGCACAGGAGTGCAAGTCGAGTAGAAAATCGTTCGGCTGTCTGTTGTGATTGCAGCTTCTCGACGTCGAACCTTCCTTGTGTTTGTTGATTTGCGTTTTTGTGCTGCACTGAGGCGGGTGCATATCTTGGCTGCAACAAGATAGTAAAATATTACAGACCACATAATCGATCTGGTTGGTGGGTTTTCGAATTTTCATATGCTTGAATCTAGTACTATAGAAAACCATATTTCGTGCGTCGGCAAATGTCGATCAGCCTCCATCATTTGGGGATGTTTCATGATGGAGGCTGAATTTACTGACCGTTGTGCCAAAGATACCTTCTTTGCCCACCCTGGCGTTAAAGATACCCCAAGCACGATTTTGACATGGTAGCACCTTTGGTCAGATCATCCTTCTCTTTCGTCGGGGCGTGTTCGCAAATCAGCGATACTTGTATGTTGAAGAACTTCGCTTTGATGACAGGGGTGAATGCCAGAACTCGGCGATGGAGTCACTCTACCACCGCGGATCCCACAACGAATTTGCGCTCCTTTATGTGGCCACTGTAGTAAATGCTACAAAGACCTACTCGTCCCAGTCCTTCTCCCGTCACACTTCCTTGACGGTGGTGATGTCAGCTTTTACTTTTACGAAGACATCAACCAGCTGGACAGCGGCACTTAAATCGTAATTTCCAATTTTCATGATCGTTATCTAAAAGGGGGTTTCTCTTCCGAGGCTGTTGTTTCTTTTTAATTCTTCAAATTTCGATCACTTTTTTGTCAGGCCAAAAACGGACAAGTTTTTGGATTAAATTCTTTTTTTTCATATCTTTTTTGCTTTCTGCGGGGATCTTTTAGACATGTGGTTTTCAATGACGGAATACTTTTGTCGGAACTGAATTTCTTTTGCTATTTTATTATGAATGACTTGCTTTCTTTTTTGTGGGGTTTTGTAAAGTCGTTTGTCTAAGCCCGAGACAATTGACGTCAGGGAAGAGAGTATTTGGTGCGTTACATTTGAAATATTATCTTTATAATAAAGCTAATTTCTTGACTATAACATGAAGTTTTATTTCTTCTTGTAAACAAGTGTCAAAAAAACTCCCCTAATTATTCAATGTTTTGTTTAGGTTTGGTCCACAGAGAATGATAGAATCAATGCAACAGTGGAGGACCTTTTTTTAACAAAATCGGAGAACGCGTCTGACGCAAAAAAAATTTTAATTTTCTTCTTTCAATAATTTTTGTATATTCTTCAAATAGGTATAAAGATATCCTAAAACTTTGAAAACCCTTGATGCGGTATTATTGTGCTTTAATTCTTAAAAGTTATTTAGGGTAAAACCAGCATAGGTTAATAAAGAAGTCAATGACTTTGTGTTTGGATTGAAGTAAATTAAAGTTCGTTAAAACAAAATCATCTGCTAAAAGTTTGGAAAAAATAATTTTACCTTGCAGAATAGGCTATAATTTTGATCGGGTTAAATAGCCTCTGCACTAAAACTTTAACCGCGATTATTTCGAAAAAACAGTTTTGAATCAGACGCTGCACTGTGTTGCGGCTAGTGGAAAAGTAACTTTTCCCGATTATTTTTTTCAGTATTTTAATGATGCAATTTTGTCACAGACATTCCAAATAAACAAAAAACAGATAAAGTTTTTTCTTATGTTGGCCCGTTGATTTTAATTGATTTTAGAAGTCAAATATACAAATTTTCATGAAAAAGGGGATTTCAGGGCTGTATTCAAAATGATATCATTTGATTTTGGTGACAGATATTTTGATTGGGAAAAAAAAAATCTGCCTTCGGACAAGTAATTTTCTGTGGATTTTTTTGAGTAATTTTCATATGCATTTTTTGACAGATTAAATCCAGACTAAAGAAAAGATGTTTTCAGTTGCCTTTTCTTTAATTATTTGGAAGTAAATAGTACAGCAATTTCAAAAAGTCAGAGATTCGGGTTACCAAAATACATTGAATTGGTTACGATAATGTTGTTTTCGGACAAATCTTTGTAAAAAATCAGGATGCTCATTTCTGGTTTCAATGGCACGTTTATAAGCGAAAATCACTGGTCATTTTTCCATTTAGAGCAATAAAGAAATTCTCAGAATCCCTTATTCAACCACTAAAATGCATATTTGGGTTTTTCCCTTGTACTGCTTCGTCATTGGGACGTTATAATTTTTATATATCCTTTCAGACCAAGTTTACGGTAATTCGATCCTATCGTTTTAATCAATTTTTTGTTTGCAAAATTTTTTTGGGAAGAACTAATTAGTCCACATTGATAACAAGTCTGCAGCAACGTGTTACATTTTCCACGCAAAGCCCAGTGAAATGAATCAGTTGGACAAAATTGTTAAAAGGACACCCAATCAGGAAGCTTATAGATTTGGATTATCAACATTACATTGTAGAATAAGATTAAGGAAACCCTACTGAACATTGCTTATCAAATCACTGTGCTCAAGGCAGGGGAAACAAAGAGAACTAAGCTCAGTGAAGATGAGAAGATTATTATTGATCAAAGAAAAAAGGAAGTTCAACAAAATCTGAAAGATCAGTTCCAAATAACTGTGGATGTTGTGAAACAAGGAAGTGGAACAACTAATGACGGTAACACAGCAAGGAGATTCTTTAGTGATCCTGAGGAAACCGCTCTGGTCACAGAAGTAGATACCGAAGGTTTTCTAGTATTCTTCAAGCTATAACTTCTGGATATAAGATAGACTGCGATAAGTTCTCTAAGTACGGAAAAGAAACTGCTGGTCTCTATGTAAAGAAATATTCCTGGCATTATATGCCACCAACTGTCCACAAGGTTCTTATTCATGGAGCTGAAATAATTCGTTCATTTTTGGTCCCTATTGGGCAACTATCAGAAGAAGCATTGGAAGCAGGAAACAAGGACTTCAGAAACACAAGGCTTTACCATGCGAGGAAAACATCAAGAAAAGACAATTGTGAAGACATATTACATTATCTGCTCGCCAATTCTGATCCCGCAATCACAAGTAGGAGAATGCTGAAGGAGAAGAAACACCTGAAATTATCAGAGGAAGCAATGAACTTATTGGTAGATGACTGATTAATTTGTAATTTTTCTGTAGAATGCAATAAAATATGCCTGTGTTATAAAATAGTATCTTCAAATTTTTTTTTTTATTCTACATCTATTGTAGCACTCCACAAAAATGAGCATAACTCTCTTACAACTGAAGCTATTGACTTCAAACCGGTATCAAATTAAAGCTTTTATTGCCACCTTTCAAATAAGAAATGAAATTGATTTTGGTTTTATATAAAATTTCAGAGTTTTTCAACAAAAATCGAAAAATCATGAAAATTTGACGTTTATAATTCTTGTTCGGACCACCCTATACTTTATTTAAAAAACTAATCATAGGGTATTTATCAGAAATAAAATAAGAATTAAAATAAATAATATTTGTAAATTTTTCGAACAACTTTTTTTTTTTTTACTTTGGTTGAAAATTTGACCCAACAATTTTTTTACGTTGTAAATTTTATTTTCACTCATTCTGTTTGGGATTTCAATCTGACCAATCTGTAGAAGCTTCTCATCGATACAACTAAAATTACAGTTTAGGCAATATGATTTCCAAAAAATTCCGGTTTCGTAACACTGTGCGTTGATGATATTCACCATGTATCCATCCAAAATGACCAGCTGTGAAGAACTTTTGTGGTGCAATTTTCTGAACGTAATTAAAATAAAGCAATAAACTTGATCCAACTTAAGCTTAAAAACACGGATAAGATTATTTCTACATACTGATATAAGGCGTCTTTTAAGATATAAAATATAAGTTTATGTAATTCTTACGCTAGTCAACGTATTTTCATAGAGACTGTAGAAGTATACTTGATATTAAATTCACCTCACTTTAACTTTGATAACCTTTGCGCACAGTGTATTTAGTGGAGGTGTACATATTTCACTCGTTTCTAAAATAGAAAAGTAAACTTCAAGGTTAAAATCACTCAATCAGTTGCAAGACTATTTACCCTTTAATGAATATCTACACACGAATATGTGAGGCATTTTGTAAAGCTCCTGTTTAGAGCTCGTTTTCTCGTTTACATATTTATCGTCCTTATGGAGCAACTGTCGGACGCGTCTTTTAATCAAGCCTCCTTGCGTCAGAGTGTAAACGTTTGCGGATACTCTGTATTGTTTTCTTCGCTTTTTTAGGCAACGAAAACAAAGAACAACATTAAAACATGCCTTTGGTGATTATAGGTAGCATATAGTGGTTGTTGTTAGTGGCATTGTCTTTGCTGGAACGAAATGTACGCGCTCGCAATATTTCAAAAGCATTTTAAACGAAAAGTCAGAAAATTACGATGTAATTTTTGTAATTTCTGTAATTGCCTAATTCTGATTAATTTGAATGGGCAGCAACAGCAGCAAGAAAACCAACAAAAACAGTCGCAGCAACAACCAACTGACTGAGGCGAAATCGGCAATGGGGGAAGCAATAAAATTGGAAAAGAACTGAAAGGCAACATGTGTGCAGATCAGCGACTCCAACTTCCATCTCTCATAGTCACACACATATATGTACACATGAATATGAGCTTGTCAGTCGCGGATGTTAAACGCCAAGCGCTGAACGCAATCTGAGCGCACCCTGAACACGCTGCGTATTTGTGGCCGAATTGAGAGGTCAAAATTAACAACATGCAGCACGGATGTAGTAGCTATCGGGGTTGTCTTCTTGGCACAGTGTCTTTATGCTAAAGTGGTGAGAGCTAGGAGGTATATTTTTATTCGGAGCGTGCGGGATTTACCTTATGGAATCCAAAGCCAAATCCATGCTTCCAGAAAGGTGATACATAAAACATAACATATTTATGTTCTATATTCTATTTTGTTTCCATTTGTAGTAAATCATATCAAAAAGAGGAAAACAGGGAAAAAACTACTCCAATTAGAAAAAAGCCGACTTGATTAAAGGTTAAAAATTGGGGCGAATGGGTTATCATAATATAATTATCCAATTTTTTTTTAATTTAATAACAATGCACAAACGGACTACTTTACTCATGATTATAAGAAGCTTATATTTCTCCAAATTAATTGGTGTTGTTTTATGCATCCACCACACCGTAATGCCCGCAGAAATGTGACTGCCATTGCTGTTGATTTTCATTCCGATTTCAATTTTGATTTTTACATCGTCACTCTTTCATTATCCCACATGTATATTTTTAGCGTACTACTTCTGCATACCGCTGATGCTAGAGAATGCTTACAAGATTTTACACTACGGATGTACATTAGTGAGAAATATTACGCTATTTTAGTTCTTATATACTAATATACCAGATCCATTTTAAAGTCAGAAAAAAGTGCTTTGAAGAGGGATTTTCTTTTAATTTTATTAAATAATTAAATAAAATAATGTAAATTTACAGAGTTAAATGTACTTTAATAATCAGTGGGTCTTTTTGAAAATGTTCAGATTTCCTTGATCCGAAAAATGTATCTGGCCGTGAGTTAGGCTCTCCTGTGCAAGATGATATTGTATCCAAAAACCAAAAAAAGTTATTATAACGACATCGGGTAATAATGGAAGATTATTCAAAATTTTGCTTTTGGTTTTGGACAAAATGAATCAGTTTTGGTGAACAAATTTAAACCTCAGAGTGGATGAAAACTCGACGTTTTTAAAAAAAACCTTAATCCTTCGATTGTTCCCCGACCAATATGCCTCAAACGGTCGTGTGAACTTTTCAATCAGTCCAGCACTTTAGGGGAACCCCCGACTCAGAGAACAACGTTGCGGGAAAAACGCGTCTTGATATTAATAAATATAAAAAAACATACAGAATCGTTTCTTAAAGTGGCATATAATTAAGGTCAAATAATTAAAGTCGGGGAAGTTGAAAAAAAGTTACAACTGTTCCAAAATGAGGAAATTCGCAAAAATTGGAAATATATATACAAAAGGGAAGAATACAACGCAAGATACCAAGGCTACGCAGGCGATGCTGTATCAGTTCGTGTAGCACAACAATGGTTCACTCGCTTCCGTTTTGGAAATATCGAAGTTTCGATTTACACTAATTTAATAATGTCTCTAGCGGAAAAATGGCAAAAAGTGGTCGACCAAAATAGTACATATTTGTTTATTTATTTATTATTATAAATATAAAAAAATAAGTTGAAGTTTAATTAGAAATACGAAAAGACTTTTTAGACTACCTAAGAATATAAAGAGAAAAAAAGAAATTCAAGTCTAATGGAGAAGTCTAAGGCATGCGCTATTTTTTAATGCCACTGTATGCGTATTGCTCTGATTTACTATTGTGCCGTAGCCGAATATGTTTGCTTAAATCTGCAAAATGAACTGCCTCCATTCGAGCTCATCTCACACTTCTGGATGCCGACTTAAGGTCTGATTCATAATTTGTTTGGATTTATCAAAAAAAAAACGTGCTCATATCGGACACAATACTGAATCACATTCGCATGAGTTATCTATCCACGCGCATGTAAGTGTATGAGAGCGTGTCTTCTGGAAGTGCGCTTAGCAGAAAAGCTGAGCCGGCGAATTATTTGCTTACTGTTGCTGCTGCACACATGCCTGCGTCGCTGCTTAGTTCACAATCAACCGGCCGACCGGTTAGAATTGGCTTAAATTTTGTGGTCAACGAGTGCGCACAATTGCTCTTTGGCTGCGCCAAATTAACACGCTGTCAGTTGCGGATTATTCTGCTTCTTCTAGGCCACGACGTTGTGCGTAGTCTGATCTTACTTTGCTGTTGTTGTTATTTATGTGTATTTCCATGTTGTTTGCGGGTCGGTCTGCGTTTCGTTTATTATAGTTAGCTGTGGTCAGGCGTCGAAAATTGTTACCTTTTCACAGGGTTTATTGCACTTGAATGGGGTTGTTAGGCTCAGATGTCTTCCGCGACCGCCGTAAGCCATTGACCAGGCATAATGCGAGTTTATGTTTGCTTGAGTTTTTCCGCCCGCGCTCTTGACATACATACATACATACCATACCTTGTTGTAAATCTTGACCATCTTGGCTACACAACAAAGGTTAAGGTCGTCGATGAACTTGTTGATTTGCTAGTTACTTTTGCTGATGTTTTGCGGTTTCTGATTTATACATTTCTCGTAAAGAAGCTGTGTTGTCGGTTGTTAAGTAAGACTTTATAGGGAATGTAAGCACATATATAATAAATTGTGTGAGTATTTACATATAAAATAATATTTATGAACATTCACATGATTTATGGTGTATGGTGTACCCTTTGGGATTATGAATGCCGGGTACTGCGCGTGACTCTATATATCAAGTTCTCCATAAACTCTGAGTTGCTAAGGACAAATTGATCTTGACTCTTCGCAATCAGTAGGATATGACTTAATGTGTCCTCTTCTCAAGTTGTTCCTCACAGCTCATACACTTTATGAATGGAATATGAAGAATTGTATGTTTCGACAATTCAATTCCACTATAACGGTAATACCATAGGGACTTTGACGAGTTCTTCAGGGATTATAGTAAGTTCAACATGAATAATGAAAAATGAACCGTGAGTAGCTAAGGAATATTGATGGCACTTGTCTCTTGTTTAGGGGTTGTAAAACTACTCGATGTTATTACCTATGGTTTCTTTAGACTCCGACCCTTCCAAAGCACATTACTTACTTAACTGTGTGATAAGATCTGAACTGCCAAAAGAAAGTTGTGAATTATCTCTTTTAAGCCACCGATGCTAAAATGCCTAAATCTCTCTAATAAATACCTTGCAATGAAGGAAATACTTGAAGGTTTGCAACGAAGATGGTCGCATGTGGAAAATTACTGTCCGGTTTTTTTAAGCTAGGAAACAAAAACAAGTTGCTTGAAATAAAATCTGCGAAAAAGGAGAGTAGAGTAGCAGTCTGTACTCTATCCCAACCAATTTGGTCTTGGAAGTGAAACTATGTTTTGTCGACAGTTACGAAATGATGGCTGGCGGAATGGGTAAATACGGAACTCATTGCTATGTTATTCTCCGTGGTAGTCGTTTTCGAGGCACCTGTGCGGACTCGTCAAAATCCGTCGTTAAGCTACGTTGAAACTTGTTTTGATTGTTAAAGGAGAAGAGTCACTATATTCAGAACTGCAGAAATTAGAATTTAAAATACAATATTCGAGTTGACCGCAGTCGAAGTTATTTCTAACTAGACAAAAAAAAATCAAATTTTCATTGTCCTCAGCGGGTTTTTTTAATATGTTGATACTTAAAGTACTCGGGAAAGGTATTTTGTCACAAACAGTGCTGATATTGAGAGTTTTGGAGTTGGCAATTCCGAAGCCGGGTTTAAGAAATGTTTCTACTCCAGAAGTTCCTTGTATAATTGATCCATAAAGAATTTTACAATGAATAAATATTGATAAATATATTAGTACATTTGCCTTATGAACTTGTAAAAATCGAAAAATTATTACTGATAAACTTCGGTCAACTTTGAAAAAGCTTACTGACCTTCATTATTCTAATATAATAAATTATTTCAAATAATTTTTTAAACAAATTCTTAATATTGTATACAACTATACAAAGGCAACAAATGTCCCTCTCGTATATTTGCATAATGCTCGAGGTGAGAAATTCCACTCATAAGCAATCAGAGTTTTCCTATCGGCTCTTCTCTACAAGCACTAAGAATTCAATTAAATGCCACCAATTAATCATCTATAAGTCCACGGCAGTTTGTGGCAACATGCAACGCCGTTATGTGCAGCCTATAATGTCGTCTCTGCCAACACGCTGATCAGCGGTAGCATCTGCTAAATGTGCGAATGTGCGTCGCGTTGCATACGCGCACAAATGCGCCGGGGCAAGTGCAAGTGTTCTCGTGAGAGCGCATGCGCGACTTAAATGTGCGAAAATTACCTGCGGTGTTGAAAAATTAAACGTAAGCTTAAGAATGCATAGATCATCTATGAAATTTAATACGCCAATTCCAGTACGGCGCGGACACTGTTGCAACGGCAGCGGCATTGCCTACAGCAACTGTGTGAGCGAGAGGTGGTGCGGGGTAGCTGTTGCCTAGAATAAGGCAAGACCAGTTTGGCGGCAGTGTGTTGCGCAATGCAGGATAACTATTTACTTTGGGGCACTACACAGCTGTTGATGGTGTTGGCAGTGGTCAAACGAGTGTGTATTATATTAATACAGTAATAATAACAACAACAATAGCGACAACAAATACTGCGAACAATAATAACACAAACTACATAATTATTCTATAATGATTGCCGCTGACTAGACTTATGCACTCAAATAGCTATAATCGCACATACACACATATACATACCTCTTGTTGCGTTCAGTTGCAATGCAAAAAAACGCGAGTGAATTGTGGCAACAATTAGTTGCAGCAACATTCAACGCAGGCGCAGAAATACACACAAGAACTTAATTAGCCACATTCAGCTGTTGCTACAAGCTTGATAACATATATTTTCACATACAATCACATGCATTTGTGAACAGCCGAAGTCAATGTGTATATGAGCGCTGGCTATATAAGGTGGCTGTCTCAAGTGAGCGAAACGGCGGAGCGATTGCGCTATGAACCCAGTATTCGACGCGAACGGATACAGTCAAATACTCGTATAGGGACAGAAATAATGCAAAAAATAATTTCAGGAATCCTGGACCATCCTGGTAACGTGGACCTGACTCTAATTGAAACGGGGTTACTTGATTATATGCGAGCGGTTTCTGTTACAAGATATGCTACTGTGGGCAAAAAAAGATAAGACTTTATAATTTAAATTTTTGTCTTACTAAAGAACAAAGAAGAAGGAGAAAATTAAATTTTGTGCGGGGAATCATATTTATAGTGCCAAACAGTTCAGGATGTTGGAAAAAGCCTTCGCTGTTAATTGATTGTTGAGTTTATCGAGGACGCGTTGACAACGACCCACGTCCATGACGGCCATCAACATCAATTCACATAAAATAATTGGTGCTTGAGAATCGCCGATTAACAGGAAACAATGAACAATCGACTGAATATGAAAGCAGGTTAAAAATCAATGTTTTGTTGACAATTTTCTTCGATTATCGATTCCGACCAGTCAAACAGTCAACAAGGAATACTATTTCCGTGTTATGAGTGAAGCTATTCCGAAAAAAAGGTCGAATTATGGGCTGATAACTCTTGGTATTTCCCCTCAATTAGCTCCGTGTGACATATGGCTATTCAACAAACTCCAACGACCACTCCGGGGAAACCGTTTTGAGTCAAATGGAGACATTAAACGTGAATCGCCAAACGTATTGAAGGCTATTCCGAAATTAACTTAACAATGTGATTGGAAAAAACGTTGGCACAAATGTATTAGGGCCAAGGAGAATAACTTTGAGGGAGATATAGATTTTGAAGAATAAATCAGAATTTAAAATTATGAACCAAGTCTTACAACTTTTTGGCTCATTGGCTCCGTTGCTTAAAATCATTGCAAATAATTTCCCTTAAAAAATTATTAAATCATATTTTACAATTCAATTAAATATATTAAATGAAGAAATGAAGGAACCTTTCCCAAGTTAAATTATTAAATTTATAAATATTTAAAAGAAGTTTATCGAATACTCTTTTGTCTCATTTTAATTAATCTAATCGGCAACTACTTAATTTTTCGCATAAACTATTTATTGAAATTTGTAGCCAAAATTCGAAAGTTCCCTCTCTTTTATCGTGCAGTCAACTTTAACCTTTGAAAGCCATCTCAAATTTAAATATGAGTAAGTCATCAACTCGGCTATAATCGCGTAAGCGGTGTCTACGCCAGTAAAGAAGAAGAAGTCATCAAGGTGTTAAAATATTCCCCCTCCCCCTGGTACATCCATTTGTCAATGAAGTAAATTTTATTTAAAAATTTATTTTTTTTATGTACACAATTTTATTCGAAAAGGCCACCTGTTACTATCAAACGATTTGGCATCGATCAACCACTTCCACAGTTTTTCTTCAAATTTGTGGAACTTTTTCAACAGCTTATTTTCTCCAACTGTGACGCAAACTGCAGACCAATGGTTTCAAATCTGGATTTTAAGACGAACAGGAATATTGCTTTTAAGCCAATGCTGGATGGTTTATGCATTGTTTGCTGAAGCACAATCTTGCTGAAAGAACCTATTGTCATTGTCCCTCAAAGATGGTATTGCTTAACTGCTTTACCACCCCTCTAAAGTATCCTGCTGGTACATTTTTGTTCCAGTTTTAAATTCGTTTCTCAGAAGTGAAGAAATATAACGTCTTTACGAGATGGCTCGTTGTATGAATTTGAAATCTTACATTCTAGTTCCCAAAATCTAGTTAAAGATCACTTTAATGTATTATAGATAACCTTTCCACTACCAGACTACCCTTACCTCGGGAGTTGCTGGAAACGTTTTTGTCAGAACGATAACTTCTTTCGAATTGAATGGAAATTTTGTTTCTTCCACTCACAATTTCTCTGTCCGCTATCTTTGGATAATTAAAGTGGTGTCACCGCTATCATGCCACCGAAATTTTTTAAAATTTTAGAACAGTTTGCCATTGAGAATGGCCAAATGAAAAATCACTGTCAAAAGTAAAAATGCAAGTTTTTCAGTTTGTAAAGATAACGTTTTTAGAAAACATAGGACGTGGTAACTGCTCAAAAAAAGGCGGCGTAATTGCGCTTGCGTGAAAGAGCAGTTGGTGTCGTTGTTCGATTCGCTACGCTCCAACACTTTGAATCCAAGCCAACTACTATTAAAGAACGAAGTATAAGCTCAGACATCTCCTGATGATAAACAAACAATTTCGGAATACACACACCGAATTTACTGCTGGGCACAAATATCATGCAACAAGTGTTGCTGGAACACAACGTGGCAATTGTGGCAGGCGAGTGAATACTAAACAGCAAATTATGGAATTTCCAAGAAATACGAAAAAATGAAAGCACCGACGCCGACTTAGCGTATCGGCAACAAAAATCTAGAACAACAAAAAGCATTGAAAATATGGATACATTTTGTATTTGACAAAAGAACAAAACAACAACAAATATCTACACATGAACAAATAATAAAGTTGTATTTAAAATATTTCAAAAATTTTGCTGTTTTTTAAACTCAAACTACTTTTGTTGCTGTTTTTGCTTTGAGCTAATAAATATATTACGGAACGGGAATGCCGGGAAATGGAAGGCGGGAGATTTCATCAATCAGTGGCAGCTAAAATTGTGCGCAAACGCGTCGCCTGTGATGGCATGCCACGGGCTAAAACCAGTGATTTGTCTTAGACGGTGTGTTCGGAAATATTTTTTCTTCCCCTGGCAATGATGCATGAAGACGCGCAGCTGTGTTGGCCACATGTGGGGTTGATTGCTGAATACTGCTTTAATTTAATCACTTCGTTATTTACTTTCACTAAAAATTCACAAATTGTTGATTGACGGCTGTGATGGATGTTTGTATGTTTGCATGCAGTAATCATTGATTTTTTGTTGTTGTTGTTTTTGTAGATCGTTTTTGATAACCAGTTATTGATGCAAATTCACTTTTTCATTTACCATCTTTCGTTTTCATTTCTAATTTCCATTATGTCGCTATCAAATTTTTGTTGCTGTAATTTTATTTCGGGTGAAACCACAAAAAATCACGCCGTTAAAGTAATCCAGTGTGTAGGTGCGGAGTAAGACGGCTAAGTGAAACATGCGATTGCCATTGCTGTTGCTGCCATCGTTGTTGTGGGACTGTGCGCGCGTAACTCCTACAACAATTTGTTGTGGGCAATCGAAGCCACATGTCGAATATTTGTTGCGTCTACAGCGTCTGTATATATACACATGTGTGCATATGTATATAGCTGCACGTATATTTGCTAGCGTAGCAAGTGATTTGTGGAGTCTTTGTTTTCCTATACATTTCCTTGCCACCGAGATTATATCGCACTTTGCTGTCATTGTGGCTGCGGGGCCACAAACCAATCGCCAACATGCCGCGTTGGCCTCACCTGCCTGACGACCGTCTGCTTACCTACCTCACCTGCCCATTTCGCCAACTCGATTTCAATTTCAGTTTTGTTTTATCGCTCGCTTTTAGTTTCAATTTCGTTTTCGATTTACAATTTCATTTCAATTTTCATTTCCATTGCCTTTCCGATATCGGTTTGTGTAGTTTCATATATTTTTTCGCAAACAGATATTTAACCGAGTACACTAGGCGAAAGTTGAGAATTTTGAAAATATTTTGAAATATTTTTCTGTTAGGTATAATTATTTTATATGTTTTCGTGAGTTATGTTTACTTATACAGTCTTAACCGCACGACTAAGTGATATACAGTCATATGACATCATAGAACGCATATGACTTTTTGTAAATAATAAGAGTGTAAATATACATTTCTGGTAAATTGGCAGTAGTTTAATAACTGATTTCAATTTCTTTGAATATTAGAGTTTGGAAATTCTATTGGGCATTGTTTCTACTAGTTTTATATGGATATCTGGTTCAATTTCTATTCTACAGATATTTATTCGTTTCTTAAGCTTAGAAAATTGTTTAAATTGCATTCAACTTGAGTATATCTTTGAAGCCAATATGTCCATAAATTTTCCATGCAATTACAATGTAAATTACGCGACCAGTCCAAAAAATTGATTTAATTTCCTTGAGACTACCACTTCCTGAAAACTAAAACTCTTTCACTTCCTTCAACACATGTTGGCGGTACTGTTTTTCTAAAAAAGTGAAGACTTGTATCAAATTTGATGTGATCGTTCCATTATGGCAGATTATTGCTGACCCTTAAAAAGCAGATTGCCGACTGGAAAATTATGAAGTAAAAGCTCATACGAAATATACGACGGCATTGACATAGTTCAGTGAATTAAAAGACAGCGGCTACGCTGGCTAGGTCATGTTGTCCGAATGGACGAAAACACTCCAGCTCTGAAAGTACTCGACGCAGTGCCTGCCGGGGGAATCATAAGAAGAGGAAGACCTCCACTCCGTTGGAAGAACCAAGTGGAGAAGGACTGGCTTCGCCTGGAATATCCAATTGGCACCACGTAGCGAAAAGAAGAAACGACTGGCGCGCTGTTGTTAACTCGGCTATAATCGCGTAAGCGATGTCTACGCCAGTAAAGAAGAAGACAAGCTCATAAAAAGCTTATAATTGAAGTATGTTTTCGGCATGTGGCTCTCTGTAAGTTTGTTCATGTTTTGACTTTGAATGCAAAAGGAAAATAAAGTTTTAAAAATAAAGACAAAAAATTTTACAAAATTATTGTAGTGTTATGAATTTCAAGCACAAAGTTGATCTTATATCTTGGCAACAAAACCGCTGTAATCAAAAAGATAATAGGAGCCGAAATCTGCTGAGAGCTCGGAAAGTGGTTAGTGTGTGCAAAGCAGAGAGCTTCTGAAATTGGAAATTGGCAAATGATTGAAAATCAATCATTTTTTTCGAACATAAAATTTTTTGCACCCTCTGGTGAAGAAAAAATTACCTAACTACTTTTAACTAAAATCAATAATATTTTTTCAGATATATTATTTTTTCTAACATATAATAATTTTGTAGGCAAAGATTTAAATTGTCAACTTATGGTTTATTTAAAATTTATTTTAATTTTCCTAATTTAAATATTGTTTCTTATGGCTTTTTTATGGCAATATCATAGCAAAAAAGGGCTTTCAACGAACCGTAAACTTTGAACTGTTCCTTAGTGTGCGCAAAAATGAAATTATAATTTTGGGGTATCGCCCAAGGCTTGTCCGATTTCAGCTTTATTTTATTTCATTTTAACGGCGCATATGTAGACTTGTACTGAGGCATGCTGCTTTAACTATTTTACTTTGGGTTTGTTTGGATTTGCATTTTTGTACACTGCGGACGCCTTGCACTTTTATGGCATCGTAAAATCAACGCATCCAGTCCGTTATCCATTCTGCTGCTTTGTAATCACACACTCTCCCTCTTCACTGGGCTAAAAATTTCCATAAGCCTCCACAATATTCGCATGGACTGACATTGGTGTGAAATTGTATTTAATAGTGCATGGCTGAGTAGGCCAAAGTTGGGTATCAGTTAGCTTGGGAAAGTGAAACAACTCGTAAATGCATTTCACTTAATTCTCTTAGGGATAACGTCTTTGTTTGGCTTTTATTTCCGCCTGACCAACATTGACCCATAGTGGGTGTGGGTTACAGCGTTTAAAAGTGAAAACCATATTTCCCTGCTCCACAGACCTTGAGCTGGCATGTTGTTACTGCGTGAATATTCTGGGAAAGGGCGACTTCACTCTCGATTTCAAAGGCGCTTAGTTGTTGTGAGTGTGTGTAATTATGACCTTACATATGGTATACGAAAGTGTGTATGAATACATAACTTTAGCATACTTTGATCCTTCTTCTGATAACATTCAACTCGATATTTGTTATTTTTATTAATATTTTTTTTGAATATAAAAGTTTTTGTCGAACCACGGTTTTTGGATCATAATAGTTTGTAGATTTTCGAGCTGAGACCCAAGTACAGTGGACCACATCTGACCGGAATAAGGCTTTGTAAAGCCAGACAACTCTTGAATTTGGATATTAACTTTTTACAAAGCGTGTTGAACCTATCACAAATCTGGTTGGGCATTTTAGTAACATTTTCGTTAATGCATCTGGATTTCCAAAGGTGTGAGATCTGGGTTATTTAGACTTGATTGATGACATTGTTATGATTATTTTTTGCTTTTTTTGCAGCTTGTACCGACGAATTTTTTATTCTTGCCGAGTGTTCCTGGATTCTGGGCAAGTCAGAGTCCATAAAACATCCTGTCCCTGTTGATTTTTTTTTAATTTTAAAATTTCGGCTTAGCCTCGTCATAACTTTTGACCTTCTATTTATTGAGTGTATTATCGCAAAGCTTAAGGAGGTCAAACATTGAGTAAATAATGGTTTTTTATTGTTCTTTTATTATATGAATATTACAATGGGAACAGCTGAAGACCAAAATCGGAATAGGATAGATATTATTGCCTAACTAGCATATCTCATTTAAGAACACATGTAGTTCATATATGATAAAAGTTGTATATACTATTTGGTTACTTTAAATTGGGTGCTTTGATATTGAACTTTTATTGAAATACATATTACATAATTCGTTATTGGAGTTCTTTATAAATTACGGGAACTATCCAATGAAATTGAAAAAATTTTCAGTTAAGAAAGGCCCGGCATGTTTATGACTGCTTAACAATTTGTTGATTTGATTGCAGATAATTCCAGCAGTTCCTTCTAAATATACACAAGTCTTAATTGAAAATCGAAATGGGCACGTTGGTCAAATGGCTCAAAACTTGTTTAATTTGTTTGGATTTTAATATTATTAAGGCCAAATGTGAATATTTAACGATATTGCAGACGTGTTCACGATATAGAGTTTCCCAGTATGCCTCTATCTACTTTAATAACACTGATCAACAAAATTCTGTAACAAAAAAAGTATGCAGTACTTTCGAAACATCTACCTAACCGCTCTACAAAATCATACACACATTGATTTGATTTGGACTAGTTTCCGTGTTCCGGTACTTATCAGTAAAGTTTAATATTAATCGGGAATAACTTTTGTATCTCAACGAAGAAATTTAACACCTTTAATAAAAAATTGTATGAAAGTTATTTCGGTTTTCCTGTTAGACAGCAAGATAAAGTGTAGGTTCCACACATCTGTTGTGTTAAGTAGGACTTCTTACGGGTTGGGAAAAAAGATCTCGATATATGCCTTTCGGAATTCCCATGATTTGGATGGAGCTGACAGACCAATCAACTAATTGTTATTTTTGTTTGACTAATACAAAAGGCATTACAATTAAAACTAAAAAACAAATTAAGTATCCTGATGTGTCATCTGCTAAAAAATGTAATGTAAGTATTTATCCTGATTTTTAAATTGCTTCTTCATCTATCTGTTTCCAGGAAGAAACGCCTCACCTACTATCTCAATGAGATCTTAGTGATTTAGTTCGTGATTTACACTTTTCTAAACATCAAGGAGAACTTTTAGGATCTCGATTAAAAGGATGGAATTTATTGCAATTAAATATAGAAATAACTTTTTTTCGGCATCGGGATGAAGAGTTAAAAAGCTATATTTCGCAAGATAATGATTTGATATTTTGTACAGTGTCTGTGATGTTATGTATATTTTGGGAACACAACACAAAATTGAAGTGTTTATTTATTGATTCTTCATAAACAAGCTTAAAGAAAGTTTTGTTACTTAATGGTAATAATCTTCCCTCCGTATCGGTAGGCAATGGTGCTAACATGAAAAAATCCTATGAAGCAATGAAATTTCTTTTAACAAAAATTCAGTATTACGAACATAAATGGAAAATTTGCGGAGATTTAAAAGTTGTTGCGCTTTTATTAGGATTGTTACTTGGGTATACAAAATTTTGTTGTTTTCTTTGTGGATGGGACAGTAGAGATAGGAAGAACCATTACGTGAAGAAAAATTGGTGCAAAAGACGACCTCTTACTTCAGGAATAAAAAATGTGAAACATTCTCCATTAGTACAACCAGAAGATGTAGTTTTACCCTCTCTCCATATAAAACTTGGTCTGATGAAAAACTTTGTAAAAGCAATGGATACAAATGGCGCTTGATTTCAATATCTAAAAAAAAAATTCTCTAAAATCAGTGACGCCAGGATTAAGGAAGGCGTGTCTGTAGGTCTTCAAATCAGGGAAGTGATAAAAGCAGGTCGATGATCTGGAAAAACCAGCTTTGGAATCATTTAAAAAAATCACTGAAAATTTTCTTGGACATCACCGATCAAATAACTATAAAACTATTGTTGAGGAACTTCTAGAGAATTATAAAGCATTAGGCTGCAATATGTCCTTAAAACTACATTTTTTACATTCACATTTTGACTTTTTTCAACCAAACTTGGGTGCCTTTAGTGATGAACACGGTTAACGATTCCACCAAGACATTTTTACCATAGAAAAACGATACCAGGGAAAATGGAGTCCAACTATGCTCACTGATTATTGCTGGGGATTACAGAGGAACGTTCTTGGCGCGATAATAAGGTATTTATATTAAAATTATAACATTGATAGTAATATAATTTTTGTAAAAATAATTTGTAATTTTATAAAAGTAAAAAAAATCATATTACAATAAAACTATTCGTATCTAAAATTTTAGACTACTAATTCTACTCTACTTGACTTTGTTACACAGAAAATTTTTGTTTTGTGGATCAGTGTAACTAACAATAAGGTCATTAGTTTTTCAAGTAACGGGTGATTTTTTTGAGGTTAGGATTTTCATGCATTAGTATTTGACAGATTACGTGGGATTTCAGACATGGTGTCAAAGAGAAAGATGCTCAGTATGCTTTGACATTTCATCATGAATAGACTTACTAACGAGCAACGCTTGCAAATCATTGAATTTTATTACCAAAATCAGTGTTCGGTTCGAAATGTGTTTCGCGCTTTACGTCCGATTTATGGTCTACATAATCGATTCATCATTTCTGGTTGAATGGCTACGTAAATAAGCAAAATTGCCGCATTTGGGGTGAAGAGCAACCAGAAGCCGTTCAAGAACTGCCCATGCATCCCGAAAAATGCACTGTTTGGTGTGGTTTGTACGCTGGTGGAATCATTGGACCGTATTTTTTCAAAGATGCTGTTGGACGCAACGTTACGGTGAATGGCGATCGCTATCGTTCGATGCTAACAAACTTTTTGTTGCCAAAAATGGAAGAACTGAACTTGGTTGACATGTGGTTTCAACAAGATGGCGCTACATGCCACACAGCTCGCGATTCTATTGCCATTTTGAGGGAAAACTTCGGACAACAATTCATCTCAAGAAATGGACCCGTAAGTTGGCCACCAAGATCATGCGATTTAACGCCTTTAGACTATTTTTTGTGGGGCTACGTCAAGTCTAAAGTCTACAGAAATAAGCCAGCAACTATTCCAGCTTTGGAAGACAACATTTCCGAAGAAATTCGGGCTATTCCGGCCGAAATGCTCGAAAAAGTTGCCCAAAATTGGACTTTCCGAATGGACCACCTAAGACGCAGCCGCGGTCAACATTTAAATGAAATTATCTTCAAAAAGTAAATGTCATGAACCAATCTAACGTTTCAAATAAAGAACCGATGAGATTTTGCAAATTTTATGCGTTTTTTTTTTAAAAAAAGTTATCAAGCTCTTAAAAAATCACCCTTTATAATTTTTAACCATGCTCAACTATTACGAAGTGCATTAACATGAGCCAGAAACTGTTCTGACTTCGATTCATATTAGAACTATAAGAATTGAACAATTGTTGCCATAGAGCATAATAGTTTTGCTCACCTAACGGTTGTACGTATCACCTAAAACTAATCGAGAGATATATAGTGTTATTATGTATATAAATGATCAGGATGACGAGAAAAGTTGATATACGGGTGACACTCTGTCCGTCCGTTAGCGCAAGCTTTAACTTGAGTAAAAATTGAAATATCTTGATGGAACTTGGTATGTGGGTTCCCTAGTACAAAAATATTTCGAGTACGTAGATAGGTGTAATCGGAACATTGCCACGCCCGCAAATCACCATTAATCGAAAACATATTAGGTGCCATAACTGAGCACTAATAAGATATAAAGCTTTAGTTTGGCACAGGAGGTGCAACTATGGGCAAAAAATTTGGAAAAAGTGGGCCTCGCAATAACCAAATTCGCTAAGTTCGAATATCATAAGAACTCCTACCAGCGGTGTGAAAATGGATGAAATCGGAAGATAACCTCGGTCACTCCCCATATAGCGGTACTGTCCAAAACCTCTAAAAGCGCAATAAATCAATACCTTAATTACTAATTACGCCAAAGACATTAAATTTTACCACCGAAATGGTATGAGAGGATTTTATGAAAGCCGGTATGAACATTGTAGGATGGGCGTGGCAACTCCCACTTTTTTTTCCTATGTCACAGTGCGAAAATGAGCGAAATTGACAACAACCATGCCTGCTTTCCATGTACCACAATTTCAAATTCCATTCGATTCTTTCACTTTTCAGTACACAAGTAAAGAAGTAATTAATTAAATAGGATACAATTTTGCAGTAATAATTCTTTTAAAGTAAGTATCAGGTGGCACTGATCATTAAAAGTTGTCCAAATCCAACCAAAATTGTCAAGCCCTAGCGACTGAACTTCCAAGTAACTTTATGCGGCTTTTATCGGTCAATATGTTTTGCTCACAACAGTATATCTTTGTGCCTAATACGGATAAAATTGGGTGAATATTTGACTTCCTACCTAATATCAGAATTTTCGAAGTTCTGCCTGATTGGTTTAATTTTTTAACTAAATCTTATGAAGAATATATATACTGTAGTATATGCATGTATAAAATTGCTTGGATTCCGATACTCTGGTTGACAGTTTACACTTTAAGATATTTCGCTGGCTTTGAATCCTGCAAGTAGCAAAAGTACAAATGTTCAGTAACACCCTCAAAGGGGGTTCTGGTAAAAAATATTATTTTTTAAGTTTTTTTTTTAATTTTTTTAATAGATATGAAGAAGTACGAGTAGTATACAAACCCTAGTTCAGTGAACTTTTTGACCGTTTGTTTCATATTATATAAAATATTTAGGATAACTGTTTCGGTCAGAGCCAAGATGATTGCGAACTTGTGGGTAATGTTATTACATATTATTAGGTTATTTAAGAAAAAACTAGGTTTCCACATTAATGACTTTGTTTATGTATCATATACTTTTGGTTGTTTGAATATGTCAAATTTTTTGCAATAATCGGCTTTACGGGAAGTGTTGATTATCTTCTTTCAGTCAAAGAACTCAGAAGCTGAATCACATCGGGAAAAAAAATGTTTACGGTGGTGCTGTCCCAAGTGAAGCTCGTCTCTTCACCTTCGAAGACAGTGAATTGCTTGACAAGGATCCATGTAAAACGAAAGAATAGCTTGCTTCAGAGTCAAGCCATTTCAGAGCGATTCCATGCGCTGGAAATAATTCAGAAACAAGGAACGTCAGTTTCTCATGATCTCAATGTCAGGAGAGGCACGAAAAAGTGATTATGCTGCAAGACAACGCTCAGCCTCACCTTGCCAAACCCGTTAAAACCTACCGGCGAATTGGGAAGTCCTACCCCACTCGTTATATTCACCAATTGGTATTGTACCAACCGATTATTATTTGTTCCGTTCGATGGCACATGGCCTACCTCAGAAGCAATTTCAATCACAAGACGATGTCGAAAAATGGCTAGATGTTTGGATAGAATCACAAGATGAACAGTTCCCAAATTGTATTCGAGCTTTTTTGCCGTACAGATGGGAAGAAGTTGTAACTAGCGATCGGCAAAACTTCGAATAATTTCTTTGTTACCATTTCCTTACAATAACATTGCATTTTGATTAAAAAAGCATTGTACTTGGGTTTTTGGAAATGCAATGTACAGTTAATTTGAAAGCAGGCAAAAAATAAAAGGCTGTGTGGGAGCGATCATTTACACACCATTTCTTGTCGTAATAAACTTATGCAAATGTCGAGTTAACGCATAGTAAGAATTGTCTCACACATCAATATAATATGTGTAGCGTTCGTGCCGGTTTGGTATTTATACATACGGACGTATACTTGAAAAACTACAAATCGGCACATGAGTTATGCTTGGCATTTGTCTAGTTGACAGTAAATATGGGAAATCACTACAACTGACAAAAAGACGCCAACTCTGCCAAGCTTTCGGAATACTGCAAAAGGTGTTTTTGGGGGGGGACATGAGAGCACAAGTGTGTGTGTGGAAGAGGCAGAGTGAAGCGCAGAGCATCCGACAAAGTAGACATGACGCAAGTCATGGATACAATATTAGAGGATCGACAGCGGCAGCATATATACATTGTATACATATATATAAACACTTGATCATGCATACGAACATACACTTATGTATGTATGTATGTTTATATAACGACGCTTGTATGTCATATGACCAAGTATAAGTCGCCGTTTTGAACTTCGCAGAATTGAGCTCAGCAGGAGTGAAGATTTCAAGCAATAGATACAAATGGACGACGAGTGGACGCATCGCTGCATGCAGCTTACGAGCACAACAAGCTAAGAGGCGAACAGATAGACGTAGTCCATGGCGTAGTATATTATATGCTTGAAGACCACATTGGTCTGTTTCGCGCGTATGGGTAGATTACTAAGCTGGCTATTTGGTTAGCCGCTTGGTTGGTTGGTCGGCTGGTTCGGCGCTTAGTTCATTGGAATGCCTACACATGCCGAGCAAGTATGAACTCAGTTAAGCGCTGTTACGTCGCAGGAACTGAGGACTGAATGGAATCAGATGTGGCCAGGGATTGGTTGTGATGCAATTGCGGAATTGGATGGAGATGGGTTGGGATGGGATTGATGTGTATGAGTGCTTGCGCGTGTGCACATGCCGGATGGCTAGATGGATGAATGGGTGAATTGAACAAATGGACATATGCGTTGCGCGGATTGTCGGCTCTAATGCTTGGTTGGGCGCATAGCCGGTCGACCGGTTGGCCTTACGTTCGTTCGCCGCTGCTGATGGGTGGATGGATGGAACTATGAGTAATTTGAAGTGCGTTCCGCACATGCGCATGTGCGCACGCGCATTTGCATTATGCTTACTAATATGCCTGTTTGCACGCTGCTGATGCTGCTGGTTTATGTGGATTTCCTTAAGTACTGATATTTGACGTTGACATTGAAAATATTGGCTTTCAGAGTTTAGAGAAAAGCGGAAATCATGTGTTTCTTGCTTTTGCTGGTTTTTGTATATTCCTTGAAGATGTAAAGGTGCGCAGGCGCAGCACTTGTATGTCACATTTAAGCATCTTCTACAAGTTGTGTTAAAATATTCGATAACAGTGTGTTGAATTTTAACATACTTTTCTGTTGCACCTTGTAGAGAAATCGTGAGAATTAAGTGTATGCAGTTTGCTAATCTAATTTGTTTTAGTGGTGAATGTTGCGTTGTCTGTTAAATGAAGAAACAAGTCAGCAACTCTAAATTTATTGGATGCCTAAAAGCGGGTGCGCTGCATTGTGCCCAGCTCCAGCAGTCTTTGGAAATACCTAAAAACTAGGAAGAATTTCGCCACGTTATCTTTGAGATTCTCTCTCTAATTAAAATATCTAAAGTTTAACTAACTTAAAACATGAAATGGAGTATGTGAATACCTCATCTAAATCGGAGAATCTGCTTCTCTCCTATTTTTGTTTGGTAATGTTTGCTTATTTGATTTTTCCTAGTTGTGTATTCGATTCGCCACTAACCAAGCTTTAGTGAATTGGTGCAGCATATGTTCTAGCAAACTATGTTACTTTTAAAGAAGGACGTTGCTTCAAAATATTCATCGCCAAATTTGAATTGGTCAATACACCTTTTTGTTTGCAACATCTGGAAGAATGCAAAAAGTGCCCCAGTCTTAACTCCGTTTTCACAGAAGTGCAGGGGTGTAATGCCTTTACAGTAGACTTTCGCAAAATCATTCCAGCAGCTGGATGCTAGCCTCTTTAAACCCTTGGAATTACATTACATGCGTCTTTGCTTAGAATTTTGACATTTTATTTTTATACAACTTTTTAAACAGTGAACTCATATATGTATGTTGTCTGGTTCAACATTCAATTAAATAATGTTCAGCTTTTTAAGGGGCTGAATTTGTTCGAACCACATGAGGATGACCGCTTCTCTTTCCCTCATCAATTTTAGACGTTTTGGAAGAGCGACGAATATCGCGGTAAACAAACATTCTTGTACCTTAAGTGTTTTGAGCAACCAACTTCGCTTTCATTTAGTCCATATTTATCTAAAGCATCCACCTCAATACCTGTTCCTTTAGCGTTTCCTCACTCCATTGTTTATAAGCAAAAGTAACACTGCCTTCAAATTATATTTAAAATTTACTGTACTTTTTTTATGCAAATTTGTCTCTTCTGCACGCATTGTAAACTTTGTAACATAATTTATGGCAAGAGTGGGCTTATGTATATCCTGTATAGTTTACATACAAGCACTTTTTGGAATGACTTTCGGCTTCTTCAGCGAATTTTGGCCTATCTCTTCGATTGACTGGAAATGGGTTCCACGGAGCGCACTTTTCGTTTGGGTAAAAAAGAAAAGAAAAAATAACACGAAGCAAAATCTGGTGAATACGGTGGTTGATCGATGGGGATGTTGCATTATCATCGTGTAAAATCTATGAAGAGTTTTTCCATAATTCCGGACGTTTTCGACGGATGCCTCAATAAAGCCAAATGGAGCTCCGTTTTGGAAGTCTTTCAACGATATCCAGACCATCTTTGAAGGCTTTGTACCACTCGTAGAGTTAAGTTTTTGATAAAACTGAATCGCCGTAAGGCTTTTCCGAAATTCGCAACGATTCAAACATTGTTCGAAAACAATAATTTATTAACTGATTTCCTGCACGGTGCACTAGCAAGTAAAATGTGCAACATGTTGCACAAGCTTGTTGAAAGATGTACGCAGCATCTTTGATTCTTTACCCAGAAATGGTTATTTATTATGCTAAACATGCTTTGATAATTGATTTCTCTAATTCACCGAAATATATTTACATATACACAAATGAAGTCTACTACATAACTCTGAAAATATTTGTATTTGCATTTTTGAAAAGCGCAACAAGAAAAACCCTAATTGTTTGACAACTAGAAACATGTCTTATTGTCTAAATTTCCGTGTTATTGGTAGCTATGATAAATAAACGAGGACGATTCGATAAGTATCCCAAAAAGGGTCTGCAAAGTAGAGCCTTGCGTCGGTTTTGCGCGAGATCGTGGCATAGCTCATCAAACCGAAGTACGAACACATTGAAGCTTGTTACATTAATTTTTGATGGTCCTCATCGATGGAGAAGCTTTTCAAATAACTTTTTCAAGTGCTCTTTGATTTCACTGACGCTTCGGATGAAATTTTGGCTTTAACCATAGGGTCGTTGCGAAGAGGCGGTAAGCCAAAACTTAACGGACCACCTTTGTATACGTACTCGTGCATTTGAGAATAATAAAAGTGCCAACATTTCTTTCAAATTGTTGCAAAACTAAATGCAAATGGTTTATTTATTTTAAAAAAAAAATTGATTAGTTCGTTCTCATAAATTCCACAGACCATCCCTTGAAACCAAGTCAATTAATTCTTTATAGATTTTTTATAGCTCTCTAAAGAAGAGCAACGAATTTATTTGCATTGTTGTTGAATTCTAACAGCGGCCATTGGCTTAACTCTTCGTCTGCTTGTTGACAAGTTTCTGGTTTTCAGCTAACTGGTCGAAGCAAAGCGCGACTGCGTGGCCAATAGGCGTTGCCAGAAATTTAGTCATTAGCTAAATTGTAAAAAATATTCAGTATTCTTAATTAGATAAAGAAAAAACAAATGTAATAAACGAGTATTTTAATTTATAATATGACAAAATTTATATTTTTTAACAAAATAATTTATATATATGTATATGGTATATAAGCATATATTTTAATATATTTGATGTGAAAAAGTTGTGCCACCCATGTAGTCATTACGGTAAGAGGGTCCAATGTTATTGGAATTCCAATTAGAAGTGCAACCGTAAAATAATTTTTTGTTTGTAAGAATTCATTGGCGAAATTGATTTTTCTTATAAAATCAACCAGCAGCTAACACAGATCAAAACAACGGTTCTTGGCTAATTGCCGCTTGATATTAAATTCACATAATTTGTAGAATTAATGAACTCAAAGCTATCGTGCTTCGCCGGCCGCCAAAGAGTGCGTCGCAACAACAAAATGCCCGCGACGGAACTGCCTACCGCTTCGGCTGTGGCTCGTAAATGAGTAGTGGTTGTTTCTTCGTTTTTGGTTTTTTACTTGATTAGCATGTCTGGCCGGCCGTTTTGTCAACGCAATGTCGCGGTAGCTTGAACAGTCGTAAACTTATGAATTTATGAAAGTGCGCAGAGCAAGTTGACAGGATTGTGATTTTTGCGGTCATTCCGTTAAAACATGCGGCATATGCGAATGTTCTTCACACAAACACATATACATATGTATGTGCAGAGGTACTCGTGCAAGCCGCTATCTAAATGTTTAATGCGCAGATATACTTACGAATACTTTAGGCTCGGTTAAACGAGCCAGAGTTTTATTACCAATGTGCAAATAATTTATGAAATATGCCATGGTTTGTGGTGGATACATTTGATTATGTACTACGGCAGTTAATACAGTCTTCGGAAATCCACTGAAAGTTTGAAGAGGGTTTTTCAATTATTTCAAAACAGTTTGTAATGGAAAAACAAAAAACCTTGAAGCCATGGACTCACTGAATGATAATATTTGGAATTCTGCACTGAATTTAGAATCAAATTCTTTTGTTGACGACTTTGATTCACATTAATTGCACATTAATTGTTTGTCTAATCGTTTTTAATGATCAGAAAATGTTGGATATGTGTAGTTATTAGCTAATTAGAAAAATATTAGCGCACATTCAGTTGCAGTTCGATTTTCAATACGGCTGGTTGCATGTTAAAGTGAAAGATATATCAATGGCTCGAAATAACTATTCTGTTCGTTTTAGAAAAAAAGTTATTAAGGATTTTAAGAAAAGAAAATCGGTTATGACTATTGCAAAAAAAAAATTTACAATACATCATTCTATTGTTAGCCGATTTGGCAAATCAAGCTCTTTGGTTACAGCGCTTAGAGGTAGAAGGCCGCGAAAAACTACCGAACGAGAGGATAAGGCTGTCATTCGGACATTGAAAAATTACCCTTTTATATCGGCAACATCTATTGTAAGACAATTACGGTTAAATATATTACAGAGATCCATACAACGTTGAGCTGTCCATGGGAGGTTTTCATGCTACCTGTAGCAAGTTAGTGCAAAAAAGCCGTATATTTCTTTAAAGAACAGACTGGCGCGATTGGAATTTGTGAGGATGCACCTAAATTTAACGATTATCAAATGGCAAACTGTACTTTTTTCTGGCAGATCGAAGTTTAATATCAAAGATTCAGATGGGATGAAGCTAGTAGGCAGACCGAAGGGACAACGCCTAAATCAACGTCATAAAAAAACAAGCGTAATGTACTAGTGTGGGGTTGTTTTTCAGGGAATGTTATAGGGCTAATTCATCATATAAACAGTTTAATGGACAAATATAAGCATACAAATATTTTTCAGAATATTATGCTTCCGCATGTTGCAGAGGAAATGGCTTTAAAATGGAGTTATCAACACGACAACGACCAGAAACACACTGCTATTTGTGTAAAACAGTGGTTTGTTGATAACAAGGCTGAGATTTTGAAGTGACTCGTACAATCACAATATCCTAATTCCATAGAGAACCAATGGGAAATTGTAGATCAGAAATTGACGCGAGAACGTTTTATACATACAAATAAAGGTAGCATGGAAAAGCGTTTCCTGCGACACATAAAATAAATTAATTGAGTCCATGCCTCGCCGATGTGCAACTGTATTGAAAAATAAGGGATACGCAACCTAATATTGAAAAGCATAAATTTTTCAATCATATAACCATTTCGTGCTTTAGTTTTGTCGCACCAGATTTTTGGAGTTTTCAATATATTTAATTCTATATATTTTTTTTTTAATGAGTTAGATTGTTTAATTTTTACTAATTCAAAAAGAAGAATAAATGGACTAAATATAAAAATAAAAATAAAATCATTTATAACACACTTTATGATTTTTGTAATATAAATACCGACAAGGTTGATCCCGTGCTTTAGTTTTGTCGCACACACTGTATATAGCCAAAATGGGAAAACAGTTAAAATCACTCCAATACCGAATTATAGTTTAGGAAGAAAATAGTCTCGAAACGATTAATGTGGTATGTAGAAAAAAGAAATAAAGTCACGACCCAGTCGAATTAAAAATAATATTGGTAAAATATATGCCCCTTCAGACTCCGACCCCTATTTGACCTCCAAAATTATTTCCAACAGGGAACATGTTGCTTGAGTTTAGGCTTTGATCGTATTCTACTTTATAAAGTTTTATAATAATTACCAAAATGGCCTATATGTATATCTGTCGTAAAAGAATACGTGAAAGTAATTATTTCTCTTTTAAGAACATAAAAATACCTACTGTAAATGAAGTCTACAATACTACTACCCATCTGTTAAACTATATAAAATCTTTACGTGTTTAGATCCTGATAGTGTTAACAGAATCGATACTGAAATCGATCGATCG